>OX382271.1:14971728-15571728 GCA_947507595.1 Pyralis farinalis | reverse complement strand
GCTTCACGTATCAGAGTTTGATCATTTATTTGATATTAAATACAATAATTGAGACAAACTTAGTCATTATTTGTCATTGTATATTGAAGTATATTTAGTTCACTATTTGGAACATACCGCGATTTACATTTGTATTTCTCCGATATTTGAACGACGCCATGGCGCCTGCAATGTTACGAAAAAGTTATTCGTAAATTCCTCTCATGAAATTGTCAGCCTTCAACAAACTTCAAACCTCAGTCACTGAGTTAGGAAGTTGGTTTCGGAAGTGGCGTATAAGGTTAAGCCGGATAAAAGTTCTGCGATCTACTTCGATGTTAAACGCAAACTCCCTTACCTTGCCTGCATATGCTGTGGTCGTCAACCCCCTGGAAACGCCAAGCAAAGTACGAGTACCTTGGAGTTATTTCCGACTCTCAGCTCACTTTTAACCCACTCGTCAAAGGTGGCCCGTACCGCTAGATATTACTCAGGCTGACTCAGCAATACGTTTGGAATGCACAGTAAAAATTCCTTGAGAAATAAACAAAGTTTGCATAAGGCCGGTGATGACGTACGTATCACCAGTTTTTGCTCACTCTAGTCCAAATACCATCAAAAAACTCCAAACCGTTCAAAACCTCTTCTGCCGGACCGCAACCAACGCGCCTTGTGGACGTACACAATGCAGAGTTACACCGAGATTTAGTGCTTCCTTCTATCCAACAATACCTACAAAAACTCTCTAAACGATTCTTTGAATCGTCAGAAACCCATCCTAATCATTTTGTCCAAGCGGCAGCGGCATACGACCCGCCCCCGCCTCCTCTCTCCCGATACCAAGTACGTAGGCCGCGAAGTGTCCTATTATATATTCTTTTGTGGGTCTACAATTTCATAGGTGAAACAAAAATAAAAGGCAGTTCCTGTAGTTTTTCTACTTTTAAATTAATTTTTATATCTCTTAGTTAGAATAGATAATTAAATTAAATAAAAGTTAATTATTACAACTCAGTTAATTCCTCAATCGCTTAATGTATATAATAAATAATGTAGTGTAACTAGATTTTAAAATTTCTAATTTTATCATAACACGACGCCATACTAATTAATTTACATCATTAACATTGATAGTTAAAGAACTCTTTCAGTGAATAGAAATTGTTTTCTTTCAGCCATAGTACTAATTTACGTTTAAATAATACAATATCACAAAATTTAATTTCATTAGGTATATATTTATATTTTTCATCGCGAAGTAAATTTTCGTAGTAATCCGCTAATATTTGTGTAACTTCCAAATAGACTACATTAATTAAACTAATTAGTAATACAGGTCAATCTGTAAAGTCTAAAATCGAAGTACGTACGTAAAGCGCACGCGGCTTAAGTAAGTAGCATATTCTACCTAGTAACCATAAGATTTCAATACAAGCTGGCACTTTTACTATCATATACTAAACTTTATTTATACCATGTTACGTATCGGGGCGACCGAGATTCATTCGGTGTTTCTTATCTTTATTTATGTGATATCGCGTTTTTTTTCGAACATATTTAGATAAACATAAAAAGCCAAACCTTTTCTAAATACGAAAATTTGATCCAAATCATTAGAGCCGTTTCCGTGATACATTAAATATACCTAGTCAGGTCATAAGTTCTGTCAAAAACTTTTGATGAAATTAATAATACACTTTTTGATAATTATGTAAAAGGTATATATGAAATGAAAGGTAAAAACGTACAATAAAATTTTATTTACATTATTCGAAGTCCTCCTCCATTGTGAATACATGCCCTTAATCGACGCGGCCAGTCATCGATCGCAGCACGGACCACATTTATATCTATTTCTGCCGCTACTTTAACCAGAGATGCTCGGAGAGACTCCAAATTCTTATGAGGTTTAGCGCAGACTTCCTCCTCCAAATGTTCCCATATATTGTAGTCCAGTGAATATAAATCTTGACTAGAAGAGGGCCAGTCTTCCTGCCCGATGAAGTCAATTCCACGGGCGGTCAACCAGTTCTGAGTGCTTCGTGCCGTATGAGCTGGTGCAGAGTCCTGTTGGAATATCCAGTGTCTGTTTTTGAACATTGTTTGAGAAAGAGGTTCTACTATGCTTGTTAGGACGGTATTTTGGTAAACCACGGCACATTTCACACCTTTTTCACAGAAAAACACATCAGTTAAGCCTGAATATGATACTCCAAGCCAAACCATGATTGATGAAGGATAATGCCCTCGCTGGACCCTCGGAATACGCGCGCTCGCTTCTTCACAACTGTGGGCATACACCTTGTCATTTTGTTTGTTGCAACTTTCTTCGCTGGTAAAAACTTTTTCATCCGAAAACAAAATTTCGCGTTAGTTTTTTCGCGCGTACTGCCGTAACAAAGCGCGGGATATTTCCATCATAATTTTTTTCTAACGCTCGTTTAAAAAGTGACCGATTTTTTATGATAAGCTCGTAGTTCCAGGTCTTCATTTAACACTCTTTTGACAGTGGTTCTGCTTAATCACATCTGAAGAGCTAAGATTTTTTGTTTACGCACGGCATTTCTTTTGATTCGCGCCTTCACTGCTTTGATGATCGCTGGTGTCTTAACTGTGCGAGGTCGGCCGCTCCTCTTACGATCTTCGAAGCTTGAATCTTTAGTATATCGTTTGATAGTGCGATAAATAAACCATAGCGTTATATTCAGTTTTTTTGTAGAATATTGAAAATCTCTTTTTACACGTAACCACAGCGGTGCAACGCGATAAACGCGACTCTATCTTCCTTCTTCGACCACTCCATATTTGAAAATGAATGAAAATGATTTTTTTTTTTATTTTCGGCAAGCGGAAAACTTCTATTTTTTAAATTAGTCAAAGTATTGCTGGCCAGCATTTCAAAATTAAAATAATAAGGGGTTGACAGAACTTATGAACCGACTTGGTATATACTTAGTCTGGCCATAAATACTGTTACAATTAAAAATAAACAAAATATTACAATTGAATTTGGAATCTGTCATTTTTATATGATTGTATAAGATTTGCTCGTTTAAAGATCCTTTACAATTGATTTCACTTTCGGAACATAACCCTCGTTAGTGTTTTTTCGTAAACCTAAGATATTTATTTAAACTTGTGTGTTCATGTTCTCACTAACCGTGAAGGTTCCTTTTTTCACTTTTTAGTAAAGAACCTTAAAAATTTATCAGTCATACAATAGACTTTAATTACGAAACACATAGTTTCGTAAAACACCAGTTGACGGCTAATAAATCATTTTAAAAATTTCATCACCCGTTAATTTTTGCACATCCTGAACTCTTCAATGTTAACCACGATTGCGAAAACCGGCGACATGTGACTCTTCGCTTTTATCATTGTGTATCCGTGAAGCAACGTAATAGCTTGTGAAGGGACATTGCATTACTACAGCGGACAAACCGGTGGTTAAAATTAATATTGCAAAAAGAAGTGCCGTGCCAAGCCTTTAGCATATTTATTAAATCCGGTTATTTCTTGTTATAACATTTGGTGGGTGAACTTTGATACTTTTGGGCCTGAGCCGAAGGCACAGCTCACTATGCACAACGCGGTGCTGATCCCAACGCTAATGTGTGGAAGTGGAGGTTATACTTGTCAGAGAGGACATGAAAGTTAAATAAACGCCGTCGACATGCGAGCGTTGCGCTAAATCTTAGGCGTAATGATATATATATATATTGAGTTCGCAATGTTGGTCTGAAGGAGAGTTAATATAAGAGGAGGCATTCTACGTTGGTTCGGACATGAAGATATAAGGCAATAATGCAAAAGAATGATGAAACAGATATACAACACTAAAATAGAAGTAAGTAACTGCCTTTGAAGGCTTAGACTCGCCGACTATGACCAAATAGGTCACATGTTATCAGAAAGTGGTGTCAGGAGCCCTAGGAACCAACGAGTGTGCATGAAAATAGCTATGAATGTTAAAGAAGCGAGTTATGTAAGGATCAAGCCATGTAGCTCGGTTCCCTCTGCCTACTCCGCAAGGGGCTTGGCGTGAAGTTAGCATAGATAACATTGATAATAGCACCGGAAATTGGCACAACTGAGAACGTCACTAAAAGGAAAGGAAGTGGATTGGTTGACCGCGGGAGTAACGGATCTGACGTAATGGAAAACATGGGATAAGGATGCTTATACAGAAATAAGTTCGTATTTGAAGTAAACATAGTAATACTTACAATAAGAATACAGTATACAATAAGTACCCCTTTTGTTTTATTAACTAAAAATACAAATTCATAAATAAAGACATTTTCCAGTGTTACTTATTTTGGTCTTGCACCCGTTTATATAGTTATATATGTATAAGAGGTGAAATATACAGGATAAATGGGTGAGATACGTTTATATATATATCTCTTATATGTATCCACTCGCCCCTGAATGTTAATGGGGTCCCATTCGCCCCTGATAACTCCCAAAGTTACTCACATTCACAGTTCTAGAAATGCTATTGAGAAAATCTCAATCTACCTAAGTTGTACAATTAGACCAGCAGGGGTATTCACATTGCCTCGGAAAGTCATATTCGATACGGATTCGAAAAGTTATCGCTCAAATGCCATACATTCTTCGCGGCCAAATAACAACTCCCTAGAGGGTTGTTGTGTTCCTGCTTGTGATTGAGGTCACCAGTAAGCTCCCAAGGAGTTGCTGTGTAAGCAGCAGAGGAGGCATCGCGCGAGTGATACTTAATATATCGTATCGTAAGCGTTAATAGGCTACGGTACCCGCTTTACATCAGGTGGGCATCGAAAACTTTTTCGATTCCGATTCGAATATAGCTTTCCTAGTCAATGTGAATACTCCCAAAGGTTCCCATACGTGACCTATTGGGGAGTAAGCATCTTAGTTGTGTTAGTACCTGAAGGCAGATAGAGCGGTAGCTTCTATGGGAGATAAAACGCGTATAACAGCCTGACTAGTGATGTACCTTTACCCTAGAAAATACTGAAGCTAAGATCTGCCTGTAGAGCTGTTTTGTTACTACGAGTGAGTGAATTTACCGGTAAAAACCCATAAATAAGAAATTAAATACTTGTGTTTGCTTTTCCTTTTGTACAAATATATAATGTACAATAAATGTGATAGTTACAACAGTGGTTGTGGTAATACACGATATATCGTGAGTATAAAGTTAAGCATATATCTATAATTAAGACATTAAAATATATTTACACCAATAACTAAATGGGTACAAGGGGTGAATGGGTAATTTATAAATAATAAAATAATCTCGCCCCGTATCATATCATGGGTATTGTGAAAAGGGGCGAATGGACACTTTTGGACAATTAGGGACAAAAACAGGTGGTGAACGGGTTCCAGATCCGTATTTTGTTACCGCATTGTATTGTACTGCCAATGGTACCCGCCGACGTACTTTCTGGCAACTTTACTGTGTCCCAGCGACACAATAAAATAAACAGATTGTTATTTGCGGCATTGTAAGTTAATACTTTATTTATATCGAGAAATTGTAATGAGGTTACTGTTATTTATACTTCATTGTTTTGTCCCCATCTTTTATTCATTTTCTTCTAGTTCTATTTCATTAGGATTGGCAGAGCCCGTACCTAAGCCTAAGAATTTGGCGGAGATACTGATTATGACATGGAGCGACTGCTGTCAGACCGATATCACTTTGGTAATATACAAGTGATTCTCATCTATATGATAAAATACTGTATGATAAAATTTATATTATGCATTAGCAGAGGTTATATTGCTGGTAGTATTCGAAGTATCGGCCTCGGAAGTCGATACTGAGTACTCATGTGGTATCGAGGGTTAAGTATCGGTTTTAAAGTAACAACACTATTCACTATCGAGTTTTTGCGGGGATCATTTAAGTGGAGCTTCAACCGCGTCGGATAATAAACAAATTTTTTTTCATAGGGTACAAATATAATAATAATTTGTTTTAGGGAGATATAAGATAACAATAAGTTTTAACGCCTTAATTAAAAACATATGTTGAAATAAATATTAGAAGTTAAAACTGTTCTGCGCGTCCGGCTAAAACAGAAGTCGCTACCATTACCTAAATTACTTGAAAAGACCTGAAATACTACTGCGTTTATTTCTTCTCAGGTCTCTATGACGTTACACTTTAATGGCATTATATGACTTTTAACATAATTTTACAGTTTGTCTATGCTATGTGGCGGCTTCTCCCTATTTTTACACATAGTACGTACCAAAAGTTTAATGTGTCTACATCGAGAATACTTTAAGAATCCGTTTATCCGATACCTTCAGGGCCGCGACTGTTCTACGTCGACGACTCATAGCGACTGCATAAGTTTCCATCTTTACCTTCATTACCTGAATGCAAAATGTGAACATCAAGAAGGTACGCAATCGCAAATCGATACCGGCGATTTGTATAACAACTTGAGCGGAAATACCGGACTGCGGTATCGAGTAATAACTATACCTACTCAGTATCGTTCGATCCCTAACTACAAGCATCAATAGCCTGTTGTAACTTTTTTTTGTAATACTACGTCGGGAGGCGTACAAGCATACGGCCCACCTGATGTAAAGCGGCTACTGTAACCTATTAACGCTTGCGATTAAGTATCACTCCTCCTCTGCTGCTTACACAGCAACGCCTTGGGAGCTTACTGGTGACCTCACTCATATGCAGGAACACAACAACCCTCTAGGGAGTTGTTATTTTGCTGCGGTTCTGTGAGGTGGAGGTATTTCCCCAGACGGGCTGCTTTGATGCGCCCTACCTCTCTTAACGGTAACTGCTTCACATTAGCCATTCATTCGCTTTGCCCATTGACATAATATGAAATAAAAGGTGAAATTGTAATCTGATAATTCCAGTAATCCATAGGCCAGTCCACAACTTACAGGGAAAACCAGATCTTTTTTATGCTAGGTCCACACGTCTTTCGAAATGTAAGTTCATGGACACGTGTGTTTCTGCATGATGTTTTTCATATGTACTTAAATCCGAAAACTAAATT
This sequence comes from Pyralis farinalis, assembly GCA_947507595.1. Taxonomy (NCBI): domain Eukaryota; kingdom Metazoa; phylum Arthropoda; class Insecta; order Lepidoptera; family Pyralidae; genus Pyralis; species Pyralis farinalis. Next base: position 15,564,715 of record OX382271.1, on the reverse strand, counting down.
TTGTGGTGCATGCCCACACCAAGATTTGAACCAGGGACCAGCTGGTTTATAGGCTGATTTTATCCACTATACTATCACTACTCTTCATCTTTTATTCGTGTTACCACTTAAGTAATATTATTATAACGTAAACAGATCCTATCGAATTCACGACTAAATCATTGGTTAAATGTTCCGGAAGTAATACGCGTACCATTGAGAAAAATGGCGTATAATCGCAACTGCCACTGCCGCAAGTGAAACTCGATGCAAAAGATAAAAGAACAAATCATAAAAGTTATTGTACAAGGTGCAAGTGGCTGGAGTTACGTGGTAACTATTAATTAATCTGTCGCTGGAGCGAATAATGATGCAAGCTACATGCGGCGGTAGTTAACATCGACATATGCTTAAGTTACCGTCATCTGGACCCTGGAACTGCGCATTCGTGGCCAATGACTAAAAGAAGAGAAAGACTAACTAACACGTAAGTCATACTTCTTGTTGTTTGGCTATGCTCTTCACATTAGATGAGTCGTCGGAATATCTGTATATATATCTTCACGCCAAGTCCCTTGCGGGGTAGGCAGAGAGGACCGAGCGCCATAAGACGCGGTCCTTACATATTTCACTCGCTTCTGTGACATTCATAGCTCTTTTCATGTACGCTCGCCGGTTCCTGAGGCTCCTGACATCACCTTCTGATAAAACACGACCAATTTGGTCATGGTAGGTTAGTCTCGGTCTTCCTCGGCTCCTACACCCTTCCACTTTTGCATTGTTCATCTCTCCCCCAAAATTGTACAAAAAAATATAATATGATCTATCTATCTATCTATAACGTCACGCCAAATCCCTTGTGGTGTAGTCAGAGAGAACCAAGCGCCACATGACTCGATCCTTACATATCGCAGTCGTTTCTTTGACATTCATTGCTCTTCTCATGCATGCCGGTTTCTAAGGCTCCTGACATCACCTTCTGATAGAATACGATCAATTTGGTCATGGTAGTTACGTGTTAGCCTTCCGCTGTTCCTATATCCTTTCACTTTTGCGTTATATATCTGTTTCGTAATTCTTCCTTCCTGCATTCTTTCCACATGTCCGAAGCGACAGAGCATACCTCTTCTTATTTTAATACTGACGCTCTTTTTCAACCAACTCTGTTTCTAACATCATCATTGCGAATACGGTCTAAAAGCGGTACGCAACAAATTTCGTGCAACGCTCGTATTTCGACCGTGTTAATCCTACTTTCATGCTCTATCTGCCATACCCAGCTCTCGCTTCCATAAGTAAGCGCTGAGGGGCCACACTGTACCTACTGCGAGCTCTGCCTTCTGGCTCAAATTTTTACTGCGAAGAAGTTTTCCCAACGCTCTATTCACACTATTTCCAGCACTCACTTAAGAGAGGTAGGCCGCATCAAATCAGCCCGTCTGGGGAACGACCTCCACCTCACAGAAAACCGCAGCCAAAAAAACAACTCCTTCGAAGGTTGTTGTGTTCCTGCGTGTAAGTGAGGTCACCAGTAAGCTCCCAAGGAGTTGCTGTGTAAGCAGCAGAGAAGGCATCGCGCGAGTGATAATATATCGCAAGCGTTAATAGGCTACGGTTTCCGCTTTACATCAGGTGCGTCGTATGCTTGAATACCTCGCGACATAGTATAAAAAAAAACTCACTCGTTTTTCCACATCAGCACTACACCTACCATCCCTGCTGAAAGCGCATCCAAGACATTCTCGTCTACTTGTTCCATTCCATTTGTATGTTGTCACTTCATCATCAGTCGTAATTCTTATATTGGTTCTGGTTTCTTCTCTTTCAATATCTTTGTCTATGTCTACGATATATAATATTAATGTATTAGAATTTGTCAACATTTCAAAATAGGTGTTCGAAAGACAGGAAACCAGAATGAACACAAGTATTTAGATTGATGAAGTAATGTTGGGACAAGTGGGTGAGATTGTACGAGTATATCTTAGAATGTCTTAGATAGTCTTTTAATAGGGTGCACCACTGATGTGGAGACTCGAGTGAAGGGCTGAGAAAATGTGACGACTTACTAATAAGGACAACAGCGGGAGCCAGAAGTAAGGCTTCACTTCGCTTTCCTAGCGTTATCCCGTTTCCTAACTCATTAATATTCTTGGGGTCGGCTACCTAAGCCCAAGGATTTGGCAACCACTGATTTTCATATGGAGCGACTGGCGTGAGACTTTCACAACCCGGAAGACAAATTACGTCTGTTTTTTTATATACTACGTCGGAGGGCATACAAGCATACGCCCCACCTGATGTAAAGCGGATATCGTAGTCTATTAACGCTTGCGATATATAAGTATTACTCGCGCGATGCCTCCTCTGCTGCTTACAAAGCAACTCCTTGGGAGCTTACTGGTGACCTCACTCACACGCAGGAACACAACAACCCTCTAGGAAGTTGTTATTTGGCTGCGGTTTTCTCTAAGGTGGAGGTACTTCCCCAGACGGGCTGCTTTTTTGATACGCCCTACCTCTCTTAAAACATCCAGACCAAGACAAACAGACATGTTCATGCACACAAATGTTTGCCTTGTGTGGGAATCGGACCCAACTCACAACCGAGCCACCGAGCTCGTCTTTCTTCGGTCAGCACTGGTCTTCGAAATGTAATTAAATGCGGGTTTCCCTATTATTGTTTCCTTCACCGTACCTAGAAAACTAAGTGCTAATTGCAACGTTAATGTACGGAATATAGACCTTGGTATGATAAGTATGTGGGATGAAGGAATGACGCTACAGATTCCTCAACGTCAAAGTGGAAGGATGTAGGAACCGAAGAAAGGCAAGAGACACCTATCACGATCTAATTGGCCCGGCGTATAAACCAACGAGCACTACTCGTGGGTTCGATTCCCACACAGTACAAACAGTTCTATGTATGAACACTGTGAACATGTCTGTTTATCTTGCCCTGGATTTTTTTTAAAGAGACACATTTGCACATCAATGCAACCTGTCTGACATAGAACCTACACCTCACAGAAAACCGCAGCAAACTAACAACTCCCTAGAGGGTTGTTTTGTTCCTGCGTGTGAGTGAGGTCACCAGTAAGCTCCTAAGGAATTGCTGTGTTAGCAGCAGAGGTAACGTGAATGATGCTTAATGTATTGCAAACGTTCATAGGTTACGATAACCGTTTCACATACAGGTGGGCCGTACGATTGTATGCCCCCCAACGTTGTGTAAAAAGAAAGGATAAACATTTGTGTGCATGGACATATCTATTCGTTTTGGTCTGGATGTTTTAAGAGAGGAATTCCAGCCCGCCTTGGAAAATACCTTCGCCTCACAGTAAATCGCAGCCAAATAACAACTCCCTCGAGGGTTGTTTTGTTCCGGAGTGTGAGTGACGTTACCAGTAAGTGCCAAAGGGTTTACTGTGTTAGTAACAGAGTGATACTTAACCTATTGCAAGCGCTCCCAGGCTGCGGTACCCGCTTTACATCAGATAGGCCGTATGCTGGAATGCCTATAGATGTTGTATTAAAAAAAATCTGCGAGCGAATGGAAGTGATTCACTATGATCTTTAGAGTCAAAGTCAACCCCACTGGAATGTAGGGCACTCTTCTTACTACTCGTAACAAATGAGTCTCTGGCGAAAGAGAAGTACTGGGAAAGTACCGTCATAGAAAACCGCAGCCACATCCGAAGGGTTGTTGTGTTCCTAAGAGTAAGTGAGTAAGTAACTTTGTAAATTGCAAGCGTTCATATACTACGGTATGCATATCAGGTGGGCCGTACACTTGTATGCTTTTCAACGTTATATAAAAAAACACATGAGAGTTGTTGTGTACCTGCGAGTGAATGAGCTTGATGTATGGCCTGCGGAATAGCAGTGTTAGTAACGGAGGTGGCAATGTGCGCGTGATACACCTTGCATTGCAAGCGTCCATTGGTTATGGTCACCAATTTAAATCAGGGGCGTCGTATGCTTGTTTGCTTCTTGAACGTAAATGTAACGTGAACGTAAACTTGTAATAAGAAAGTTAGCTAAGAACCGCGTTTTATGATGTTAGGTCCTGCGTCCTGCGGTAAGCAGGACCTAACATCATAAGCAACCGCAAAAGATCTGGTGTGAAGATATAGACAAAATTTAACTTCATTTATGGCAATGACCATTCGACGAGCTCGGTGGCGTAGCGGTTAGTAACTCTATTTTGACACCAACGCTAATGTGATCAATTCCCACACAGGGCAAACATTTGTATGCACGAACTCGTCTGTTTGTTTTGGTCAGGCCGTTTTTCAGAGAGGTAGGACGTATCAAAGCAGCTCGTCTGGGGAAATACCTCCACCTCACAAAAAAACTGCAGCCAAATAATAAGTCCATGAATGGTTGTTGGGTTTCTGCATGTAAAGATAAAAGATAAAAAAGATAAAAATCATTTATTTACCATTAGACCCTTACGGGCTCTTAGACACGTCTTACATTCTTTAAATGAAATCATATTGTAACTTAATAATTTTCCAATTTTGTTTTTACTTTTAATCTCTCTTTTTTAATCTACCAACATTTTGGAAATGACCATTGGCGAAGAAGAAATACCGAAAGAAACTTGCAAATATGGGTCTTTTTTCCCATCGTTAAAATATATTACAATAAATATAAGTGAGTGTACATATAGTGGTACAATTAAAGATATATTAATACATGCGCTGAATCATTTCCAAACATCTCTATCTAGATATTCAACGATTCTATAATAACCCTCCTTGCACAGAGTATTTTTGATGTACCTTTTGAACATATTCTCAGGCAAGGACAGAACTGTTTCAGGTAATTTATTATAGAATCGAATACAATTTACAATAAAAGATCTACTAGTCTTACTACTACTAGCAAGTCGCTGTATACGCAATCTATTCTTACTTCTAAGATTTTCACTAAATTTAGAAAATTACTATATTTTTACGAGCATACATTATATTCTCATAAATATACTGAGAGGTAACCGTGAGGATATTTACGAAATACGAGTAGTTCTCTAAGAGATTCCCTGGCGCCCATGTTATAAATAAAGCGGATGGCTCTTTTTTGTAATATAAAAACAGTTTCAATGTCAGTCGCTTTTCCCCACAACAATATACCATATTACATAATGCTATGAAAGTAGCTAAAATAGACTAAGCGCGCAGTAGCCACATCCGTCAATTGTCTAATTCTCCTAACCGCATATGCGGCGGAGCTGAGCTTACTGGTCAGTTTTTTTTATGTGGAGGCCCCACTGCAATTTGGAGTATATTGTAATTCCAAGAAATACAGTATCATTAATAAATTCTAGTATATTATTGTTAATGAAAACTTCTGTATTGGCAGAAGGCATGTGAGCGAGGTCACCGGTGAGCAGTACGTAGCATCGCGTGAATGATACTTAATCAAATGCAAGCGTTTCTAGGTTACGGTAACAGTTGTACATCAAGCGGGCCGTTTACTTGTAAAAAATCTTATAATGTTGCTTAGTGATATAAATAATTTGACTAGATACGAGAGAAATAAAAAGTCTTCTTCTTCTTAGCGTTATACCGTTTCCTAATCCATTAGAATTGGCGGTGTCTGCTACCTAAGCCTAAGGATTTGGCGAAGATACTGATTTTTACATGGTGCGACTCCTCAGACCTCCGCAACCCAGAGAGAAAACCACATGATTCTTGGCTTAGGTCACACGTCTTTCGAAGTATAATTTCTTGGATGTGCGGGTTTTCTCATGATATTTTTCACCACCGCCGAGCAAGTGATAATTACAAATATGTACGTAAATCAAACAACACAAATTTAGTGGTACACGCCAGGATGTGATGTGTGTTTTAATATCTTCATTAATTACTAAATTTGTATACCAGAAACCATATACAACCAATTAATTTTCCACGCGAAGTTTTGTACAAACAAATATTAATTAGAAAAAAAATAAAAATATGCAATGCAAAAGTGGAAGGATGTAGGAGCCGAGAAAGACCGAGACTAACTTACCATGACCAAATTGGCCGTGTTTTATCAGAAGATTGATGTCAGGAGCTCCAGGAACCCGCGAGCGTCTATGAAAAGAGCTATGAATGATAAAGAAGCGAGTGAAGTATGTAAGGACCGCATCTTATGGCGCTCGATTCTCTGTGCCTACCCCGCAAGGGACCTGGCGTGAAGATATACATACATATACAATTAGAAAAAAATCAGTGCCTTTGCAAATTTCGTTTCAACTACTTCTCGTGTACTTTTGTTGCCTGCCTACATATAGGTATAGGTCCGACCTGTGACTGTTCCGTGGTTACAACGTTTAGTTATGACACAACAGCGTAATGGCCAAGTCGATGTAAGGTCCGGTAGATACGAGATCCGCGATGGCTTGGGCTGTCCGTAAGAGGGGCAACCGGCAGTTGAGGGTCGCCATTCATTGCACTTTCGCTCTCAGTCCTCCCGTTGGTTACGCACGTGTTACATGTTTTTAGAGTTCCTTTGTTAAACACACCGTTCATATCAACACGCTTGGAGTACCGATGCCTGATAGTGTATATTTGTGGTAATAATAGCTTTAAATAAAATACAGTGTGTATATAAACATAAACATATATTCTATATGTAAATATAGTTTCAGGATTTTTTATATAAACATGATATATAGTGCAAAGTGCTTAATTTTAATTGGAATAACTGCGTTGCAAATAACTGGTGAGTATTCATTTAATTAAGAAATAATTTTAGTAATAAATATATAATTATTTAAACTACGGATCAGTGATAGCTCAGTGGATAAAAAACCAGTCTATTGATCTACACGGTCGCTGGTTCTATTCCCGGTGTGTACAACTACCTTTATTTATGTGCATATTTGTAATTATCACTTGCTCTTCGGCGAAAGAAAACATCGTGAGGAAACCCGCAGCTCGGAAATTATATTTCAAAAGATGTATCACCTAACCTAAGAATGGTCTGATTTTCCCTGTAGGTTGTAGAGGTCGGAGTGAATCTCGATCTAATTAGTGATGAGAGGGTCCCTAAGAACAATGTATGTATATAAAATCAGTTAATGTCTGTCTACTTCAGATAAAGAGTATATATAACGATAATATAGATAGAATATTGATATCAATTTTGTAAGTACCTATGAGTTAATTAATTAATGAAAAAAAATAACCTAGGCAACCGATCAAGTTTTTTTGTACATATATACCTACATAAAGTTAACGATATAATCTTACATCTTTAACTTTATATATATACTCGTAGTATAATAAGATCTGCTCGTAAATGGAAGGTTTTAAAGTCATTATTCATTATAATCACCATTCCTTAAAATTAGTAGCGGAGTTCATAAGGAAGCTTAACAAAAATTCTATTTTTTAAAGACATAGTTACATATATATTATTTATATATACCATTATTATAAAAGTTACTTGTATTATAAAAGGTAGGTAAAGATCTTTTGACTGTCAAAGATAATCTCTTAAACTACAGACCCGGTGTGTCTAATAGTGCTAAAGGCAATTTTTCATATTTGGACTTCCTGTGTAAAACTAAAATCTATACGGACAACGGCTAGGGCCACAGCTACTAAACCATCTATACATACAGATAAATAAAATTGAAGTGTCTGTTTGTAATATTAAAATAACCGCTTTACTAAATGCATATGAATATATACACGGTACATATACCAAAATGTTTTTTTTTTACAATTTTTGTCTGTCTGTCTGTCCATCTGTCTGTTTGTTCCGGCTAATCTCTGAAACGGCTGGACCGATTTTGACGGGACTTTCACTGACAGATAGCTGATGTAATAAGGAGTAACTTAGGCTACCTTTATTTCAGAAATATTATTTATTTTTATTAATATAAATTAATAATAAAAAAAAACTATTCCGCGCGGACGAAGTCGCGGGCACAGCTAGTAGTAACATAATTATCTACTATTACAAAGGAACTACTATATACATTTACTTACATTTTGACAATTATTTTCGAATTGATATTTTTAAATTGAAATACAATAGAATCCTATTGTTTTTCAGAATTCTCGAAAAACTTCATTGTTACAAACGGTTCTGAACTCATTGCTTATTTTGGAGAAAAATTCGGTGTAATAGAGGATTTACTGAAAATGACGCACCTTCCCGATATGAAAGAAGAAAGATATGTTTATTGGCATAACCATTGATAACACACACACAATAAAAAAGAAACAAAGAAAGATTGGTGAAAATATAATTATGCCTACGATACGTGTTGGGCGTGCCCTACGTGTGTTGTTTTAACGACGGTTATTATTTTTCGCATTTAACGCCTTTAACATTTTTTTCTCGTATTTTTGAAGACGATATTTGCATATAGCACTGTACATACGACGTCAATATAATAAATAAAATTTGCATGGTTCTACCATGCAAATTTCACCTTTACGGTGACGATTTAAAATGCATTGGTGAACAGCTCGATCTGTCATAATAGGTACATATACAGTTTGGAACACGTTAACCATGTTACTTTGACCTTTACGTCATTTGTTATTACGACACAATAGTTAATGTGAATCAAACTATAAGAGGTGTAAACTTATATGACAATACCTTCTTCCTAGCGTTATACCGTTTCCAAATACATGAGGATTGGCGGGGTCCGCTACCCAAGGATCTGGCGATGACACGTATTTTTATAAGGAACGACTGTCGTCAGACCTCCACCAGCCACAGGGAAAACAAGACCTTTCTTTGGTTAGGTCACACGACGATAGGGTTTCCTTACGATGTTTTCCTTTACCACCAAGCCAGTGATAATTACCAATCTTTTTCTACTTGTCGTTAAAGTTTAAGCTTTGCCCCGTTTCCTAATTCATTAGGATTGATGACGTCCTCAAATTATAATTTCAAATATGTACTCATACATAAAACCGAAAACATGAATTTAGTGGTACATGCCCCATCAGGATTCGAACCGAGGGCTAGACGATTAATAGGCTGATTCTTTATCGCCTGAGCTATCACTACATCTCCACATGATAAATGATAATTGCATTATTATTATTTAATTCTTTTTAATAATACCTTGGAGTATCTATATAAGCTAGCGTTTTTTTACATTGAAAGGAATGCCAAACAAGCATGCGGATCGCTGATTTGAAATGCTTATATTTGTATCTATCTATCCATAACTTCACGCCAAATCCCTTGAGGTATGGGCAGAGAGCAGAGATAATAGCGATATAAGTGAAATTTCGGTTATATTTCATACCATAATATAGTCTATCAGCGCTTACGCAAGACTGGAGGGTTCTTGTACCCTGCGAGTGAGTGTGGTTGCCAGCAAACGAATATGGAGATGCCTCATTAGTGGAAGAGGTAAAGGAGCAGGAGCGAATAATGCGAAGAATAAGGCATCTTATACGTTTATAATCTAGTGTCTACGATAACCGCAGATCGCCCATAGGTAGGTACGCTTGTTTAATATCCGACGTAATGTAAAAATTGGTAGCGTGCACAATAAAATTATGATTTTAACGTGTCCGGTAACGAAGTGGTTAGCACTTTAACACCCGGGTTCTTGGGTTCTATTCCTACACAGGACAGGCACTTGTGTGCATAAACCTGTCTGTCTCGGTATGGGTGTTTTTAAAAGAGGTAAGGCGCATTAAGGCAGCCCAATAATGGAAATACCTCCTCTATTTGATGAGGTATTTCCCCCTGGTACTGCCCCCTGGATAGTTGTTGTACCCATGTGAGTGAGTGGGGTTACCAGAAATCTCCTCCATAATAGTTGCTGTGTTAGCCACGGGAGTGGTAACGTGCGAGCGATACTTCATGTATTGCAAGCGTTCATAAGCTTCGGTAACCAGTTTACATCAGGTGGACAATATGCTTGTATGCCTCCTAACGTTATAAAAAAAGTTTGTTAAATGAATAATTATTCAAATAAAAATGTAACATACAATTTTTAAGCTTATTAAAGAATATAGAAAATTTCCTCATAGCCTAATGTGATTTTCTGTAGGTATCCATAGAGATTGGTTGTATTTCGAAATCAATTTATATTCGATTGCAAAATTAGTATCGAACGGAGATAAACGGACATGTGAGTTAACAAGAACACGCCCGTCATAAACGAGGTTACATATACGGAATTAAAATGTGAAGTTGTCTTGGCATTGATAAGAGTATTGGAGAAAAAAAAAAGAAATTTAATTTATAAGAATAAGTTATCATTATTTTTAAATAGGTGTTCGGTGTGCATTAAATCCATGTACACACAGACCGGTAACTGTTTATTGTCATCATCATCATCATCTGAGCGTTTTTCCCGGTTTCGTCCTGTTATATATAACCGGTAACCGTTTATTGTCTGCCAGAGTTATATTACGAAGTGTAGATGTTTTTTTTTTTTTATATATATACATCTTCGGGAGACATTCAAGCATACGACCCACTTGTAAAGCGGTCACCGTAGCCTATGAATGCTTGCAACATATTAAGTATAGCTCGTATGATACCAACTCTACTGCTAACATAGCTACTGCTCACTGTCGGAGATTACTGGTGAACTCACTGACGCGCGGGAACACAACAACCCTCCAAGGAGTTCTTATTTGTCTGCGGTTGTCTATGAGGTATATGTACTTTTCTAGAAGGACTACTTTGATGCGCCCTACCTCTCTAAAAACCCAGACTAAAACAAACAGACATGTTCATGCACACAAATGTTTGTCGTGTTTAAAAATCGAACGAGCGATAGTGATAGTTGTTTTTCTTCATCGACGAGTAAATGACAATTACAAATATGTACATGAATACAAAAACACGAACTTAATGATACATAGCAGGCCGCTTAATTATTCACTGGTCTATCACTGCTATAATTATAGTTACTAGTACTTTAAGAGAGGTAGGGCGCATCAAGGCAGCCCGTCTGGGGAAGTAGCTCCACCTCACAGCAAACCGCAGCCAAATAACAACTCCCTCTCCGAAAGAGTTGTTGTGTAAGCAGCAGAGGAGGCATCGCGCGAGTGATACTTAATATATTACAAGTGTTAATAGGCTACGGTAACTGCTTTACATCAGGTGGGTCGAATGCATGAATGCCTCCCGACGTTGTATAAAAAAATAAATAAAAAAAAACGTAGATAATCAAACAAGATATATCTTTTACAATCTTGTACACACCGTTGTTATTGCAAAATCATTTGGCTAATAAACATGATATCAAAGTTTTCTTTACACTACGTCGGGAAGCATACAAACATACAGCCCACCGGGTGAAAAACAGATACCGTAGCTTATGAAAACGCGCAATACTTTAAGTCATTCGCGCGATGCCTCCTCTGCTGCTAGCACAGTAACTCCTTAGAAACTTACTGCTGACCACTCACACGCAGGAACTCAACAACCCTCTAGCAAGTTGTTATTTGGCTGCGATTTTCTGTGAGGTATAGGTACTTCCGCAGATGGGCTGCTTTGATGCACCCTAGCCCTCCTAAGGTATATCTTACACTCCCAAGCTGTATACTTTCAGATCTTCTTTTCATCTGTTAATTAAGTTACTGTCGTCTCAGCAAATCTATCTGCTAACATTGCACGTTGGTCAACTATCTCCCACTTTAATATTTATTTACAACAGAGTTTAAAAAGCTTTGATATTATATAGTATTATAAAATACAAGTAATCAATTTAAAACAACAATATACCCAGCTGCGTAATAAAACGCAGGACGAGTCAAAAATTATGACATTTTATCTATGAATTCCTAGTTCCTATGATAATACTGCTGTTGAATGTGATGAACATTTTTTTTCTCTTCGACTAAATATTACTTCATCATCGGTATTCACACTTCCCAAAGTGTTCTATGACACTTGCAACTCCATAACAAATCCAGCGCTACCTCAATCCATCTGTAGGATAATAACTACCCTTAGTTAGTACGTAGTAATGTAGTAATACAATCAAGGCATTAATGAAGAACCAAATATAAATATAGCATACATTAAGAGGGTGCACAAAGCTAAGTGGCGCCCTCATTTTGTTTTTATTAATAACGCTGTATTTAAGACCAATTCCAAAAAAAACGCTCTATAGTGCACTAAAGAACCATATTTACGTTTTTTTGCTGTACGGGCGCCACTTAGCTTTGTGCACCCTCTTAAGACCGAAATTTTAGCGTATTGTAAGATTCCAAACAATATGAATGGGGTTTTACAATAGTTTGGAATTCCTCACACACAGCGGAGAGGTTTCAACAGAGACGACAACGCTTCTATAATATTGCTGAATTTGCAAGTTATCATTGCCTTACGTAACGGCTTGCGGGCTGCATGCTTATTGAAGTGAAAACTTCTTTAGCAGCGTTGTGCACTTTTTGGGATGAGTAAAAAATGTTAAACTAGCGGCAGGACACGTGACCCTGACCGCAAGATTTTGGTGAGAATTAGAAATTAAGTTCGCTGCAGCGCTAAAACATTAGCTAGATCGTTCATAGGGCATTATTTTCTCGTGACCAAAACGTTGTAAGCGCCATGAAATTTTTGGCGCTTACGCGTTTCGTTCAACGTAGTTTATCAACATCGCTGGTTGGCTTAAGCGGCGCAGGGCGCTTGCGCGAGTCGTTGAAATTATGGATGAAAGTAGATTTTTCTGAGAGATTAACTTTTTAATGTAATATAAATTGTCATGTTTGTGTACGATAGCACAATAAATGAATATTGTATTTTACCACATACATGATACGTGTTGTGCTTTTATACAAATATTTATATAAATAAAGCAATTCATGCGAAATTATTCCCTAACCATTCCAAAACATTCAAAAATGCACAACGTTAATGTTTTCACTTCTGCCGGCATTCCCGGAGTGCAACCCGTTTTTTTTGTTATTGTTATGCCACAAAGGCGGGAAACAAGCATCCATAGCTTACCTACCATCAGGCAGGCCGTACTGCCTGATAGTAAGCTATGGATATCTGCAATCAGATGCCACTCTTGCGTTGCCGACCCTGTAAAAACCTCTTCACGCCTTGAAGAATTCCATGCTGTAGTTCCTCGGGAAAGTCTTGGCCGGGAGTTCGATCCGCAAGTCGATATAATTGTGATTCAATAAATAAATGACAATGGTCCTCTGCTCATACATTTTTACATAAACCTCTTTCGTGGATCAAGTTGCATATGAATAGAGTAAGTGGATCGTAATCTGCATTTGTATAATTACATAATAATGCTGTAAGTATGCTTGCAGTTTCCTCATCCGCATGTTACACGTTACAATAATAGAGCACCGCCACTACAAACAATTCTTACGAGTATTTTTCTTTAAATCACTAATGTCTAAACAAGCATACGACCTGCCTGATGGTAACCAATTACCGCAGCCTACAGACACTTGCTATGAGTGTCACTCGTAGGTTGCCGACCGACCTCTCCACACCAAGAACCTCATATTGTAGTCTCTAGAAAAAAACCCCGGTAAGGAATTCATTCCACGACTGAAGAGTTCTCGTTAGGAAACTTCTCTGGAACTGCACAATAGGTAACCATCGGCGCGCGGTGCAATTGAACAAAGCCAAGGAGCCATTACACAATCGGTAGAATATGCAACCATTTTATTGTCTTTAGGGCGATCTTTGTCAGTATATTTTCATGCACATAATGTAATACTCGGAGTTATTCGATGATGAGTAGTAATAGTCCAGTAAATAAAGAAACAACCTACTACCCACCGGTCGTCGGTTCGTATCCTAGCGTGAGCATGTACCACAAAATTCGTAATTTCGGATTTAATCACTGTTAATAAACTAATGTATCACTTGCTCGGCGGTGAAGTAAATCATTGTGAGGAAACCGTGCGGGTTTCCGAAATTAGAACGAAAAGAAAGAAAAACGTTTGATCTAACTTAAAAAGTGTCTGGTTCTTCCTGTGAGTTATGAATGTCCGACGGCAGTCGCTCTATGTAAAAACTAATATCCTCACCAAATCCTTAGGTTTAGATAGTGGAACCTGCCAATAATAATATATTAGGACACTGATAAGTTAAAAAAAAACAGAGAATCGATTTTAAACAACACGCATTTCAAGCACTTCGTTATCATAAAACTGGGCAGCTGAGCAGTTGTTCTGATAAAACAATGATACCTAAAGTATCATTGTGCTAGGGTACCTATTAATAGAGTTCCGAGATAACGATAAGGACTTCTGAATAGCTACGGAGTAGTAATCCTCAATGGTCAACAGTAAGTAACTCTAGTTTGTGCTCCTTTGACTCATGTTAGTGACCCCTGATAAATTGAAACATATTTCTGTCACTGTGCTGTTGTCACGCGTTCTCTAAGAGTTGGACGATATGATTTCAAGTATTAGTCATGCGGTATTTAAACCCAATCAAATGGTTAAAAGGATTTTTTTAGGTTTACGGATCCAGTCAAGAGATAAACGGCTCTAGTTCTATCAGGGTACAGCGAGGCCTTTCTAACATATTTGTATTAGCACAAACGGGTATATTATGTAAAGAAAGAATCGATTTTCGGGGAAATACGCCCTGCTTTCTTGCTGTGTAGCTTGCGAGAGGTGGTCAGTTGTACTTGTATCACAAGCATACATATGGCAGCCGCTTCACAACAAGTTAGCCGTAAACCTGATTTTGTATAAAAACTAACTATATTTTTATTATTTTTAAGAGGGGATAGGGCATCAGGCTATCTGGTGAAGTACCTCCACCTCACAGAAAACCGCGACCAAATAATAACTCTCTGAAATGATCTATTCCTATGTGAGTGATATCTAAAAGTCCACCTCTGCTGCTAACATATCAATTCCTTAGGATGTTCCAATAAGCTCCTAGGAAGTCGCTGTGTTAGCAGCAGTGGTGGTATCGCTCGAATGATGCTTAATGTATTGCAAGCGTTCATAGGCTACGGTAAACGCTTTACATCCCGTGGACCGTATGCTTGAATGCCTCCCGATGTTGTATAAAAAAGAAAATAGAAATGCTTTACTTTATATAATTAATTAACATATTAATAGGAGTAACAGCAAAAGAAAATATACGAATATTTATCAATTCCTGTGTTTGTTCCTAGGTTTTAATTTTTAAGCCAAATCACATTCTAATAACAAATGGAACATTGATACCAACCAAATATCGTAATAATAATAAGATTTATTTCGCTTAAGGAGAAAAACACATTGGTTTTATAATTCCTTACATTAGGAACCGCGCGGTAGATACCTAATTATACGGAGCCGGTATTTACTTCCGAATAGGGTTGTTGCTTTTCAAGTACACAAGAAAAAATATTTGGAACATGACTAATGCTATTTTTTTTTAATAAATAAACATATCTTTATTTATTTCCTCACACCGACGACGTGCCAACAGATCAACTAAATAGTAACAATAGGTTTGGGCAAATGTCTCTCATATTAGAAGCCTGAGATAGGAATTTGTGCGTCACAATAACACTTTTACAAGTACTTGAATTTTATGTAAGAGCATCTTACAAGTAAGTGTCTAGTTCAGAACGTGAGCGTCGTAAAAATAATGGTCAACTAACAGTTCAAAATGTAGGACAAAGTATTGTGTATCTAGAATGTAATACTCGTAGTAACAATCACACCTACATATATACTTAAATGGCCCAAAAAATAGGTACACAAATTTATACATAACATTTTTTATAGGAACGATTGCAATGAAGTTTTGTGTTATTATTTTCAAAATCAATTTTATATTTTTTTTATACATTTGCAACCTGCAATAATTGATAAGAACGTTATGCTTAGTTCTAGGTTATATAGAAATAACAATATGATATGTCATCAATGCAAACTTAAGTAAAGATATGAGGTGATATGCTATATCAAAAGAAATTATTACTCTATAAATGAAATTATTACTCATTTTGTTTAATGTTGGGAAAATTACACATAGTCGCAAAAGCATAGTTTACTAAAAAAAATTGAAAATGAATACCTTTCAAATCAAATCTTTTTGGTTTTTATACATACAATCTGGCAAAATTTGCGTGGAACGATCGGTGATTATTGTGATATTTTTTATGATTTATTATTATGACTATGAAAGGTTTACAACAATATTTTGAAGAAATGTTTTGAACTTTCAGTGCCAATTTTTCTATATGTGTTTGTGATGTAGCAAAACAATATTCAAATGTTTTTCAAAATTTTAGAAGTTCTGAGGTAAACTTAATCGCGATTATTAAAATAAATCTTCTAGCTGTTGAAAAAAAATATTCAAAAGGAAGCCACATAATTGCATATATAGAGAACACGGGACTATTCTTATTAAAAAAGAGTGTCTATTCAGTTTGCTTCACTCGCCATTTTTCCTGGTTTTTGCCTCATGTCAAAAAATAAAGAAAAATTCGATTTAAAAGCAAAGAAGATGCTTCGGTGACTCAGAAATGTCAAAGTCACCTACTTTGAGTTGAGTTGAGTCACCGATATTTTTCAACTGGTTGCGACAAATGGATAAGTGTATACTTTCCCATGGTGAATACTAAAAAAAAACTGTGACAGCATTAGGAATAAATTTGATATTTTTTGGTAATATAGCTTAGATCTCCTAAAATTATCAAATTTTACATTACACTCGTATCTATGTGACAAAGACCACATAATATGTAAATGTTGACCTAATGAAATTAATACGTAGTTTCACAACGCATTTAACTTTTTATTATAGTGACGACATAGCAACAGAGAAAACAATGATAGTAATATAAATCAGTAATGAAGTCATATAACGTTACAATGGTAACCTATATTTGCATCTTACACTCAACAAGTAATTGCGTGGATATTTTCGTGATGCTCACTTTCTAAACGTGAACTGGGTTATAAAACATTGTTACGTCAAAAGAACCAAAATATAAAAACCATGTATAATATGGCAGGCACTGTTTCCACAATTCATAAATATAAGGAGAAATTACTTATATGGTTATTGGCAGCCCTACTTCCGAACGCACTCACGGCGGCGCGTCGACCGACATTCGCATTGCATAACCGCTTCTCGTTCTCTCCATACGAACATGCTTTTATGAAACGTTTTAAGATACAATATAACATTTTTAAACATTTTCCTTGTATTTTTTGTTAACTAAAAACGTATGAATAAAAGATAACCTACGTTCTGAAAAAATCTTTATATAACTTCTTCAAAACAACTCTTATTGGAAGCACATGTTCGAAATTATAATAATACGGTTCTTAACATTACTCCTAAAATTTGTTCTAACTTTTTTATAATTTATTAGATTTAGAAATCTATAACAAATATAACGATTTTAATAAGAAATTTTATATACATCTTATGATGTATATATTCCTAGGTTGATTGTAATGAAACATTATTATTATTTGTAGAACATATTCTAGCTATAGTTTGCTTAATATTATTCAATTTATGTAGTAAATTCAAATATTAAGCTGTTAAGTAAGCAGTAAATCATAAACAAACACTATTATAACTTTTACTTTTGAGTCAAATTGTTATGGGAAAATGATTAGAAATAAATCGATATACAGATTACAATAACAACTAATAATTTGCAATGACAAGTTATTCAACATAGTTTTTCGTACCTGTTTTAACATATCCAGTACGTAGGTACATTATTAGAATAACAAATTATTGTGTAATGTGCAATCCACGGTAAGAACTCTATATGCGTCGGTTTCCAATGTAAATTCTAATACAATGCAAATAATCTATTTAATGTCTCATTTAATTTATTACGCATGACTGTTATGGTGAACAGGTTTGCTAATGAGTATTTATGTTAAGTAATAATTAGGAACTTAGAGTAGCAATATTTATTCATATTGTAGACGCTATGTTCCGTGAGTGTTTGATACAAATACATAATATAAATTGATTGACTATGAAATTTATCGCTTCAGAGATAAAGGTTGGGAGAATTTTTGTTATAATTTCCAAAAACTGTGCCAAATAAATCATTTTATTTTCTGTAATATTAACACTCTCTTTGTGACTGAAATCATTTCCAACCATAGGGTATATTTTATATCTTGATAGCTTTTGTTTAGAAAAAATCATTGACGTTTAGTATACTTGTCAAAATTATTACATTCACAAAAGAAGATAAGATTAGCTGTGCCACATAGAGATGTGTTATCTTCTTCTCTTATACATAAAATTCTCTATAAAGTTGAAAACGGTGCAACCGATTTAGAGAAAATTACAGACTTTGATGTCAGATTGTGAAGAAATAAAATACGACAACAACACAGTTTTTTAATCATCGAAACAATTTTAGGTATACTGTCCAAGCAACGTGTAGAATCCATAATACGATAGTCAAGCTCGCACTTGACCTTACGCAATTGGCGTGCGTATGGTTAATATTAATTTATTTAAATTTATATTTAGTAACGCATTCTTTAATAGTCTGATAATGTTATAAGTCAATAAAAGATGTGGCAATATCACCTATGACCTTCAAATAGGAACATTTCCCAATACAAAATTCAAAACACCGCGGATGGAAATTACGAAAGGCTATAATGTTAATGTTATGATATCTACTTCATAGTTATGTGGCATATTACAATAAGTACTTGGAGGCGACGGTGCGTGCAGCCCGTTTTCATAATACATTCATTACTACCCTGAATGCATTATTACTCAATCAACTTAAGTTTTGCGAGACAGATTAAGTAAAGAGTGGTTAGAAGTCGATCATCCCGTTGCGCAATTTTTAACTGGACATGGAAACTTTAGAGCTGAGTTCTTTTCGTTCAGACTTGTGTCATCGCCTTTATGCGAGTGTTCTACGACAAATAATGAATTTGAGCAAACAGCACATCATGTTCTCTGGGAGTGCAATCTCTGGCGTCGGGAGCGGGACGATATGTTGAATTCCTTGCATGTCACATCAGGGGTAGTATATTATTCTGATTTGGTGGAGGAGGTTGGAGAATTACCGGGCCTTTAGGCGGTTCTGCAATCTATATTATTGGAAACGATGTGTTAGGTAACAACTCACAGTTTAGGTCCCAATAGTGTTAGATATTTGATAAACCATGGTGCAAGGCGGTTGAGCTTCACTTGACTAACCATTGAGGTTTTTAAATGACTTATTTGTCATATTGCTGTCTCGCACAGTAGGAAGTGTTGGAATTGACTTCCCCTCTTGGCAAACAAGAGGGGAAGTCAATTCCAAAACTTCCTACTCCTACAAATTTCTTCTGATTAAATTCGTTGTGAGTTCCAAGGCAGCTGTAGTTTAATCCCCGGGACGGCAGTGAACTTCACTGTTAATTGCCTTTTTGTTGGTCGCCGCTGTTAATTCTGGCTACACAGGAGACACAGTGGTGGGTATGAGTTTGAGTGAGGATTCATTTAATGAATATGATTTCTATCTATAATATTTAATTGCACACGTGTCTGACTTCACCATGGAATACACATCAATCTCAACTTGCACTATTTTTTACAAAACTTCATGTAGAAAATTAATTAGTTCTATATGCTTTCTGGTATACAAATTTGGTGATTATTGAAGATTTTAAAACACACACCACATCCTGGCGTGTACCAAAAAATTCGTGTTTTCTGATTTATGTATATATTTGTAATTATCACTTGCTCGGCGGTGGTGAAGAATATCATGAGAAAACCCGCACGTCCAAGAAATTACATTTCGAAAGACGTGTGACCTAACCTAAGAATGGTCTGGTTTCCCCTCTGGGTTTCGGAGGTCTGACTGCAGTTGCTCCATGGCAAAATCAGTGTCTTCGCCAAATCCTTAGGTTTAGGTAGCGGATCTCGCTAAATCTAATGGAATAGGAGATAACGATGGATATCTCCTATAGATGTAATGTATAAAAAGATTAAAACACACATCAAACGTGTGACAAAAGATTTATTATAGAGTCGAACAAAAAGTAAGGTTAGTGTTACAATAAGCATATAAAGCAACAGTTAATCTTTTTTAACACACTTATATTCTTTTTAAGTTTAAAATTTTTAAATTAAAATAATGCTTATTGTGACATGCTCAGTATGTAGTCCTTGCTGTATTAAAAAATTAAATATTGGCCATCATTGTCGATGTAGTACTTTACAAATTAATATATGTTCATTGATCCGTATTACATGATGATGTAGAAATCCTATAGACCGAATCGATGATTGGCGTTTTTTTACTTCCATGTCCGATTTTCAATTTTTTAATCGAAGAAACATGAAAATAAGCTGGAGCTGGAGTTAGATCTGTGTGGTCACTGACCAGCTTACCTGAGCTAGTTCCAGCCACAGAGAATATATTATACTCGTAGCTCCTAAGTTTTCGAGAATATTGTGGGGCGTGTGGGCGACACAACAAACTAACGTGATGTTTGTCGTTCGCGGCTTAGCTTGCAGTCAAATAATTGATATTTGTAAATTCTTGACATTCCTAATTAGAATAACATTACTTTTACTTATGTATTATGACTTTATTAGCTATTATATATTTTTGTTTTATATGTACAGTATTTATGGCCAGACTAGTTTGAATATATACTATTCTAACTAGTCTGGCCATAAATACCTACATAGAAATATTTCTTCTTTTCAACAATTTAATTATTTAGAATTTGGAACGCGTTTATTATGTTAAAAAGTGCTTTCGATTTCCCGCCCTTTTACATATTGTTTTCGTGTCTATTCTCAAATTACAATATATGGAATAGGGTGTTAAAGAAAATAGGATTGTAGTGACCGCCTTACACAAAGTGGGTATGAAGCTGTCGGTCATATTGGAGGCACTTCAAAAGCTTGGTATCACCCTTATGTCCGTATGTCGTATTATCGACAGATATACCAACACTTCCTCTGTTAAAGACCATAAAAGATCAGGGCGACACGTGCTGTTAAAACTACAAAGGCCGTATTCGCCGAAACCCCATTAGGAAACAAAAAATGTTATCAAAAGAAATGAACAAAAGAAGCTATGACTCTGTCGCGTATAATAAAACAAGAGCTGAAGGGCGGCGCTTACCGTCGATGTACAGGACATACCCTAAATCAATCCCTACAATTGAAGAGAGTGGGTCGATCAAAAGGCCTTCTGTCCCGATACGCAGTTGAAAGACACAGAAATATCCTCTTTACTGATGGAAACCTTTTCACGATTGAAGAGCACTACAACAAGCAATATGGTAAAATGTACAGTTACAGTTCTAAAGAAGCCACCCAAGTGGTTGGAAAAGAACATAGTGGTCATCATCCCATGTCTGTATTGGTTTGGTGGAGGGTGTCTTATCAAGGAGTCACAAAGCTTAATTTTTGTGAAAAAGGAGTGAAGACTTCAGCCAAAGTGTATTTTGGATGGTATTACGACACCTCTCAGCAAAACATTTTTAAAAAATGTACTGTGGACTTTCCAGCAGGACTCCTGTACCTGGTCACAACCACAAGAGACGAACTACCCAAGCCTGACTCGACACCAACGTTCCGGACTTTATAAGAGCTGAAGAATGGACCTCGTCTAGCCCGGATCTAAAGCCCTTGAACTACAACTTATGATCAGTTTTAGAGGACATGACCTGCTCGAAATGACACACTGACATTGTGTCTCTTAAGAAATCTCTGGAGCAAGGAATGGCTAAATTTCCCATGGAAACAGTGTGTAAATAGATTCGTGGCCAGACAGATTAAAGGCCTATATCAAAACCAAAGGTGACCATTTCGACTAGAATCATTTTTTAGTTTTTTGCTGAGACTTCCATAAATATATACATATAAATTTTATTAAGCTTACATTACTGCATAAAAAAATAAATGCATATTCATTTGTAACAGAACTTATGGCCAGACTAGGTAGATAAAAGGCATTATACAGTGTTTATTACAGGGCTCGAGAGTTGTACGTGTGTTAGTATGTGCATTTGCGCGCCTGCGTATTACGAAGCTTTGAATAAGGCATCATAAGAACCGTGGTGTATTATACGCATGTACTGTTTACATAAATGTTTCATTATTTTAATAAAAGCATTTTTCAAGTATGATCAATATCATCATGAATAAACCCTACATTTATCGCGCTCCTGAAATTCTACATTCGTCTCATTATCTTGAAGTTCACATTTTGAAGGTTGCACTTCTATTGCGTATGAACTGCACACATATTTTTTCTACTGTCTTTCTTTTTCTTGGGTCCTAAGGTTCGTACCGTGATGTTGAATAAACTTCCTTAACCCTTCGAAACCCGGGTGGTCATATACGACCGCAAAATATATGGGAAAACGTATATAACGGGTTCTGACTGCTCAAGAATTGGGATATCAAATCAAATACAAAAAGTTGTACAAATCCGACTATTAGTTCCAGAGATTAGCGCGTTCAAACAAATAAACTCTTCCGCTTTACATATTGGATATGGATAGAGACACGTGTGTGTCATTGAATAAATTTAACATGTCTCAGTATGACATAAATATAATACTTATATCACACCTATGATCTAGATCGTACCACGAGTGTCACACATTGTGGAGAGTATAAAGTGAATCCAATGAACAGTGAAAGTGGTGTGTGACCTGCACTGTGATGAATTAATATGCTATCCAAGAATTCTGACCTCTGCCTGCCTTGATGGTTAACTATACGGCGGTCATGTTATGTTGGCCAATAGCAACAACGTACGATAGTTTTCCAACGCGTCGCTAACTTTGTATGGGCACTTATGTTGTATATGTCGTTGGATAACAGGGGAATTCAGATTTTTGCGAAAATTTCTAGATTGGTTGCAAAGAGCCGAATAACTAATAAAATATTTTTCATGGACATCCAAGTTATTGTCAGGATACATATATATATCATATATATATATATATCTATATATTATATACAAATTCATAATATTTATTTATTATTATATATCTATAACTTCACGCCAAATCCCTTGCGCTGTATTATATTATATTATATTATGCAACCGAAAAACTACTTACTAAAATAAAAAAAGGTTAACCTTTTTCTTTAAATTTTCTTTTAATTATTAGACAGATGGCAGAGTGAGCATGAAAGTAGAATAAATGCGGTCGAGATGAAAGCGTTGCGCAAAATTTGTGGTATAATGCTTGCTGACCGCGTTCGTAATGATGACGCAAGAGAGAAAGAGTTGGTCTGAAAGAGAGTGTCGATGTTAAGATAAGAAAAGGCATACTCCATTGATTCGGTCATGCAGAAAGAATACAGGATGAAAGAATGACAAAACAGATATATAATGCGAAAGTGGAAGTGGAAGGAGGATTTCAAATACCATATCTTGGTTTCCTGCACATTCAATTGTAAGCCTTTTTTCATACAATCATCTTTCATTATTGTAACTTGTGTTTGCAGTTCGGATGGTGATTATTATTAATACGAGTACCACGTCATCTGCATAGATCAGGCGTTGACCACTGAGATACAGAATGAATAACCGAGCCGACAGCACGCATCCCTGTCTGACACCAATGTTGATATCAAACCAGGCGACAAGCTCCGTCCACACGAATACGTATTGTACAATCCTCAAAAGTGAATTGCACAGCAAACAGGTCACCTCATATCTGGGCAAAATGTGTTTGCACGACCCTATCAAATGCTTTCTAAAGGTCCACAAATCCGTAGAAAACCAACTGGTCCAAAGTTAAATGCTTCTCTACGATGTTGCGGAGTGAATAAACTTGATCCGTACATCCTCTACCGCTTCGAAATCCACCCTGTGCTTCCCAAACCATTCCATCGGGTTTCACCGTCATTCTCCTTTCAATGATTTTTCCATACAATTTAGCTGCTAAGCTGATCAAACTGCGCATATATCTACTTTAAATATCTCAGGTCCTATTGCTCTCTTTCATCCTTTGTTAGCAATCTAGTGTACATTACTACCACATAATAGATAAGAATGCAACCTTCACCTTTCGAATTGTATAAATAATAACCCAAAATCTTTCATGCTCGGTTAAAACCTTGGCAGATGATGCCATTGAATTTGACGGCATTGCCAAGTTAAGGCCAGATACTTAGGCTAAAGATCAAGTTTTATTTATGCAAATAATTTTAGACATATTACAGTACATTTGTACCGTCTAGTTATATTTTTGGCTAAGTCCGAAGGACTTATTGATTTGTGCTGAATATTTGTGCTAACCTTCGGGAGACATTGTAAATACATCCAGCTAAACGAAAATGGATTGAGACTCATAAGTTTTGCATCATCATGGTTAAAGCACAATATTTATACATAAGGAAATATATAGACACCTGGAAATCTGCTGATATCTACACGGTTAATCAGATTGACCATGTTACCATAGATGATAGATACCAAAACTCCATGCAATGTTAGGAAATTCAGAGAGGTAGACTGTGACAATGATCGCTATATGTTAGGTATAAAATAAAAAGTTAAAATTAAAGATCAAGGTAAATGTAATACTCACACCAATAAACAATAACTTACAAGATATCCAAAAATACGGAATTTTGAACTAGCACACAATTCCAAGATTTAACCGTAGACGAAAATGTATTTATCCATTGGGAAACTATAAAAAGCATAGCCAATTATGTAGTTACAAACACTGGGCCAAAAAGTAAAAAACAGAAAAAAGTAATAGTTAACAGAAAAATGTGAAACAAGCAGTGGAGAGAGGATCCTAGCTAAACAAAACAAAAGATGAATTGCCAGTTACAGGCAAGGGCAAACCGTTGAAAGAAGGATAATCAAAAGAGCTGAGCTAAAAGGCAATGTCTAGAAAGCATAATAACGAATATGGAAATATTGGACCAGGCGAACAAATCGAGGATGTTCTATCAGGAGATTAGAACGTACAGCAAAATGCTATTAACCCCTCTTGTTCCTAGCATTATTCTGTGTTCTAATCCATCAGGATTGGGTATCGCCTAAGCCTAAAGATTTGCCTAAGATACTGATTTTGACATGAAGCGACTGCCGTCAGACCTCTACAATCCACAGTGAACACCAGATATTTTTAGGTCAGGTTTGGACTCATGCCCCGTACATAGCAAAGGTTGCAGAAAGAGGTGTTCAGACTATTTAGGGATCGCTTTACTCTTAACTGAATATAAAGCGCTATCATACATGTTGCTAAGAAGGCTGGAGTCATACGTGAAAAAATCCTTAGCGATTATCAGTGCGGCTATCGCAGCAATATTTATCTTACAACAACTAATGGTGATAAAATATAAATACACACAATATATCTGCATGTTATTTGTGCACTCCACTAAAGCTTACGATAGCATAGATCGACAGGTTCTGTACCCGTTGAGGCCCGCGTGGCTGAATTCCGCCATGCGCGTTAGCAAGCCGATGCTCTTTTACCGATGCTTTTTAATGCAGTTCTAGAGTATACCCGTAAGTAAATCTGATCCATGCAAGTTCATCAGATTAAGATCTTTTTTTATACTAGAGGGGAGCAAACGAGCATGTGGATCACCTGATGTTAAGTGGTCACCACCGCCCATAGACATCAGTAACACCAAAGGGATACTGATCCGTTGCGAGCCTTTTTAGGTAAACATAGTCATTTTTTTTAAGGCACTCATATCGTATTCGTTCGGGAACACCGCTGAGGATAGGATAGGATTTGTACAGTACACAAAGAGAAGCAAATTTGACTCGCACATAGCGATTAAGTTCGAATTGGATTCAAACAGTATGTTACTTGGATCACACACCAAGTTTCTTTGTTTTCTTTGTGAAGAAAAAATCCTTCACAGACTGAATTATAAAGTTAGTATTTTTTGTAGTGTTTATATAATTAGTTGTTTTTTTATCTTGTAACAATTGTAATTATATCTATATTTTTGTATAGATTTGATCTGTGATCGACACACGTTCTGGCATGTACTATAACGAATAACCTTTCAAATATGATAATGGTTCCTATTTCATTTCCTTCTGATACGGAACTCTAAATGTATGTTATGTTCGTGATTCCTGGAAAACAAATAAATTGTGACTGTACAATTTATAATTTGAATTTTTAACCTTCGTCGGACCTTATAAACCTAAATACCGCACAATGTGTACAACGAACGCTCTGATTGCTCCAAACAATTATATGCTCATTAAACTGCAAGAATTCCGAAGCTTGCGAAGACAGTTTATTTTAGACCAAGAACATTCTAACAAGAATGCATTTCCTAATAAATTGCACCTGTAAAGTATTTAAGTGTGGTAACTTTCAATTTATATCTTCACAGCGGTCCTTAAAATGACCTATTCTCTCTCAGTATGAACTCTATGTTTTAGGCAATCTGCCACACTATTGTCTTAACTTTACAAATTTGTGTTTGCTATTGTATGTTTACTATGATCCGTGAAGGATTCTAGTGTACTTAATATCCCAATGGTCGTAGATTTACACATTTCAATTATTATTTTGCCTTTTAATAACACTGTTACTAGTCATGCCACAAAAGCATGTGAGATCAAATTCAGGTCTACTTTACGAGGTTGTTTCTAAGGTATCGGTGTATGTACAATAAATGAATAATAGTATGCGACGTCTAGAATATAACATCTAGAATTTCGTTCTCTTCTGAAATCGAATAAACTATATAACCTATATGAATTAAGCATAGCTATTTATTTATTTTAATTACCTCCTAAATACCGACAGCCCGAGGTTTCAAAGATTTCATACTTTACAATATTAATGTTTTAGATGTATTGTGTATACAAAATCATATACATTGTTATTGTTTTCTTGTAGATATCAGTTTAAAGATATGATGATTGATCTACCAGCTTTGAAAATGGCCATTGACGAAGAAGAATTGCTGAAAGAAAGTAGAGCAAAAGTAGGTACTTTTCTTAAAATGGCCCATTAGATAATAAATATCAGAATATCTATATATTAACATTATATATGATATACAACGCAAAAGTAGAAGGATGTAAGAGCCGCAGAAGGCCAAGGCCATGGCCAAATTGATCGTGTTTTATCAGAAGGTGATATCAGGAGTCTTAGAAACCGGCGAGCTTGTATAGATGAGCAATGAATGTTAAAGAAGCGAGTGAGGTTTGTAAGGATCGAGTCATGTGGCACTCAGTTCGCACTGCCTGCCCAGCAAGCAATTTAGCGTGATAGATATATAGAATAGATAGATAGAACATAATATGAAGTGGTAAAATTATGGCATATCGGTGGCTGTGTTGAATAAATTCTAGATAGTTTCGTCGATTATCAAACGACGAAAAGTATTGTCTTAGGTTTTCGCGATTGTTACACATTGAATTAAACAATTTTTAACGGAAGTATCGCGTGATTTATTTATTTTGTTGAACCTGACGTTTCGAACGCTTTGCAGCGATCGTGGTCGCAGGAAGACTATTTGTCTTACATTAGTTATTCAATTATTACATCTACCGACATGGATGGATTAATTATATATGTTCCGATTCACACAAAAATGGCTCACAGTGTCCGAACGTTTGTTAGTATATCTCTGGGTTTGTGACTTGATTATATATGAAATAAATAAAACACGCGATATTTCCGTTAAAAATTGTTTAATTCAAGACGAAAAGTATTGCATAATATGTTAGGCGCATATATTTATTATGTATATTCACCGACATAGCTGAGTGCCTGTTAGAAACTGTAGGTTACGTACAAGAATATTGTCGGTAGATGAGTAAAACCTAATTCGAATATTAATAATGTATGTAAATATGTAATTAGTAACCTAACACCGACTACTGTTAGGTAGTCCTGGCCGTCAACCTTCTTTCCCACTGGGGTGGCAAACAAGCATATAATCTACGTGACGGTAAGCAGTTACCGCAGCCTATGGACATTCGCAACACCAGAGGTGTCACTCTTGCGTTGCCGAGCCTACTGTTGCCCATATATGTAGAGATTAATATTTTATTATAATAAAATTAAACATAGAATGTGTAGGGGAGACCGGGTACAAAAGTAACGGCGGGTCGAAAGTAACAAATGCTCTCTAGATTTATCCAATGGGCGAATATCGCTACACCGCCGTCAGGTGATAGCCGGGAGTGACCTGCTCATTTGCAATCAGTCGGCGCATGCACTACGCGCTATTAGTTTGTGTGACAGGACGCTACGTGTTTTCACAAATCAAAAGTAAGTTTTTCGACGTTTTCTTATTTAACGTTTACGTAGTCGTAAAAGGATGACAGTAATCTGAATGTTTGCATATCCATTCTTGATTAGATTGATTGTACATTGTTGAAATTCGTTTTTGTCTAGCTCCGTTTGTTTTAAGGTTATATTACACGTTTTGACAAAAATAAGGAAGGGTACAAAAGTAACATAGTCGTATGGGTACACAAGTAACATGTTACTTTTGTCCCCGTAACGATTTACCTACATCTTATTTTTATTGTCTCGTCTTTACTTTAACAGAATGCCGCGACAACGGATAAGAACTATTGCACGAGGAACTGTCGACACAGAAGTGTATCGAAAAGCGGCTGAAGAGCATTTCAAATATGGTGCAAAAATTAGAGCCCTGGCAAAAAAACATAATGTTTGCCATGTAACATTATACCTACTCGTACTCTCATGTGGAATGCGTGGATGATGATAAGAATGATGTGTGCCATAATTGCGAGTCTGAATAGGAGAATAATAATGAATAGTTTGATTATAAAAGAATGATTAACATTGATCTAATTATTTAAACTAATATAATTTTTATTTTTTTTGTTTTCTTAAAATATATAATTATTGAGTAATTAAAATGCAGTTATTAATATAAAGTCGTCAAAAAATAAATAATTTGTTGATGTAACGTGTAATATTGTATTCATTACCAACACCTTTGTCTTGTTACTTTCGACCCATAACGTGTTACTTTCGGCCTGCCTACGTGGTCGAAAGTAACAACTGACAATTTTTTTTTAACTCTCTGATATTCATATAAAACACACCACAATAAAATAAATCGAGTTATTAATGTAAAGAACTTAAACTGAATTTATATATGGTTACATTAATTTAATGACAATAATAACATCTAGCCAGGAATCAAGGTAAAAGTACAAATTGTTACTTTTGTACCCGGTCTCCCCTACATATATGGGCAACACTATTAAGTCCGTAGTCCGCGTTTGAACCAGCTATATTGTGGTCAAAATGTATTAAATAAATAAATACAGATACAAAATTTGTGGCATAACGCTTGCTGACCGCGTTCGTAATGATGACGTACGAAAGAGAGTTGGTCTGAAAGAGAGTGTTGGTGTTAAGATAAGAAAAGGCATGCTCCGTTGGTTCGGACATGTAGAAAGAATACAAGATGAAAGAATGAAGAAACAGATATATAATGCGAAAATGGAAGGATGTAGGAGCCGAGGAAGACCAAGACCAAATTGGTCGTGTTTTATCAGAAGGTGAAGTCAGGAGCCTTAGGAACCGGCGAGCATGCATGAAAAGAGCTATGAATGTGAAAGAAGCGAGTGAAGTGTGCAAGGACCGCGTCATATGGCGCTCGGTTCTCTCTGCGTACCTCGCAAGGGACCTGGCGTGAAGATATATATACATACAAATACATGGCAGTCCGAATTAGTTTTTATTTTATCCAAAACATTAAACATGTAGGAATATGACCACAACACGCCGCGCCTCGTTCGGCGTTGAATCGAAGACAAAAAAAAAACCGACCGACAGCATAAACAATAAAAACATCAATCGTTTCAATGAGATTACTGCAGTTTATTCGTATCTGGCAATAACTTTCTTATTAATTCTAAAAGTTATCTGGTAATAACTTTTAGAATTAATAAGAGTAAGATTGTATATCATGTGTTATATTTCTTCTGGTATAATTACAAAATAACAAGTTTTATATTTTTCCCTGTAACTACGAGAATGCAATAACGATTTTATTTTATGCGAAATTTCAAAATTCTAGGTCAACTGCATTCTTTAGGTTTCATAAACTTCTAAACATACAGATAGACGAAGAACAAACACAATAGTTATTGTCTTAGGTTTTCGCGATTGTTATACATTGAATTAAACAACTTTTAAGGGAAGTATCGGATGTTTTATTTTTTGTGTGAATCGGAACATATATAATTAATCCATCCATGTCGATAGATGTAATAATTGAATAACCAATGTAAGACAAATGTCACCTTAGTCTTCCTGCGACCACGGACACTGCAAAGCATTCGAAACGTCAGGTCAACAAAATAAATAAAAAACGAGACACTTCCGTTAATAATTGTTTAATTCAAAACAAAGACAATGCTATAAGGATTTCTTTTTAGCCTTTGTTATGTACGGACCCCCGAAACACTTGTCAAAAAACGTAGTAATATCCAAAAATTAAAAAACAAGACACTAAACTACTCAGTACTTAATATTTTCTTATAAGGTATATAGCATGTATACAATTTAGTCACTTTGGCATAATCGTCGTTTATTATATAAAATAAACTTCTAATACACACTTGTAATTCCATATAATTTTTTCTTTTTCTTGACTTTCAGTGTCGGAAAGTCAGCGGAAACCACCAAGACAAACTCAAGACAAGAAGGCACAATCAGTGAAAGACTTGTTCAACACGACATCATGCATTCCTCCTCCATATCGATGTCCACATCCGAAGATGCAATTTTATCTCTACACAAGGTATCATACAATTACTGTAGAGGTAGTAAAGTTAGCGATGAATGGTACAAATGTAGTCTAGCCTAACCGCATTCCGACAATCGCAGTCTGACTGACGCAAATGTAGTGGTTTCCTAGGTGACGAAATAACAAAAGAATGCATGTTCTTTGTAAATTATCAAAAGTTATGTACGCACGTAACGCTTCAATTTCGAATGCAACAAAATATCAATCAAAATCTTAGTCTATGAATGTTAAAGAAGCGAGTGAGGTGTGTTAGATGCGTTCTTTCTACCTACCCTGCTAGATTTGGCATGAAGATATACGTAGATAAAAAAAAGAGTGTGCTTTAGACCACACGACTGAAGTAAAACAACTTTAGCTCCATAGTGTGACACAGACAATAGGCCTGCACTGTGTCTTAGATATACGAAACTTAACTCGCTATGAGAGAAAGAGAGAAAGAAAATGTGTGCTCGCACCACACTCTCTTGCCCCTACAGTAATATACGAAACGTAACTCTCTCTCTTTTGATCTTCTCTAACTTATATCTCTCTCTCAACTTCCGTTCGCCTCGCCCGATCACACTTTTCGTAACGTCCTCGTCACGCATTCACCAGCTTACTCCCCAAGTCAAGCGTGCGTAAAAAAGTTTTACTTCAAAATTCTTATTCTGCGGATCGCTATTTCAGTATCGATACTACACTCTTACTTTCGCTGTATTCCTTCACTACTTTACTGCGATAATCATCTACGTATTCAAGTCTCTAGTTACAAATCTTGGAATCGCTTTTAACAAATAACCGGTTATTATCAGTTAATTTAAAGCTATTATATCTGTTTTATTTTAGTTATTAAAGAGTGTTATTGTAACGCTTGGTAACTAGTTCATACTTTGAGAGCCGAGGATTAGACATTTGCAAAACGCGGTAGTCTCAGTAGATAGATGATAATATATAAATCTTTGTAAATTAGTACAATGAACTCGAAGAATGGAAATTAACACAAACAGGCCGATTTTAGAGTCAACGATGTTACCGCTTGTACGTCGCGGATGGTCAAAATAAAATCTGTGTTGTACTCTCACCCAATCTGAGATCTCTCGGTGTTGTCCTGTGTTAACTAACTTGGAGATTATATACACAAGAATTTTTAAATTACATTTATGCAACATAAAGTTTACGGTAAAATCTCCCTACCTTCTTAAACGTAGAGAAATTATTTTTGTTGTCAGATGAGCGCGAAAAAAAAAACAAAAAACAACCTTAACCTCTTTACTGCTGAAAATGGCACATCTTTGCAGCTATGAAATATTCATAGTTGCAGCACTAAAGATATTACAATTCGTACTCTGAATTTCCTAGTAATAATGCAACGGCTCCAAGCGTATCTAGTATAACAATGTGTATTGATATTGGACACTTCTTCATTTAGAATACTTTACAGAACAATTAATTTACAATATAACATTTATTACTTCGTCATCTCCATTAGATTATAGTGATATATGTAAAAATAAGCATACTCAAAACAGAAAATAAAAAGGGGATACATAAAACCATTTTCATGATTTAAATTTCAGAACTACACAAGAAAAAGGTGAGCTTCTTAATACTCTCGACGACGACTCTCTAACGAATTCGAAATTCAACCCCCTTCATCCCACGAAAATTGTTGTTCACGGCTTCGGTGGAGGCAGAAATCTGTCTCCAAGCACTGACATGAGAAAGGCTTACTTCACCAGAGGCAAATACAACATTATCATCGTGGATTACGGCACTTTAGTCAAGGAACCTTGCCTCAGTCAGGTATAACTCACATTAATATTGAATCAACAACACAAACAAGATTTCATATGTGTAAATTTGTAACAAATTTTGCTAGTAACAAATAGTCAAGGCATTCAGACGGTTTTTATAGGATGACAATAAGTCACGCTACTGCATTGGCTCCACGTTTTTTTAATTGTAAATTGTTTAGGTACCTACATGACGCGCAATAGGGACAATGATTATTGAATAGGTATATTGAGCATATTTTTCGTATTTGATTGATAATCCATATGATGTTAATAGTTTAAATTATTTACACAAAATGTTACTCAATTATTTATTCAATTTCATAGTATGTCCTTGACTTTGAGGTATGTGGGGCTACTAAAATCTCCTAGAACTGTAATAAAAGAAATAGAAAATTAATTACAAAATTTAAAAATTGAATTTTTTACTTACGACATTGTCATTTACTTTTCATCATGGTCGCGCTAGTGTAAATATATATCCTTTGACGTGGTATCGTTTTGAAAATTGAGTGTCGGAATGGCAATGAATTCAACTCTAGAAAATTATATTATATAATAGAACAACACAGGACCAATCGATGAAGGTGGGGCCTATGTTCGGCAGTGAATGTCCTTCGGCTGAAATGATGAACACTTACATACAGATATTTGTATATATCCTGCTCCCTTACACCCTACATATTTTTTCTGTAACAACACATTAAGGGTTCAACTCGTCACTTAGAATCTGTGAACTGCGATATAATTACCCAACGTCCCTACAGACGGACGGATAACTTTGATAAGCAATGCAAAGATGGGTAGCGCAGCGATGCGTAGCGAAGCGATGCGTAACGAAGCTGTGAAACTGCTCACGGCTATGAAACGAGAGATATAAACATACTGAGCAGTGCGAAGTTGCATAGCGAAGCTGTGAAACAGTGTGTATATGAGGATGCATAGCAGTCTGTCTTTATACATGCAAGTGGGGTGCGGTGTGGTGTGAGTTGCGTTTCCTCCAATATTAAATGAAAAATGTATCTTTTCCTCGCAACCAAATCTCTCACACATTCCTAGCTCATATCCCCCGCACACATTTTTAATTTTTTTATATGTACGAACACCCCAACTCCGCCAGACCTTTACACGAAACCTACATGAGTAAAATTCCACGCCCACTGCTCAGCTTCATTTCAGTTTTTCCACACCTCAGGCGGGAAAGCAGCCTAAGCTTAGTGTAGGCAACATTTTTTCACACCTGTGAATTCGAAAACCTAAAAACGACATCTTTTGTAAAACGCTTAGCGCATGATACCTCCATATATGTCATTCAAGTAGTTAAGTTGTTACATTTTTTGCGATTAAGATGTCCACAAAAGAATATTATTGCTGTTACATAAGTAATACAAAATATAATGGAATTATTATGTTGAGAAATTTCATTTTTGTCAACTCACTGCACGAAATAATGATGAAGAGTGAAAGCTTTTCACGATCGGTTCAGTGAATTTGACGATTGTTGCCCATTACAAAAACATTAAAATATGCACATTCCTTGAAGGTCGCGAGTACATGCAGGAGCCTCCTTTAATATGTAGTAATTACATTAATGATAAAGTATTGAAGTATTATTTATTACCATAGTTAATATTTAAAAGTCTGTAAATTTGAAAAAAATGCAAAAAATATGCTATGCTATTATAAGTGACAATTGAATCATAAATAAACACAACTGTAAGTAATAGTGCGAAAGTTAAGTTATAAATTTAAAAAAAAGTTTATTATTCATTTATATTATTGTTATTTATTTAATGGTGTATCTGGCTATATTTAAAAAAAAAAAAAAAAATCCACTACTATTCTGTTACGAAATTGTTTTTTATACAATTTCGGTGTAGCGAGTCACTTACATTAAAATCTCTTAATTATACTAGTGGTATATCTAGTAAGGAAGCTTCTAGCAGACCATTAAGAGGCTCAAAAGAGAGCACTTCAAATCCAGATCTAGTGCAAGTCGGACTGGCATCATTTTTTGCATCAATTGCATAGCTTTACGGCATCGCACTGCAACCGCATAATTAAATTAAAGTTCTGAAAGGAAAACCTTCACCAGTAACTTCGTTAGTTGGCCAGATAGGTATTTTGATGTTTTCTATAAAAGTGTATTAGATAGCAACAATATTCATTTTTTACTGTAATATGTATGCCTAAAGCTTTTTAAAGGGTTTGTCTATGTGACAGATATACATAGTATTGTCTTAGGTTTTCGCGATTGTTACACATTGAATTAAACAATTTTTAACGGAAGTATCGCGTATCTTATTTATTTTGTTGAACCTGACGTTTCGAACGCTTTGCAGCGTCCGTGGTCGCAGGAAGACTGCAAAGCGTTCGAAACGTCAGGTTCAACAAAATAAATAAGATACGCGATACTTCCGTTAAAAATTGTTTAATTCGACAGATATACATGTTCAATGGCGCAATACGTAGAATTTCATAATGGTGTCAATATTTTATATTACGAGTATATTTATACTATGGTTCCAGATAGATTGGGCTCCGCGTTTCGCCGGGCTATGTATTGCTCAGTTGGTGGAGTACTTACAGTACCACCCGGTGAAACCTGTGGCTCCAGAACGACTGCACACCATCGGGTACAGTGTCGGTGCACACATCCTGGGACTTGTTGCCAATCATCTGGCAGAGGGAAAACTGGGGAGGATTACAGGTAAACACACTTTCAGAAAAATTAAAATTCGCATAATAAATAATCATAAATCTGCAACTTAGCTCATCAAGCTTCCTTTTTATTTATATTGACAGTTCAGGTTTATGAGCTCCTGTTGAAACTTTAGTTTTGTTAAATTTGTTCATACGAATATCGGTGATGTTCAAATGTCTGTATTGACAAATACTTGTCTGAACATACAATATTTATACGGAAAATATTTGTTTTAATATTGATATGCTTGCAATATTTGTGTGAACAAATATTTGTTTAATTAAACATTGCCATGGACAAATATATTTGTGAATACGTATTATGTGTGAACAAATATTGGCAGGTCATACAAATATCCTACTCGATTTCGATTCAGTGATCAAGTAATAGTGTGGCTAGTAGTATGGGTTATTAAGCTCGATTACTTGTTCTTTGTAGCCAGTTGTACGAGGGTCATTTGAAAAGTTCTTAGCCTAACATACTTAATGTAACCACACGATTTTGAGTTTATTTTTATTTTTCAACATACTCTCCTCCGAGCTCAAAACACTTTTTCCATCGACCCGGTAATGCTTCGATACCCGTTTTAAAAAAATCTTCGTCTAACTCCTCAAAATAAGCGTCTTCATTTGTAAAAAAATGTTTACCACCTAAAAATTTTTTCAGCTTTGGGAACAGATAAAAGTCGGACGGTGCTAAATCCTGTGAATATGGGGGATGAGGTAACAATTCGAAGCCACATTGATGGATTTCTGCCATGGATTGCACAGAGGTGTGAACGCGCGCATTGTCCTGATGAAACAAGACTTTTCTTCTCAATAAACCTGGACGTTTTTCTTTAATTTCTTCTCTCAAACGACGCAACAGGTTGCAATAGTAATCGAAGTTTATTGTTTCACCCTTTTTTAAATAATCCACGAGAATTATACCCTTTGCATCCCAAAAAACGGATGCCATGACTTTGCCCACCGATAAAACCACCTTTGCCTTCTTTGGGGTGGGCGATCCTGCTCTTTTCCATTGTTTCGACTGTTCTTTTCTTCTTCTCGGGTGTATTGTGGTGAACCCAGGTTTCATCCATGGTTATAAATCTTTCAACAAATTCTATTGCGTCAGCTTCATATAACTCTAAACAGTCGCGAGAAGTTGTGAGTCGGTTGCGTTTTTGTTCCACCGAAAGCAGTCGCGGTACCCACCGCGCAGACACCTTAGAAAATCCAAGTTCAGTAGTAATTATATAATGTGTTCGCTCAGATGAGATGCCTACAGTACTAGCTATCTCCTCGACAGTCAATCTTCGATCAGATAAAATTAAATCACAGATTTTTCTTTCTTTTGATCAGTGGAAGCAGTCGAAGGCCGGCCACTACGGGGCTCATCTTGAATGGTCTCACGACCACGTTTAAACTCTGCCACCCAGTTTTTAACAGTCGCATACGAAGGAGCGGACTCACCCAAAGTACCAGACATGTCTTCATGTATAGCTTTTGGAGTTAAACCTTTCAAATTCAGGTATTTTATCACTGCACGATGTTCAATTTTATCCATTTTCAAAAATAGCTCTGCTTGACTTACGGTATCACGTGTAAACGAACAATGAGTTACTGTGAATAAACTAAACTGTGCATACTTGTTGCTAAATAATGTAACTACAAAATGAGGGTAGTTATAAAAAAAACCAATGACTTTAACCATGTTAGGCTAAGAGCTTTTCAAATGACCCTCGTAGTTAATGACAACCGATTATCATATCTCTTAACTATGGTATTTATTACCACGCGAATTATTTAATAATATGTACTCTAGTCACTAATTTATATTACAAAATTTTATGTCCATTACATTACATATCACACGATAGGTCGCTTGTGTTATAAATACGGGTTTTCTAAAATCTTCATCATTGTAAATGTATCAGGCGCTGAATAAATTTGTTTGTTCTATAATTATTGTATGTTCTATAGTTATTGCACCTCAGTATTCATCCATGTTACAGGACTGGATCCGACGATCCTGTTCTACATGGGAAACAATCGTTCCCGGGACCTAGACTACACTGATGCGCTATTCGTGGATATTCTGCATACCGGGGCTGGTATCCTTGGCCAGTGGGGACCCAATGGGCATGCTGACTTTTATGTGAACGGAGGATCCAGCCAACCAGGCTGTGCTCACGACACCATATTCCGTAAGTTTTTAGTGGTGAAACTATGACCAATGCCTGCACGACAAGGGTAACCGTACCTTCCTTACCTAGATGCTGATTAGCTTTCATATACTCTAAAAAAAAAACAACAAACATTGAGTAATAGTTATTTGCCCGTAATCTTCTAGGAATCTGAACAATCAGAAGTCCAAACTGATAGTGAAATCGGGCTGCTTTTTGAAAATTAGTTTTGGCGGAAAACAAACATACGTCCAGTCTAATTGGAAACAATCACTGTAACCTATGGACGCGTGCAACACAAGTAGTATAAGGCTCGTGCCTTGCTACGACCAATTTATACAGAAATTCCTCGCAAATGTCTGATGACCAGACTCTCTCGTAGGAGCACAAATTTATATTGTTTGTTTCCGGACTTTTGTAGAGTTACATCACCATTCTGTTGCTATTCTTTTTATATAGCGTTCTGTCCCGCTCCCCTGCTGACACAACAACTCCTCGGGAGCTTACCGGTAACCTTATTCTCTATAGTTACACAACCCACCTCCGGGGAGTTGTTACTTGAACGCAGTCTGCTATGGAAGTAGTAGGTACCTATACATCCACAAATTTCATGAATTCCAAAATTTGCTATCTCACCCACTATATTTCCCGATTTAGCCCTCTGCGACTCAAAAATGGCTAGCTGGTAATTGACATAATTCCTACGAAAAAATCATGAAAGAAACCAATGTCTGTTTGCGGGCTGCCAAAGTATTATTACATTATGTTGAAGGTATCGTAAAGTTGAAGAGAAACGTTGATTGAATAATGTTGAGATAGGAAGAAACTACGTTGATTTTTTTTATTAAATTGTACATTAAATACATACGTTTATATTATTACTACTATTTCTTTCTATGTTTTCGATCATTTCCTTACAGCGCCCTCTAGTTAGTACTTATAAAGTAAAACGTAACGCGACATCTAGTATTACTTTGTTCAACCAGTGAAGTACGTTATTTAAATTTTAATTATAATTATAATCACTAGGTGGCGCTAACAAATTATCATAGATGAACGACTAGATGGCAGATCAAAAATCCCTTGGTCCGTGGACTGTGAATTCTTTTCAATTTCTTAACTTACTGTATATAAAAAAAATAGGTTACGTCAGCAAAACTGGAACTCTGCTTTTACTCATTTATCTCAAGGGTGTCAACCGCGAACGTTGTCCACGAGGTTCGCGTTATACACACTGTATGAAAATATCTACACCTTATATGTCAGATATCGATAACTACATTGCTGACTTATTAACATTTATGAAGAATATATCATCAAAAAGCAAGAAATGTACTATGAAAAAAGCCGCTAGTTTGCTTGTGTAATCTTCTTGTTGCAATTTTTTGTTTTGACTTTATCGAAAAAGGAATCATGTCACTAAGTCCTATTAATTTAGTTCCTAGTTCGTTACGGCAGGTATAGCGCTGCAGATTTAGAAAATTTTAAGTGAGTGTCAAAGGAACTAAAGTTTGCATTACGTAACTGAGCTCTATCGTTTTAGCAATAGAGGTCATATCGTAAAATTAGTTCCCGGGACATTCGTCACCTCCTACCATTTTGATTTCGTCGCGTAAAGCAGCAACGGTAGAGATCAGTGATCAAACTGATCTATCTATAACTTCACGCCAAATCCCTTGCGGGGTAGGCAGAGAGAACCGAGCGCCACGTGACTCGATCCTTACATATCTCACTCGCTTCTTTAACATTCATTGCTCTTCTCATGCACGCACGCCGGTTTCTAGGGCTCCTGACATCACCTTCTGATAGAACATGACCAATTTGGTCATGGTAGGTAAGTCTTGGCCTTCCCCGGCTCCTACATCCTTCCACTTTTGCATTGTATATCTGCTTCGTCATTCTTTCATCTTGCATTCTTTCTACATGCCCGAACCATCGGAGCATGCCTCTTCTTATTTTAACACCGACGCTCTCTTTCAGACCAACTCTATTTCTAACATCATCATTGCGAATACGGTCTACAAGCCTTACGCCACAAATTTTGCGCAGCGCTCGCATTTCAACTGCGTTTATTCTACTTTCATGCTCTTTCTGCCATACCCAACTCTCGCTTCCATAAGTTAGCATTGGGACCAACACTGCATTGTGTATAGCGAGTTGTGCCTTCTGGCTCAGGATTTTACTGCCAAGAAGTTTTCCCAACGCTCCATTCACACTATTCCCAGCACTCACTCGTCTTTCCACATCTGCGGTGTACCTTCCATCCCTGCTGAAAGCGCATCCAAGATATACAAACTCATCCACTTGTTCCAACACTTCATCATCAATCGTAATCCTTACATTAGTTCTGGATTCTTCTCTTTCAAATACCATTATCTTTGTTTTCTTCGCATTCAGTAGTCAAACTGATCTCTACCGCAATGATGAGACTCGGCAACTTTCTGAAAATAAACTCTCATCTCTATCACTCCAACAACGTCATTGTAACAACGGGGATAACAAGGTGCAAGCGATGTTCCGTGCATGCAAGCGTTAACATTGTACGGTAATTGCTACACATCAGGTGGGCCATATATTTGTTTTAAATGAAACACATTTTTTTTTGTATGTTGGGAGCAACATAGAAAATAAACATTATGTTTCATTTGATTAGTTAACGTGTAAATTAAACAATTTTTAATGGAAGTATCGCGTGTTTTATTTATTCTGTTGAACCTGACGTTTCGAATGCTTTGCAGCGTCGTGGTCGCAGGAAGACTAAGGTGACATTTGTCCCACAACCACATTCGCAGTCTAATTTCAAATTAGACTGCGAATGTGGTTTATACATGTGGTACATAGGGCAAACATAGAGAAGCATAGGTACTCAATGAAAGAACACATTGCTGACATGAAGAATAGGCGTGATAAAAACTCTGCAGTATGTGAACATACACTGGACCAGCCAAACCATTACATACGGTTCGATAAACCACAAATCCTTGCCAAGGAGAATCGCTACATGCCTTGAATGCTACACGAGGCTATTGAAATAAGAAAACACCCCAATTTCAATAGAGACGGTTGGCAAGTACCACCTGCTTGGGATCCAGTTCTAAAAATAATCAAGTCACAAACCCAGAGAACTACTCAAAAACATTCTGACACCGTGAGCGATTTTTGTGTGAATCAGAATGTATACATGGACATGGATATGGACATGGATGGATTAATTAAATCCATCCATGTCGGTAGATGTAATAATTGAATAACAAATGTAAGACAAAATGTTACCCTAGTCTTCCTGCGACCACGGACGCTGCAAAGCATTCGAAACGTCATGTTCAACAAAATAAATAAAACACGCGATACTTCCGTTAAAAATTGTTTAATTCAATGTGTAACAATACTAGTTAACGTCACCTTTAGAGTCATAGAGAACTTCCTATGCACACTGTGCACCCTGCCAACAGTAGCAAAGGTTTCGCTTTTTATATGAAACGTCCGGACGCATACAAACATACGGCCCACCTGATGTAAAGCGGTTACCGCAATCCATGAACTCTTGTAGTACATTGAGTATCACTCGCGCGATGCCACCTCTCCTGTTAACACAGTAACTCCTTAGGAGCTTACTAGTGACCTCACTTACACGCAGACCACTCCAGATAGTTGTTATTTGGCTGCGGTTTTCGTTGAGGTGGAGATACTTCACCAGATGGGCTGCTTTGATGTGCCCTACCTCTCTTGATCTCTGCCAAAAGAGCCCAACTGTAACAGTAGGTAGTTGTAGTATCTACCTTATAAAAGACTGACAATGAACAGCTCACTGGAGGGTTTAGGTGTTCCTGATAGTTATTCAGATTACTGAAAACTTCCTAAATAGTTAATTTAATAACAGCGGAGGGGTAAGCGATACACTTTGTACGCAATCATTCGTAAGCTACGCAACCTTTGCTTATATATACTCGTAGCTGCCATACCGTCTTTGCTATGCTGGTGTAAAAATGTCATTTATCCATTACATAATTTACTTTCAGAAACATTATCTTGTGACCACACTAAAGTGACGCCATACTTCATAGAGTCAATAACCAGTCGCGAAGGATTCTGGGCTGGACCTTGTACCAGCCTGTTTTCATATCTAATTGGTTGGTGTGAGCCGAAGGACTCCGAGTACGTACTGATGGGCGAACATGTAACACACA
Organism: Pyralis farinalis; assembly: GCA_947507595.1. Lineage (NCBI taxonomy): Eukaryota > Metazoa > Arthropoda > Insecta > Lepidoptera > Pyralidae > Pyralis > Pyralis farinalis. Next base: position 15,523,216 of record OX382271.1, on the reverse strand, counting down.
AGTACGTATTTTTACTAACTTTAACTTTTATTTTACTGTTACGGCTAAAACTAAAACCATCTTAGGCTATAACCAGTTTTGGTCTTAGAATATACATCAGCTAGCTTATGTACCTATACTCCAAGATTCAACAGTTTTTTGTAGCAATTTAAACAGTCACTATAATCCATTAACATATATATAAGGTAATTAAGATGAAAAAAAGATAAACTATAAGCTAATTAAGATGAATTCCCATTTTACTTAATTGTAATTGTGAAGATAGGTATAATTCAAATGAAACTAAATTTAACTGTACCTAACTCTCATTTTCACAACTTTACGTCCATGTTTTACATTCCATTAATTATGTTTTTTCTGATAATGCCAATATTAACTTTAGTAAATAAATGTACACAGATAGGTGCAAATATTACTTATCGTTTTTATGCAGGTTTCCTCTGTGATGCTTATTCGCGTTAGCTTTTATTCAAAACTTACGTTTTTGCAACCCCGTTAATTTAAACAACCGTTGTGTAATATAGTGTAGGTTAGTGTACTGTGTGCTAAACTTATGGAATAAAGTTATTGTTATTCTACGCGATTAGCCGTAAAATATTGACAATAACTCTGGGTACCTACTTACTTTTCAGTGCCCGAGGTGTATACTACGTGACGACGAATGCGAAGCCTCCATACGCAAGAGGTTTTCCTGGCAAGACGAGACGCCTGCGTTCTATTACTCCATACAGCTAACTTAAACCCAAAAATTAAAGTAGATAAAGTAATCTTGTGGCTTTATAGGTACTAGCTTTAGACCAATTAACTTAACAGGACGTAATGTTTTATGTTACTTTAGAATAAACAAAGGTTGCGATATGTATAAACTGGGTTATAGTTCACAGTGAGATGTTAATTCCTAAGCAAGCAGAAATTATTTTAAAAACTAATATGGAATAGGCAGGAAAGCAAATGCAGTGCAAATTCCTTGTATTACCAATTTATAATGATTTTTTTTGTGATATTTAAGCCATTTCCTTCGTGTAATAATCTAAATGTAGAGACTCAGCTTTACGCCTCTTCCACAACATACCTTTTCTCGTGAAACGTTCGAAAGGTACCTAGTTAATTAAAAATATCATTCTATTCACCTTTTATTCACCTTAAATTAAAAAGTTTCATGTCTTGATAATACGTTTCTTCTGGATAAAAACCACAAACCTTTTCATTCCTACCTTTTGCTAAGATGATATCTCAGAAGAAGGATTGTCTTTAGTCATTCCGCTAAAACGTAATTATATAAAAGTTACCAAGTTTAGCAGAAAATATAACGTGATGCTTTACCTAAATATTGTTTCTCATGTTCTTCTAGACTAGAAAGATATTGTGTGATATTACTCCGATAGATTAATAAATTATTTTGTTAGAGATAAACACTCTCTCAGAAGAGATGCGGGTACCTAACTCGAAAATTTAATTGTAATTACATAGACTATGGATATGGTGCGTACAGAACAGTCTATAGTATATAAGTAGTCATAGTTTTGAATGAAATACGTTTATATTACACAGTAACTAGTAGTAGATAACTTACAAATGCTTTAAAATACGTGAATGTAAAAATAATAAATAGTGTTATAAAAATGATTTGTATTTTTATTAATTTGGTTTAATTGAGATAAGAGATTGAAATGAAATAACGTTATAATTTTCAAACATATATTTGGGAAGGTAATGTCACCATTTTACATAAGAGTTTTCAGATAAAACATGAACGTTTACACAACATTTAGAAACAATAACAACCTAATTATCCCTCTTACTCTATTACTAGACAAGTTGTTTTAGTATTAGTACATATTTTATAAACAATACTTAGGAGGAAATAATAATTAAAAACTAAACTGTTTATTTATACCTACAAGTTTATTGCCAAAAAATCCTCATTGCTAATTGACAATAGTCATTAGCTAAATTACTGTTGTCAATTAGTAATGAGGATTTTTTCTTTAAAAGAAGAATCCCGACCACCCTTATGCTGCTGTTACGCTCGACAAAACACCGCACCTACTACCCTATCCGCAACAAAAGTATCTGTATCTATAAGATGATCGGAAATGTATGTGTATGTTTATCTTCACGCCAGGTCCCTTGCGGGGTAGGCAGAGGGATCCGAGCGCCATAAGACGCGGCCCTTACGCACTTTACTCGCTTCATTATGATTCAAGGCTCTTTTCATGCATGCTCGCCGGTTCCTACGGCTTCTGACATCACCTTCTGATAAAACATGACAAATTTGGATGACCAAAATTGTAATGGTAGGTTAGTCTTGGTCTTTTTGCCTCACACATCCACTTTCGCATTGCATATCTGTTTCGACATTCTTTCATCCTGCATCCTTTCTACGTATCCGAACCAACGGAGCTTGTCTTCTCTTATCTTAACACCGACACTCTCTTGCGTAATCATTACGAACCCGATCAGCAAGCGTTATGCCACAAATTTTACGCAATGCTCGCATCTCGACGCATTTTTCTACTTTCATGCTCTCTCTGCCATATTAAGCTTTCACTTCCACTACAATCTCATCCTAACTTATGGATGAGATTGTATATCTTGAAAGCGCTTTTAGCATCGATGGAAGGTACACGGCTAATGTGGAGAGAGTGCAGGGAACTGCGTGCATGGAACGATGAGTAAACTTGTAGGCAGGCGAAATCTAATTCAGAAGGCACAGCTCGCTGTACATACGCGATGCTAATCCCAACGCTAACTTATGATGGCAAATAAATCTATACTGTGGTTAAGCGAAACTATTGATACCGTGATGCGGTAATTTTATTGTTAGTGATGCGTTTTCTGGTAAAAATGCAGACTGTAAAACGGACTTAAATTGTATACCGAATATTTATAGATATATTCACCTTTTGCTGTCAGTTACCAGGTACCGGTTTAAAACTTACAAATAAAGAACTGACGGTTTTCTTGAAGATTGGTCTTACATAGATTCAAGAAAATGATGATAAAGATTACCGAAACCAAAACTGTAATGGAAATTTATCTAATGATATATTATTATAATAGTGATTGACAGTCAATGTTCCTATTAAAATTTGCTGTTTTCTTTAATAAATACAATCATAGTTTTATAATTAGGATAAAATTTTTAGGTGCAATGTCTAATTAAAAAAAAATAATTGAAATAAAATTTACAAAATAAAATTAGCTTGAATAGTCAATAAACGACTTATAAGAACATGTGGAAGTGATACAACTTCAAGCAATGTGTAATAGAATTAGATAATGACATTTATAATGTGAACATATAAACTTAGTTTTTGTTCGTAACGATCTCTCAATTCGATTGTAGTAAAAAAATGTAATATTTTAGCAAATAATCTCCTAATATAATAAAGAGTACCTTAACAAATAACCTGAAAATCTAATCAAACGTTTAACGTTATTATGATAGAAATTAACAGTTAGACATGCAATATATGTTACAGTGTTCAGCTATTTAACTATTTCAGGATATATATATATATATATATATATATATCCTGAAAATTTAAATTAACTCGCAGTCGAAATTGGTCGAATTACGTCTATAATCATTGTTGAAAATTGTAAGCAAACACCATACCATAAATTACTAAGAAATATTTTATGTTTCTATTTTTTTTTCATTTTTCCTATTTTTTATGGATAACACTAAAGCTGAAGAAAAAATACGAAAAGAAAATCGGTTGGTCGGAAAGGAATAAATGGTAACTTAACAGTTTTGTGCAAATAAGTACCTCATTGATTTAGGACTATTAAATACAATAACTAGATATCGAAAATCAGAATTTTTGATATTCCTTATTTAGACTCGAGTAAGTATAATACCATAAATAACTAAATTAATTCATTTTAAAAATATATATTGGGAAATTGTGTTAAATTAAAGCGATGTATACTTAAAATTTAAGAAAGACTTAGACAAAGGTGTCACTTTATTTTTATTTACATATGAAAATAAACGAAAACAATTGTGTCAGCAATATGTCTGAAAAGAGTACCAAAGTATGTTAATATGAAGGTACAATCAAATTTCACTATGAGCGGGAACATTTTCTTATACATAATAATATTACTATACAAATTCAATATTTACAATTAAATAATCATCGTTGTTTCATATCGAACTTAAAATAAAAACATCACATTTCCCTTGCTGAACTATTTCTTAGAATACTAATAGTATATTCTGTACTGTCTGTTACTGTTTATTAATAGATAAATACGACATCAATATTTACCATATAATACCCTAAAATACTTTTAATCAACACAGATACATCTGAAAAAATGTATCTATAAACATATCATTTCTGATTTATAGACATACGAAGCACCTAAAATATTTTTTATGAAAACCTTAACATATTGTTAATATTTAAATAAATAAAACATAGGAAATAAATATTTGGGGAGTAATAAAGTTAGGATACATATTTGTTTAAACGCAAGATGTGCATTTATTACAATAAAATTATTTTCTCTAAGGAAACTAGTGTTACATTGTCTTAAACACTAGTCTTATTTCATAGTAATTAATTATACTAATATATACATACTAACATTTTTGTAGGCCTTCGAAACAAATGTTCTTTTCATTAAATATACCTACAAAAAATAACATAAACCTGTTCTATTACAAATCATGGATCAACGTAAAAATATCGGAAGCATTCAAAGTAAACTACTTTTTGCTATCATCATTGTGTTATTACAGAAAATACTGTATTTCATACATGATACATTTAACGTATCGTGCCTATTCCAATAATGTGGGTACTTAACTAATATCACCTCATATAACATATCCTAATTGAAATCCTTCTTAATATGATTTTAAATAAGAAATGTATTGATTGTTGTTTTATTTTTAATTTTCGATTATAAGTTTATCAGCAAATATTTGCTTTTCATTAAAACATTTGCCACTGATGAATCCGGCAATACCGAACTATGGAAATATAATAAATAAATCTATAGTGATTTTCGAATCAAAATATGAAATCCATCATTATGTATATAAAATAAAATAGGAATTTTAACGTCAAACATACAAATATAACATTGTATTATGGAAGCGTATAAGTAATCGGGAAAGCGACACAAAATATTTACAGCACAGTAATTATCAGGACTTTAAAGTAAATCCTTAACATGAGTCTAATCAGTAATTGACAAATCAGTGCTTCCGTGCAAGTAATACTTACCTACAATTAGCTGTCGTTTATGGTTACATTACTTACTTAATTAATATATCGAATTTTGAGGATGAAAGGATCGATAGAAATTTTGTGTCAATGAACTGTATAGCAAATTTTTTACACAAAAATACAAACTTTTTTTTATTAATTCTAATCAAGGTGGCTGTTGGTTGAATAAAATAAATGGTAATATCACTACTTTGCAAACCACTACTTCTCTACATACCAAATTTATTTAGGTTATTTTGCTGCCAGGAATACCAATTATATGAAAATTCGATCGATATAATTCTAATGATTTCATTTAAGCAAAAAAATCAACTTGATATTATTTATAATATTATTCTTAATTTATTATTTATAATATGATAAAATTATAATAATATATTTACTTATAATATATTTACGTATAATAATCTACGTTATAAGCTGTACATATTGAGTATCATATTATATACGACGTATTTTTTATGAATTACTACTTAATTTTTCTAATAAGTATTATACAAAGGTTACCCGAACGAAAACCCTTATAGAAAATATCAATTTTGGCATTTAATAAAATATAATTATTGCGTAAATCTTAAACAATCATATCGAGTCATACTCGTACTTACTTTACTTTTGATATAAATATGTGTTCCTCCAATCTTAAAGGAGATTTAGAGCGTTGGTACTTCGCCATTGCTGAATTGCGAACCCAAATATTTTCAAGATGTCGAGTATACTAACGACTGTCATCTATCAACAGAATTGGCCTTCGACGCGTTTTAATAATTTAGATTAACTCATTAACTCAAGTGAGTATCTCATTGTAATTACTAATTAGCAATTATATAAGAGGAGGATATTCAGTCAGTATGAGTTATTACTTAGTAAGTAGTTTATACTTACAGGATATTGAATTGAAAACCAGACAGGCAGGTTAAGCTACGTCGACCCACTCCTGTCTATGAATGGGATTATCTATGTTGAGCTTTTCCGTGTTTCGGAGGGCTGTTGTTGATAGATGACAGTCGATAGAAGTCAGTGGTTATGAGTTATTAAAACAAAAGAACAAGTTCTTTAATTTCATCACAGTAATATTCTAATATCTTAACTGCTACCTAATTTTATCTACATTCATAATATTCTTTATATTCAGAAACCATAGAGTGACGAATACATTACCATACCCCGTTCTGTGGTAACGAATAGCTGCACCCGTGGAACCGTTTAATATACAAAAGGAAGAGCAAAACAGGGCTATTTCGTTTTGATCATTACTTACTGATACTTCGTTTTGATATGACTTTGCTACTGTAATTAATGTTTCGACACTTGAGCTTCAATTCTGAAAGAGTTAAAATTATTCACAAAACATATATAAACAATTAATCTATCTATAACTTCACGCCAAATCCCTTACGAGGTAGGCAGTATAAACAATTAATGTAATACAAATGCACAGATTAATGTTAACGTGACAAGTGGTGAACGATTTGCTCATAAAGTTAGTTGTTAAATTTTGTATGAAAACTTGATATACGGTTATGAGTAAAGTACCAACAACAACGACAGCTCCTGATATTTAACCCTACTTGGATATTCTTCTATCGGTTAGTCAGTTTACATTGATATACATGGAAGTTACAATATGTTATACTACCTGTAACTCTCACAGTATATAAAACTATTAAATATAATTGAAACATTTTTTTTTGTACAATTTTTAGTTACTGTTAAGCATCACAAACGCAGCTATAATATATCGTAGGATAATTTGCTGTCTTACTCTGTATGTATGGAACATGCTGAAATTTGAGAAATACAGATTATTTCATATATATAGAGCGATACAGCATGTTATCTTTCGATATATTATAGCTACGTCAGTGACGGATTTTATACGATGCCATACTCTCTAAAATATTATAGCATACAAATAATGTTAAAAGTTCCGATCAAATAGTACTTAAAGAAAACTCCGCGTACAAATTGGTGAACTAAAGCTGAGTTTATGTAAGTCTTAAGTCTTACAGCCTTATACACACCTTCTGCAGAAGTTTAGGCAAATTGTCACTGGCTTAAAATTAATTTTATGGCGTTTATTAAATACTGTTAAAGTTATAAAGTATATTTGCTTCAATGGAATCAGTGCAAATTTACGAATTAACATATGAATCAATGATTATGGGAACATATATAAAGTCATATGCAAAGTTTGGACAGTTATCAAATGATTTGAGCAAATCGTTCAAGAGCTCTTAGGCTATTATTTATCGATGTTGTAAAACGCTTGTAAGTTATTTACAACATGGACGTAGTAGTTACAATGCCAGCAAATGAGTTTGCAACAAGGTAGCAGTAACGTTAATAAATTTAAAAAAAATGTGAAAATATTACTAAACATGTCATATTATTTTACTGGTTTAAGACGTGAAGTAAGCGAAGTACATAGTACGATACTAAACAAACGGTATACTAAACTACCTACAAAAAATATTGATACAGTTAATAAAAGATTTCACGGGTGCCAAAAAAGACAGTAGGAAGGAATATATTCAAAGGGATCGAGATGCATATTGTAGATATTAATACTTTACGCTTATATTATATTACAAACTACGCGTCGCTTTGAAAAGCTTTATTGTCGACACAGCCTTATAGAGTGAGATCACCCCGTATAAATAAATTATTGTCTTAACTTTATATGTATATTTACACCATAAATACATAATTGTAGATATTTTTACTATAGTTATTTTCTATGCACCTTATTTTGACTGGTAATATTACTCTTCGGTGGTATAGTCAAATAATTACGTAATTATTTTACTACAGCTGTATAATTATTAAGAGGCATATTTATATAATTTAATTATTGTAGGTATTTTATAAACCTGGAAGAATCATGTAGTTTGTTTATTTACACTTACCTACTTTATGGTAATACCTCATTAATTGATTAATGTGTTTATTGATTAATGACAATTATTTCTAAAATATGTTGTGTATATACGGTGCACATTAATAAGTGCTTGGGGAGATCATTACCCTTTCCGCCATACTTTGGACATCGTGAAAATTATCATTTACATTGGTTTTCACACAAGCATGACGTGATTAAACTATTATGTTAGATAATATATATATGACAACGTATTGTTTTTTTGGTTACCTACCTGTGTAGATTTTATCATAAATTTACAAATCGATGTTTTAATGTTATATGATACGATAGATAAAATATTTGCTGGTTATTGGAATATAATTTTATATAATGCACATTTCCCGGCCGTATCTTGCAGATCTCAAAATATAATTACATATACATTAGTAAAAATACGAAAGAAAATGGCGTAAAATGTTATTTTATTTTCTAGTTAAGTATATTTATAAAGGTAAATATACGTTGTTTGTGAAAATATAATGAAGTTTAATACTTTTTTGTTAGTCAAATGGCATTAGAAAACTATAAAAAATATCATAAAATGTTTATTTCTAAAAACAACTTTATTTATAGATACAAATCACTACACACTCAAGTCATCATATTTAAAATATTTTACAGCACAGAATTGACGGCGTAGAGACTCTTTAACACAACAATTTTGTTTTATACTATGATTAACTCTATAAATCTAGCATTTTAGTAAATTTTACAAATTAATCCGAAGTTTATGAAGACACTTCTAAAAAATGAAAAAAAAATTTAATCTTTCAAGCTCAATCAAAAATAATATATATATATAAATTATTATTTAATTTGAAATAAACAGATCGTTTATATCATACGTATTGTCTTGTTGTCTACGTTTTAATATATGCACACTGTTTATATTTACAATGTTTATTCGTAAAATTGTACAATAATACGCAAGTTTGAAGTCCCAGGTCTGAAGATTTGATATTAATATTGTTAGTTTGTAATCAGTTGATATTCATATAAATGATGGAAATAAGTATTGCAGAACAGCAAATTTGAGGGCCGAATAAACTCGAAACTGATATTTTATGTGATAATATTTGCCTCTCCAATTATTACAAACATGTCTAAAATCTTTGTTTAATATTTTTATTGAAAAACATGAATTATGATGAAATAGTTGTCAGGAAGTTGAAATTTCAATATATTTATAAAATGTGTACGACGTCTCTTTTAATGTGTTATGGGTGCCTCTAAAAGGAAATTTTCCTATTTCTGAATTTGTTTATAATTTCACTACATATATAATTGTGTTTACTTGGACAACTATACGGTATTACGCTGTAATAAACCCTCATGAACACATTTTCTCTAGGTCTTCACGGGGAAAAGATTAATAGTTTAGTTTTTATACATGGTTGTACACATATTTAGTATATTTACTATTATTAACACTGTCAAATCATTGTTTTTGGTGGTTAGTCGAAATTTTTAAATATTATATGCTGAATATATTATATATAGATAATAAATTAAATGGTATGATAATTTTCACTCATGTCCAACAATCTTTTAACTAGACTCGAAAGTCACACTAATCTTATAACTACAGTATTCTATTCTACATCTACACGCCAAGTCCATCGTAGGGAAGGCAGTAACTATGTTATTATTGTCATATTTTTGTCCATTAAAAGTTTACAAACTTTGCTTATTTATGTTCTATTAAACGAATACTTTACAGTTATGATATTAAATATAATATTCTAAAATGTATTTCTAAGGAAATGAAATTTTGCCCATAGGCAAAACTGCCTATTTGAAAAATAATGTGTTATTTATACATTTATTTATTTGCAAAAAACTGTTTTATAGCCTTTTTAAATTTTAATATATATATATATATATATATATATATATATATATATATATATATATATATATATATATATGATAAGTAAGTAAGTTACGTAAGGATATTCAGCAGTTTAAGAGAAAAATGATTGCAGAATTTTATATAAATTTAATTTTTATGTATGTACAGAAATACACATACATTCAACTGTGTATGTCTATGAGGTAAACATAAACCGCTAAAATGAGCAAGTATTAAAAAGGACTGTTAATTACGGTTACTTACAAATTTGACTAAATTTCTAAATTTGGAGTATTTGAACTATTTTTTTATGATTATTCTTTGGTTATACATCTTTTGGTTATTTAATTGTATATGTATTAGTAAGCGGTGGGCGAGAATATGAATGAGAACATAAATCTGTGTAGAACTAACATTCGATTGACTACAAATAGTATGTATAACAAAAAAAAATATGTCTCACACATCTATTTTTTATTTTATTCAGAATAACTGACCTAGTTGTAATGATGGTGTCAGTGTTTAGACTACAACTGTAGGTCACATGTAACAGGTTCTATAACAATAATAAGTTATTTTTATATTATAGAGTTACTCATGAATAAATTAAATATTAAAGCGAATTTCTCAAATTATTAAATTAATGTTGTAATAAGTTTTACTGCATAAAGTTTTTTTTTATGAAAATAATTTACTATAGAGTTAATAAAAGGTCTGAGTTTTATCTTTATTCCTCAATTAAATAATGAGTATTAATAATAGCCATATGATATTCTCTACATGTGGATACTAGCAGATTTATATTTCCTCGTTATTATACATTTCATTACATATAGACAATTGCCGCAGGGACTGTTTGAAGATGTATTTCAAACAAAAAACTGCTGAACGAATTTCATTAAAGTTATCACAAAAAAGATAGGAAAGTGTCACTAATACAGGAAGAGTTTACGTCCCATACTTATAAATGACGTACGAACGGATGCATATATATTTAATATCCATAACCATTACAGTAAATTTTCAAGTTGAATTATTATATTGCATTAATGATGCATGCGCACGTGGAGTTATGTTACAATAATGAATACTAGAATGTTGTGAGTACTTTACGTATACCTCAGAAATATTGAGCAGTCAGAACCCGTTATATACGTTTTCCCATACATTTCGCGGTCGTATACGACCACCCGGGTTTCGAAGAGTTAATAACCAACAGTAAAATAAGGAATTTTATTAATACAAATTTTCATATTAGCTCATATTGTTGTTCATATGACGATAATAGCACTTCATGTAGTAGCAGCATATTTCTTGAAAATATGATCACATTCAAAATGTACCTATTCATTTAGAGCAATGAAATTCTCGTGTAGTGTATTGTTGAGAAAATGTATTCCAAAATATCTTACGTAAACTGTACTGCTGTAGTGTCCAAAAATACTAATAGTTACTAATAGATGATACTCAAATTAACCGACTGACAAGCGATTTATTGTATTATATACGTATCTTATAATTTCAGCTATTAAAGCTGTAATCCAAATAATTATTACCGCATAAATTTGGGGGAGTAACTAAATGCTTCATTATTTGCCCACATAGATTACAATAGTGCACTACTGTAAATGAGATTCTGAAATTTATGAATACCTACTCATTTCTTTTCTGCCTTTCTCATAGTGTTAATATATTAGTAAAAATATTCCTTTCACTCCGTACTTCTTTTGGGAAAGGATCTCTATGAATATGAAAGAAACTTAATACCACTTTTATTATCTCAGTGTAGTATTATCCGCCCATTTGAATCGTATATTTTGATGGCGGTTCCAAATAGTACTTACATAATTTGTAGACACTTTCTGAGGTAACTTCAGTGAAATACACTGTCGCTCCAGTTTTACTATTATTTTTATTCCTCTAAAGTCACGGGCGTTTACCCCGATCATTTGAAACATGTCATGTATTACTCTCACTGTGACCTGCTGTGACGACAGGTATTGGGACTATTGGAATTATTATTATTTATTAATCCTAAACATTCTCATCAATTTCTAGTTTAAAAAATATTTCATACGAATTTTTATAATAGTTGAATGATGTGTAAGTGTCGCTTTTCTTCATAAATGTAAAAAAAAATGTATCAATTTCATTTCAACTTTCACACTAACATTATTTTACACTGTCAGGAGACAACGCAAATTGCATACGGTGTAATATTATTTATGCTCTTCATGTTATAAATTCTTACAATAGAATATTTCAAAAGTTTTTATATATTTTGTCACTTTTGTCAGCCATAATTCAAGCTGTCAGATCCGTAGAATGTGATATCTTACGCAACAGAAAAACAAAACTATTTTATTGAACTGCGACGATTTATACAGCTATATAGAAGTATAGTAACTATGTTTAGATTGGGTAATTTACAATTTATCAATTATATTACTTCAATGAACTGGAATACACGAAGAAATACATGTTATTATAACTTTCGAGAGTCATTAAACCCATAACTAAAAACTTTAATATTAAGTATTTATCTTAAAATTATATACCGTCGCATTTAAAAGCAATGCCACAACTTCTGGACTTGATGATATGATATTTTCGAATATCCAATAAATGAAATATCCTTACTTTGGTAACTACAAATATTGCCCTTTAACGTCAACACAAAGATAATTAATCAATAATTCGCTTAAAATATGAAATATGACTAATATTGCAGTGCACTTTTAACAAGTGAAGATTGGTCTCAAATCCTCCAGTCAGTTGTTATTGTCAATTGTCAAGTTATTATTGTTCTACCACTCTCTATATAATATTAACTTTTATGAAATAATTAAGTCCAGCTTATTCATAACGCAAATTGTGAATTTGGTAAATAAGCAGATACATATTTATTTCAGATATATCTCGGTAAACATTCAAAACCTCGCAGTTATTATTACTGTCCATATTCATTTCCTACTGTCACTTTCTAATGCAAAAGATATGGTAGAACGTGCCATCATATGAAAATGTGCAATTTTTGTTCATGTTTATTTTGTATCCAGAAGAATGTGCTTCGCTAATTACGTTATTTATAATAATTTACACTATATACACATGCCGAAAATAATAATTGAAGAGAAACAGAGCAGTTCAAATCGTCAAGAAAATTATTTTTATGAAACCTTTTAATTTTTTTAAATAATATTTTTTTAATTTGATCACATATGGATTGTTATCCTAAGCTTTTTCAAATTATTATAATTTTATATACAAATGGAATTAATGTGCAGGTAGGAACAAGCGTGAATTGAAAAGAAGTTGAGCATGCAAGATTTAATATTAAATATACATGATAGCATTCAATAGGTTACACTAAGATTACTAAAATCTACTTAATTTTTAGTAAGTAGATAATACTATATTTACAAAGTTTTTATTATAATATATAATCATATCACAAGCGTCATGTGGCAAGTATTATTACACTTACTGAGGTGAATCTACAAAAAGAAAAAGGGTTAAACATGACAAAATATAGTGTCAAACATAATGAGATTGTGTTGTAAGAAGTAAACTAATGTATGTAATATTGTTACTGTATTTACACAAACAATGACTGTCATAATACAATATGAATACATCAGTATTTGGCCGAAGAAAACAACATGAAATGACAAACATATACCTATACGTATGTGCGCGGCTTCGTCTATGAACACACACGAATTCGAAGGTTAAACTGTATAGATTGATTAAACTTATTATTTTTGTTATTAGGATCCTATTAACTACCTATAAGCGCCATTCCTGTTACTAACCCTATAAGCGCCAAATTAAACATTTAGAAATAATTCAAATTCTTAATAATTATACTTCTTATGTAACTATAACTAGGTAGGTACGTATTAACAAATTTTGTAAAACAATGAGTATGCGTAAATAATTATACTTTATAAATAAATGTATTTTTTATCTGGAGCTCAACGAAATCACAGAAAAAATGTGATAATGAAAACCTTTTGTTAAATTAGCAACTTTTTATTTAATCTATTCAAATGAAAATTAAACGCCGCTCACTGCATCATGTGCACATCAATCGGGATTACCTGGACTGTTCTTTTTTTTCAATTTTAATTTTAGTTCAAATATAGTCATAATATTAATAGGTAGTTGATTTCGCATTATCATCGCCGTCATTATATTGCTACTTTTAACTTTGTCCGCATGTGACGTTGTGTGCATACATGTTTTCTAAAACCCTACTGGATGAAGTCATGGTAATATTGTAAAGTTCAAAACATAGGTAGTTTTTTAGATATACATAGCCAAACCTAATAAATTCTTACATGTATGGTTGTTACAGACAATCTTTGAAGTTCTATCATGTCGTTCATTCTTCCGGATAAAATCACAAAAGGGGTAGCTTTGAAAATGATTTTTGACAAATGTATCTCCAGAAACTCTCTAGAATGCGAGTATGAATGTAATCGTAATGTTATCACGATCATATCTAATAAATTATTGCACTTCTGTGAATATGAATATTTGAAAAATAATATTAGAAATCTTATTTCCGAAATAAATATGAGTGTACATGTATGAGTGTACATTATAACAATTATGATAATCACTGTACATTTAATAAATCTATTATACAATATATGAACGTCTATAACCAGGTAAGTGTATTTTTGTTATAATTCTTATACATATTTAATTACTTTGAAGCAGTGTCAAACATAAAGAAAATTAGATACGTATTTATTTCTACTTTTCATAATTTAAATGCTATTATAATAATAAAAAAAACGGATTATACAAAGTTACATCACGCTTGATGGTTATATTCAATACTTTATATTAATTTAAGTACCTAAGTTTGGTTTTTACTTTATACGGTTAATTATATATCATATTCGTACATAAATAGTAGTAAGGGAAATGCGTGTTTATTTTGAAAATGATTATCTTAGAAAATGTTTATAATATAATTCAATACAATATTCATAACATAATAATTAACAGTTAAATGATATTTAATAGACACAAAATAAGTATTTCTTTCACATAATACTACATACACTGGCGCATATAAATAAACTTAATAGAATGATTACATCACTTCCCTTTTAATTAACATTTTCATTTAATTTTCTACTTCTATTAGTCAGTAGGTACATTGAAATGCTCAAGTGAACAAGTACAATTCTAAATTTCGTATATAATTTATAAACATTTTACAACAATTTTATGAAAATCGATAACAAGAGAAAATTATGTAGACAAATATAACACTTGAAATCACGTAAAAAAAAATGTGCAAAACAATAATGTATGAAACATTTATTTCAAATAAATATATTACTAACTGAATACAACCCATGTGGTAGCTCCACCACTGAATTAAATAAACACGTGTTCAGCGAGTAAAAGAAACTGACAATCAAAGTATTATTTATAATGATGATATGCCAATGTTACACACGCATAATTATAATTATTTGAATAGTTAGTAGTTGTACTAATTAACAGTCCGACGAAAACACATTAAAGATTATTTGATTTAAATAACATTAGAAATATAATACACAATAGTTTGATAAGATAATGAAACAATAAAACAACTAGTGATAATTCACTTCAGTACACAGTAGATGATATAATGCTAATAGTACAGATTTTTTTATTAAGCCAATCGATATGATATACTATTTATATAAGCTAACAAATCATCGTAAGAACACCAATTAATGTAACATTTTCTATCTAGATCGGATGCGGTATCCTTTTATATGGATTATAAAAGCTGTACGGTTTACATAGCACCTAATAAGTGCCGTCATCTGTAAGGTCCTGGTATGCTTGAGCGGGTGGTTGTACAGGTTCGGTTTGGTACAAAGCACCAGAGACGAATGGATTGTTGGGGACGTGCTGCTGTATCGCCGGTGGCCGCGGCGGTGCAATGGCACCATACGCTGGTGGATCGCCCCCTCTTAGGGGTGCGGATGGCTCCGTCTAAATGTTAAATGAACACAAGAGTCACACTCTATATAATTACTTTTACCAAATCTTGACTAAACTATTTGGAGAAATATGGTTTCAACATAACCCTCTCGAATGCCAAGAGGGTTCTAAAAATTCAATGTTAGTCACTATTTATCAATATTCAAGCCTTTGTGCTTAGATAAAATTTGGTAAATATTCATCTATTATTTAAGATTGGGAATAAATAAGTCTATTGTATGTAGCGTAAATGTACCAAAGCAAGCCAAATTAGTACTTCGTCAGTGCAAACTTTATAAGTGGACAGACGACAAACCAAGCTATACCTCCACACACCTTATATTGTAGCAGTAATGGTGTAATTTGTATAGTTTTATATAGCTTGAGCTGTCGTTGCGTAACCTAATGAGTGTAACTTGTTCACACACACGCAAATACTCATTATGAACACGAAACACACGATGTAGGTTAAGTCAATATTCCTAAATCTTACGAGCAAGTCTAAAAACAAAATAATTTGGCAAATAAGGCAGCTAGATTAACAGATCATTTCGGTATCGTTAATATGAATAACATGGACAAATAAAACTCTATAACTGATATTACCCCAATTGGCTACCATACAAAATAAATAGAAGGTACCGAGACAGTGATAAAGATATATAAGTACTTACAAAGGTGGTCTCATGATCCAAGGATTTGGTAGGTGTTTCATAAGGCGGTGGCACTGGTTCAGCCCACGGCTGCAACTCGCCGGAAGCAAATATCCCGTATATCGTTATGCCAATGAAATGAACCGTAGCACCCATCAAGAATACAGCGCGCCATTCCGCTATCGCCTTCTCGTGTATGTTCTAATAGACATAAATGTACATTAGTTGTGTATTTATTATCATTGCTATTCATATTGTGTATTATGACAGATTTGCACAAAGCTGTCACGGTCACACTGTCATATTAGTTTGTTTTTACATCAACTAATATTGTGTATCTGACAATTTGTTAATATATAGTTTTGTCGTCTGTCATTCACAGCCCAAGCTATTTCTAGGTACCAGAGGTGACGAGCTCAGTGGCGCAGCAGTTAATAACGCGACTTTGTCACCAACGCTCGAGAGTTCAATTCCCACACAAGACGAATCACTTTAATCTGGCACTACATATTTTTTGCTCTGCAGCCGTGCTCCCCGCTTATTTTTATATTTTTGCATTCTGTTTTTCTTTTGGGTACGAAACATTCATTATCACCTGTGGGGTCAACCTGTCTGTCTCTCATTTGAAGGCATTTACATGGGAAAATAATAAACATACAAAATTAACATAATCACGTACTGATCCCTAATTATTTGTTAAAAATAATGTATAACAAATTAGACGACGAGGGCAAAAAGTAGAATTAGATTTTTTTGCAAATAAATCTTAGAGAATTTCATATGTGCCTAATGGACTCATTCTTAAATATTTCTTAGTATTTCTCTTAGTATAGATATGTTAGCGAGGCTGCTGCAAATCAAACAAGAGAGCTCGATAGCGATCCGCAGTTGAGCAGCATGGTGGAGTATGCTCTAAACCCCTTCGGTTGAAGAAAGACCCGTATTCCTTGCAGTAGGATGAATTAGGGTAGGTGTAATAACAAAAATGCTAGCTAGGTACTAAATTATTCTCAAACATGTTCAATATTATACGAGTACATTTACCTGAGTCTGAAATCAGAAAAATCTGAAAAGGTATAGTTTTATCCATACGTAACAGAAACTATAGTGTTTTGTCCTTTAATAGCGATAAATAAAAACATTGTTAATTTTCCAGGTGGAATTACTTATTGACCTGCCCCATTGTGCCGTGAGTCACAAAAATAAGAAGCCAATTGCCTTACGGGGTAGGCATTCTGCAATAGGTAATCTATATACAGACAGACACCAAGACAAACAGACATGTTCATGCACACAAATGTTTGTACTGTGTAGGAATCGAACTCACGAGCGTGGATCGTGGTATCAAAGTAGCGAAACAGTGCGTTTCACCACTACGCCACCGAGCTCGTCAAATATCTTCCGATTTTATAACATTCACATAATAAATAAATTCAAAATCTTAATAAACGCACTCAGTGCGAAGCCACTCGTGCGCGTCAAAGCGCCCGCTCCGAGGCGATGATGAAGTGCTCAATGCGAAGTATACCCCAGTAACGCGTCAGCGCGCACCCACAAAGCTCGTCATTTGATATTCAGGGAGCGCGCGGCGACGAGCTCGATTTCCTTTTTTAAATTAGCTACGGCCGAATGTCCTTTTTGTTTCGCGAGTTATACCGTCTACTCAATATTGTCTGCTTTCAAAGGGGAACGTCACATTCTTTAATAAAAATATTCTATCCGTGTTAGAAGAGACGAAAATGATTGATTCATTTAGTTCTTGCAAATTTTGAATTGGCATAAATCCGGCATTGTATTTATTTGTACTATTATTGTACGACTATATCTTCTTCTCAGCGTTATCCCGTTTCCTAATCCACTATGATTGGTGGGGTCCCCACCCAAGCCTAAGGTTTTGGCGAAAATACTGATTTTTACATGGAGCGACTGCCGTCAGACCTCCGCTACTCAGAGGGAAAATCAAATCATTCTTAAGTTAGGTTACACGTGTTTCGAAATATAATTTCTTGGACGTGTTGGTTTCCTCACGATGTTTTCCTTCACCGCCGACCAAGTGATTATTACATGTACATGAATCCGAAAACACTAATGTAGTGGTACATGCCAGGATTCGAACCGGGGACCTGTTGTTCACCGGTTCTTTATCAACTAGGCTACCACTGCTCGCCATATTGTAGAACTATATATTTTATTAAATATACCTACATAGGCGTTCAGTTTTCCTGTATTATATTATCAGATACAAAAAAAACTGGTTACTCGATCCATAGTGCATATTTTCTGTCTTAGTGTGTATCCTAACAAGGGAATAAAGTGTCTTTTAGTCAATGCTTCGATATTACATTATGAAATCGCTTTTCAATATTTGTTGCATTTAAACATCCATTCTACTAAAAATAATAATATTATTATTATTTTTAGTAGAACGGAACTGGAGATATACAAACATGCGTACCTCCTGATGTAAAGTGATTGCCGTAGCCTACGAGCGCTTGCAATATAGGAAGTTTTATATGCGCGTTGTCACCATTGTTGATAATATAGCAGAGAGTTATTTAGCGGGGTTTTCAATG
Source organism: Pyralis farinalis (assembly GCA_947507595.1). Lineage (NCBI taxonomy): Eukaryota > Metazoa > Arthropoda > Insecta > Lepidoptera > Pyralidae > Pyralis > Pyralis farinalis. The sequence continues at coordinate 15,503,966 of OX382271.1, read as the reverse complement.
AGGTGGAGGTAAGTCCCAGTCGGGCTGTTTTAATGCACCCTACGTCTCTTAGAGCTAAGAGGAATTTAAGATGTCTAAACCTATCCATAGACGGACTGCGGTCGGAAGTTGTTTAACTTAACTGATACTCAAAACCTGACCATGGAACTCCTCAATTGTATACACAAAACTTGGAAATTCCAGAATGGTTTATTTTTGAGTAAAAAAGTTAAACTTCGTAACGAAAATATTTCAAAGCCAACATCTGTAATTAAGTCGACATATTTCATTTTCACTATAATAATATTTGATAAACTCTCAATAATGATATAATATGCCAATGCAAAAGTAATAGAAACGATAATTATATGAATAATTAATTAAGTACCTAAGAAAACATTTAATTTTTAGTCATTATTCAAAACAAAATATTAAAATTTTAAATTTGTAACTTATTTATTTAAACACGAGGTGCCAATCGACATCAAATAGATAAAGGTGTATAACAGGTAAGGTTCAGGTATCTGCTCCTGGGCATTCCACTAAAGTAAACATTTATGACCTAAGAGTTGAGTTAGAGTTCTCTAAGAGTTTTTAAGTAAAACACATTTGTTTTCTGGGCAACAACAATTCTGCTAATCTTATTTTGCAAACAAAACTTACCTTCTGTTGCGTTATATTGTCAATAACAATCGGTACGAGGAAGCCGGCGATAGTTCCGATGCCGTTTGAAAGGCCCATCAGAATGGAAGCATATCGCGGGGCAATGTCCAGGTGGTTCACGTTGTAGCCAGATATAGCAAAACCGCTGCACGCTACGCCAATGGTTAATTCTATCGTAGCTACGTACTAGCGGAGAAAAATAAATGATATATTAATGATAATGATATTGATCGCGATTTATCACAAAGTAGATTTGTTAGCCAGAAGGAGCTTATAGTATCGGCGGTGGGTGTAGGTTAACTGCATCGAATATAATTAGATGCCTTTTTTACGTAATATAATACACATAGGTTCAAAAATTTATAATCTGTCAAGACGCTATTTGAAGTGTAAAATAAAAATAATCACTTGCTACAATGTTAAAAAGAGATTGTGAAGTAAGAAAGGAGCTCAAAATCTAAAATATATGTAATCATGGGACGGGATCATTTTAAAGTAAGAGTAAACAAAAATGATGCTAACCGTGCAAGCACTTGCAACTGGCCTACATTATAACGTATGCCGTATGGCAGCCGATTTTAGACCAATTCTATAAAATAAATTATTATTCTTCCCGGTTGCGCCGTTTTGTGACCCTTATTTTGTAAAATTAAATGCATTTGATTAGTATATACATTTATTTTTACAAAATATGGTCGAGGTAGGGTAATCTACACCCACTGCATAGTTATAGCTATTTACAATAAATAAGTGCACAGCTATTGTAGTTACTACTCATGTGTTCTGTTTGAATATCTATACGTTCATTTTATGAGAATATCTGGATATTATGTGAGCATATCTACCTTGTTGTTAGCGTAAGCCACAAGAACAAAGAAGAATGCTTCCAGTCCGAATCCTCCACAATTGAAGAGCTTCCTGACATTGGTAGTTGTCATGATATTATTTTTCCTGAGGTAGTCGGCCAGCATACCTCCGATGGGCACCAGCGATGTCATTATCAGATGGGGTATTGCACCAACGAAGCCAGACTACAATATTTTTTTATATTAATGACCGGATATATGTCACTGTTAAAGTGAAATATTCTACTAATAATTCTACTAATAAATAAATAAATAAATAAAATAAAATAAATTGATATGCCTATGTAATTTTAAATTTTTAGTACTGCCTAGTGAGAAGATTTTTATCTTTCATTCTACTTAGGTTTCCAGATTAAAATTAATTTAATGATATTGTATGACACTTTCTTTAAAAATATATATTCATTTGGGTTAGCGCCGTTCGATATTTCTAATGGGTGTGCTTTTGACACGTGAAAAAAATCGAAATTGTGTATCATTTTCAAATACGAGCAACATAAGTGGCACGTAATATTAACGACGTATATGAACCAAGTAATCCCAGTGAATTCAAAAAGTGTGTTTAGTTTGATCGCTTTCGTCCTAGAAATTTTGGTATCATTCATGAACTCCGACCGAAAATGAATGTCGATAATGATGAATTAAAATGTATCCTTACTCATTATCGACATTCATGTAGTGGAAGCAGATTCACTTCAGAATTTGTAGCAGTCTTACACGTAAGTGATATGACAAGACTGATCATTTGTATCACATTCAATTTATTCATTCTGAATCGAAAAGCTAAAATAGTAGCCACCATACGAAATCATTGAAAAACAAGGAAGTACTCGTCTACACACCCAACAACGAACCGTCTCAAAACTACAAGAGAACAGAGTATAGAACGCATTGGATGGATCCCAGTCGTAACTTCACGACTGGAACCTTCCCAACACTCTCTATACTCACCAGATCATCATTTCCTTTTTTATAATTCAAGAAGATTAATTTTGAGGAAAAATTTAAAAACCAATGTTGCCATGAAAAACATATTTTACACATATTTGATTTGTGTATTTATTGACCCGCCCCTCAGGATTTCCATAGATTGAACTTCCATTAAATAAATAAAAAATATTATACATATAACACAAAATATACATGTACTTACCAAAATGTATCAACAATGATGGTTAATGCATCATAATTCAATGAAATATATACTTTAACCGTTTTGGTTTTTTCTTCATAAATCGACAATTTCATAGGTAAAGAATGGCTATATAGTGTAATATTTAGATTACTAACTGTTAAGGTTTCATGCATGATATTGTCGTAAAACAAAGTGTAACTGACTAGAATATCAACACACAGGGCAAACAGGTAGGACATACAGACATAAGAATAAAATATTACATTATTTCAAATGACTTACCTCGGTAATTTGCATATTAAATCTCGTGTTGAAATATGCAGCCTGAAAAATAACTAGCAAACAGAAATTCCACGTTCTGCAAAAATTGGCCACGATGATTGCGTACACCTAAAATAATAAAAATGTGTTATACATCTTAACCGCTTATTTGTGTTACTTTCACTGGTTGTTTGTATTTATTTATTCAGTTCAAAGAGCTCTACTGATTATGTAGCGCAAGAGTGACACCCCTGGTGTTGTAAATGTCCATAGGCTGCCGTAACTGCTTACCATCAGGCGGGCTGTATGCTTGTTTGTCGTATCTTAGTCGTATAAATAAAACTTACCGGTGGTGAAGTCGCAAATGCTTTCCACGGTGTGTTCCAAAATCCGGGCATGGCGGCCTGCATGGCAGTACCCAAAGACTGTTCTATGTACGTCAATTCCTTTCCAGAGATATGTGGGTGTTTACTCGGTCGTTCGAATACTAACCAGAGCCACATCACATACCTTAAGCCAAAAAAAAAAAATTTGTAATTAAGCACTTTGTAACCATGAAATCTAAAAAAAGGTCTACTTCACCATTCGGTAGTAATTACCTATCTAATTGTAGATACAATAATTATAATATAGAATAAAAAATCATCATAAGAAATATATTTGATGTAAGAAAGAGAGTTGATCGAAAAATACGAGTATCTACGAGTATCTATAACTTTACGCCAAATCCCTTTCGGGGTGGTACGATTATATACCTATATAATTTATGTATATTGTTTGATATAACTTGTACAGAGGAAATACACTTACCAGATAATGCCACATACTCCATAGAAGTAAAAGGGCGCCTGCCAAGAAATATAATTTGTTAGCAAGCCTGACAGTGGCATGCCGATTACAATGCCCGCATAGGTGCCGCAGAACGCAAGCGTTGCTAGTCTTGAACGCTCCAGTGGTGGCGCCCACATCCGCCATATGCCATGGCATGATGGATATGTCACACCCTGCGAGAAAATAAAAATACTCAAAATAGATATTAGGATGAAGTGGCTCACTATCACTAAGTTAAAATCAATCTTGCACTTGGTGAAATAGGCAAAGGAGAGACATACTGACATTTTATTAGCAACTCGGCGGGGAAGTACCTAGACCTAGTCAAAGATTACAACGAAATAATAACTTATTGAATAGGGTTGTTGTTTTGTTTTGTGGATGAATTTTAACAGTATGCTTAAGAATATTGGCTTTATTTTAACTTTATGTTTATCAAAAATAAATTTTATTATAACATTAACAAAAGTTGCTAGTACTTTTGTTAATTGTATATTAAAATTTCTTGCATACAATGCAGAATATTTCGAAAATAAATAAAGAAAATATACAAGAACCCAAGCACATTATATTTTATACCATTCGAACAAATACTTTTATATCCAAAGAGATTAAATCTCATCTTATAATCGTTTCAATAGATATCAATAGGCCATAGTATAAGTTTTAATAGGATAGTCTCGTCATTGAAGAATCAACTAAGCTGGGATATTACGAGGAGGAGCAAATACGTAACCATAGTGACGGGGGGATCCGTAATCCCGAAGAAGCTTTGTATTTCGATGACGACTGTACTTGAAGGCAGAATATGATTGGAGTCGATATCGATTGAATGTTTAAAAAGAGTTCCTCGAGTAAAACGTAAAACATGTTCCTTTTAAATAAAGAAATATTACAGTTATAAACAAGTAACTTCTTGTTTTATTTCTCCTAAGCCTCCCTCTTATTAAGATAGAAACCAAATAATAAACAAAATATTATTCTATGGGAGCTGTAATATACTTTATATTATGTATATACTCGTAATATACTTTCAGCTCCCATATAATACCTAGTCCGGCCATAAGTTCTGTTACAAATGAATATGCATTTATTTTTTTATGAAGTAATGTAATCTTAATATAACTTATAAGAGTTATAAGTCTAAGTTATAAGTCTCAGCAAAAAACAAAAAATGATTCTATTCGAAATGGTCCACGAATCTATTGATTTACGTACTATTTCCATGAGAAATTTAGTTACTGCTTGCTCCAGAGATTTCTTAAGAGACACAATGTTGACGTGTAGTTTCGAGCAGGCCCTGTCCTCTAAAACTGATCATAATTTGTAGTCTAAGGGGTTCAGATCTGGTCTAGACGTGGGTCCGTCTTCAGCTCTTATAAAGTCCGGAACGTTGGTTTCGAGCCAGACTTGGGTAATTCGTGCCTTAGGATCAGGTGCTGCAGAGTCCTGCTGGATACATTTTAAAAGTGTATCATGCACTTTGGCTGTAGTCTTCACTCCTTTTTCACAAGGAAGCTTTGTGACTCCTTGATATGACGTCCCCCACCATACCATTATAGACGCGGGATGATGACACGACATTTTGTACACTTGGGCGGCTCCTTTAGAACGGTGCGCGTACATTTTGTCATTTTGCTTGAGCACTACTCTTCAATCGCGAATTTTTTTTAATTAGTAAAGAGGATATTTCTGTGCCTTTCACCTGCGTATTGGGACAGAAGGCATTTTAATCGATCTACTCTCTTGAACTGTAGGGATTGATTTAGGGCATATCCTATATACCGACGATAAGCGCCATTTATTATGATGATTAAGCTTGAGGTCTTGTTTTATTAAACGCGACAAAGTTCTAGCGGAAATCTTAATTTCTCGCGATAAGATTTTTTTGTTTCCTCATGGGGTTTCGGCGAATTATGGCTTTAACATCTTTTATGGTCTTCAATAGAGGACGTGTTAGTTTATCTTTTGATAGTACGATATACGAAATTCGAAAGAAGTTTTTAACATAATAAACGCGTTCCAAATTCAAAATAGTTAAAGAGTTGAAAAAAAGAAAAGTTTCTATTTAACAGTATTTATGACCAAACTAGTTATATATTATGTAATTTGCTTTAAAGTTTGACATTTAAATTAATATATGAGTGTGTTTAAAATACACGTGAAAAAAAATTTTCATTATTTATGTAAAATTCAATTCGTATTGCATTGTGTAATACTTACTCATGATAAGAAAAAGAAAAAACAAGATATCGCTAGAATAATGAGGCGACACAATGTAAGTTATAATTCATATAATAAAAATTAAATAAAGATTTCCTTAAAATAATTTGCGTATTATACGAGTATCATACACTGAGACGAAAAAAAAAATTGTTTGATATTGTGCAGAAAATAAAAAATTAACAAAAACGTTGACATATCTAAAACAAAATATGTATAAATTAGAAGCGAACAAATGAATTGGATATGCAGAATTTAGTTCAAATAAAATACAGCAAAGGGGAGTGTTGGAAACCAAACGTGACGAGTCGTGCATTCGACACGGACTTGGGCGTCAAAATTTAAAGCATCAGTAATAAGCCTGATCATGCACCGTCACGTTCTGAATGTCGAATTTTAACGTTACATTATATTATCCTTGTTACATCCTCATCGCCCCTCGTGGTCTTAAAGTTTGTTATGTCGTATCTACATTATTTGCTTATCGATCGTTTATTGTTAAACACGTTCGGAGGCAAACGAGGATACTGCTCACATGACGTCCGAATCTTGAACGGTTTCTGTAGAATAATGCTAGCAATAAAAATGTGATGACTGTGTATTGTCACCGCTGTTGCTAACGAAGTTTCCCCTTCTGAGATTCCCGGTGACCTTGTTCAAACGCAACAATTCTCTAGGAAATTATTATTTTCATCGAAGTGGAGGTAATTTGCCGAGTGGGGTTGCTGAAATTCCTAACTTTCATCGAAGACTTATTCCCTAATTTATGAAGTTTCTCATATACCATAATTGGCAGCCACTTACACTGCAAATTCATTATTCATTACAATACTTAACTCTATGGGCTATTGAATATTGGTGCATAAAACGACGTTGTTAAGACGTGAGCAAATAAAATTAAATTAGTTTAAAAAGGAATAACGCTTTGATTTTCTCACAGGTTCTCCTACAAAATTGTGTCATTAATTTGGCGTATTATAATAATGTACGAGTATACCCCATTTGCTTAAGTGTGTCTTCTACTAGTACACATTGATTTCTCGGAAATTAATAAGTGCCTTTAAGAATCATAGAATCTAATCGTTTACGTTAGCTCGTCTCCACACCCATACCACCAGCAGACCAAATATCTAGTAGTGTAGTCGAAGGCTTAACGGGAAAGAATGGGCCATCGTGTTTTAGTAGCTCTAAATAAAAAAAAAATCAAGCAAAATATTTTACTATTCAAGTACGCTTGCGTAAGAATTTTACATATTTTAAAATGCATATTATTTATTTTTTTAAAGGCTAATTTTCATACTATGTGCTTTATGAATATTATGATAATTAAAATCGCTGTCTGTCATCAATGGATCAGTGTAAGGCGCTTTATTTGAATAAGCCCTGTCACAAAACTGTTATTTGTTTTTGCATGATGCATGATAATACACAGTCATCTTATATAATATTATAAGTTTGGTCGTTATTTATGAGCAAATGGGCGACAATTCTTCGATCAAGGTTCTATATGTGTTATGTTTTTAGTCAATCTAAAATCGCGTTTTTTCTATATAGACAGCATTAATTCTAAACAGCTAAATACTCGTCGAAAAATCCCTAAATTTTTCTTTACGATACACAGTTTACAAATCTGTGTTTGCTATAAGTAATTGAAAAGTGGCTAATCACAATGTTGGCCATTTTTATTTTTAACATTAAATTACCTCAACAAATCCTTGCGCTACTTTTAACATAACGACAGCGGCAGGCCCAACCCTCATGGCTCCAGGAATGGCCATGTTAAAAACGGACGATATGACAATAGCAGCGCCAAAAATTCTGTTTGCTGGGTACATAGATGCCAGGAAACCTCCAGGCACTTGAGTAATTAGGTATCCGATAAAATATGAGGAGTCTATGGATGACTCTACTTCCACGCTCCATTCAAAGGGTGTGTCTTCTTCGATGCCATGGGATGACTGAAACACAAATTAAAGATTAGCCGGTTAAATTCTTCTTTGTCACCTTAGATACTTGTGTTTAACATAGTTTTTATCAGGAATACATTGTAATTATTTAAAATTACATTACGTTTTACGGGAGATCGTCTATAAAATATAAAGGTAGTTAGATACGGGGCAAATGATACACTATTCATACTTAATTGAGCAGAAAACTTACGGTATATAGGTAAAAATCTAGTAATAATCAAATAGGTAGTTTCAGTATAAGTAAGGGTTATTTTATCAGCAAAATTCATGCGTCTATCGTAATACGTTTATCTTTAATTTAGAACGAAAACTGTTTTCCCGTGATGGATTTAATAAAGAATTCGTCGAAGGATATATTTTATAGGATAACTTTAACTTTATTGTATATATTGCTTCATCATGTACCTTTCAAATAAAAGGTTTGAATAATACCCTACATAAAATTTAGGAAAACCCGTTAGAATTTGACCTCGCTAATCCATCCATCGATTAAACAATTCCAAGATGTTCAATAGTAAATTTAAAATTAAGATTCACAAGTTATAGTGAATGTATTTATAAATATATACAACAATATGATGTGCTCAATCTTCTACATATATATCTATATCTTTACGTCAAGTCCCTTACGGGATAGGTACAAGGAACCGATACCACACACTTGATCCTTACACACGTTAATCTGCAACCAACATGTTTCTTTTCATCTAAGGAAATTAGCCGATATCACTCGGTATATATTCATAATAAAACACAGGCTACGCCGTCGTGTGATCGCACCGTTCATCAATTTCATAAGGAGAGGTACCTACACCATAAGAAATGCTTTCAGACACAGATATCTCATAGTATCTACTCAGTATGTGATAACTTTATGGAATACTTTTTCGTAACAATGGCCCTACTTGTATACACGACTAATATTTTTCTTGTAAGCAACTCGTATTGTAGTAACACACAAAAGAATTCCACATTGGAACGAAGGAAATAACGTTGTGAAATACTCGGATACCGTAATATCTATAAGGGAGGTATATTAAAGAACGTTCTTGTAGAATCTTCAGTAGAAAGCCCCGATCGGACAATCGGACTCCTGGAAGTTTTCAAAAGCATCCTCATTCATTAATTCATCAACTCGCATTCTTGTAAAACATCTTTCTTCGAATAATTTCTCTCGGAATTTCTCTTTTCTAAAGTTACTCGTATTAACACTGATATTGATTTCTATGATATGAAGTTTCCTATTTAAAACTTGTTAGGGATGATGAATGAATTATATATACGGTCTTTATAATTTTGTTATATAGTATTATCTTTTGTTGGTCAACAAAATCGGTTACTTTTTGCTATGATATCAACTCTGATGTTACGAGAAGCTGCTGTTAAATGTAGGGTAGCGATTTAATCACCCAAGTAGATAGATTTTCTAGTTTAACTTTATATAGTAAGATAGAAGATATACATCTAAATTATTTATCAATATTGAATGAATGAATATTGAAAAAGTAAACATATAGGTATATTATCTAGTAATTTGAAATGACCTCTACATCTAACCACGACATAATAATAATCTATATCTATAAAAATCTCGTGTCACGGTGTTTGTGGTCTCACTCCTCCAAAATGGCTCGACCGATTTTTATGAATTTTTTTATGTAATATATACCAAATATACATTAAAAAATTCATGACAATACGTCGTAAAGCATTTTTCATAAAAAAATAATAAGAAATCATTTATATGGCAGAACAACGTATGCCGTGTCAGCTAGTATTTCTATATAATTGTACCATGCAACATCTTATATCTAACGATGTATTTACCCAATGAAATACATACATTGTGCTTTTCAGTCATCTTCAGTTTGGCCATGCTCATGTTACACCGCATTCCGAACATGATGCTGAAGCCGAAACAGGCTAGCAGGGCTACTGTATACCGGGCTGTTAGGCAGGGACATTCGGCGCGGACATATTTATCTGCAGTCAAAGTTACACTTTGTTATATCACATCTATACAACTCTTTATCGCCTTAAAATAAGTCCTTACAGAAATTATTGTTCAAACAAATCTGAGTGATAGTCTGAGTAAATATGTTTTGTTCACGTTCTAGTTTTACACTGCTGCGTAGGATGTGCAAATGAAAGATACTCGTACCCTGTTAGCTGTGTCAATTCATTTATCCAGCTTTGGGGCCTTTACCATTCCACTGCAGTTTGCAACTGCATATCGACCCACGTTTCATCTAACCTCTCGCTCTCATAACATTCACTCCTCGCTGATCATAAAGTTACGCTACGGCGAGCAGTTGCTGGATGACGTCTACGATCTGGGCAGGCCGGCCATGTGAGCCATGAAGACTCGCATCCCTGCCAACCTACGGGATGTGAGTTACAGTGGATGACCCTGGCTGCGTATCGATATAAAGCGAAGCTAAGTGTACGTGTGTAGCCTACCTGTATGCAGTAGTGTCCTTACTAAGGGCATACCCAAATTGTCCAAGTACTTTAGAAACAAAAAACATACAATAACATAACTCTATGTATATCTTCATGCCAGGGCCCTTGCGGCGTAGGCAGAGTGAACCCAGCGCCATAATACGCGGTCCTTACACACTCATTCGCTTCTTTAACATTCATGACTCTTTTCATGCACGCTCGCCGGTTGCTCGTTGTTATTAATACATTCTCTAAATTGATGGAATTTAAGATAATATTTGTGAAAAAGGTATGCCTATTCTATTCTTGTATGTTACCTTTGAAACAAAAGTCTAAGAGTATAAATAATACCCCTAATTGCGGAAATATATAAGTATGTGTCATACCTATGGGGCGCGGGGGTGGTCTGTCAGGTGATGGTGGTGTCTCCAGATCTTCGCCATCGTACATCTGATCATAACCCTTCTGCTCCACGTGAAAGTTCTCATATTGAGAGTTCCTGAAACAAGTACAGAATATATTCATTAATTTTGTTTATTACATTTAAATGAAGTCGTGCCTGTATGCACTGAAAATTATGAAACATGTGTTTCAAATTTTTGAAAAGTGATGAGATCAGTAAACGCTAAATCTTCTAATATGAGTTTGTGATACGAATAACTACATTCACTCTGTATATTGTTGACATTTCCGGGGTTCACCAAGATACTCGAGATAATTATAGCCATCTAAACACAGGCTACTGTCGATGTTGCTTTCTCATGCTAAGTGCACTACAACATCTTCAATACAACCAGGAACGATGATACCATCAAGCCTCATGATTTTCCATTTCATTTCTTTATGTTAAATATCGAGAAAAAATCCAATCGCTCTGTCTAGTGCCTGCGTAGTTTACACCTATTTTTCCATTAATTAATCCGTATCGAGTAGACGCTACGCGTGCAAATACGATTAAAAAGCGAGCGCGCTAAGGGGATGCAACACAACAGCAGCGTAAAAGGATTCACACCTGCCACAAACACTTGTATATACACGAGATAAGTTAGTTTATCTCAAATTAGGCTTCATGTTCAAGATGTTCTACATAAGTATCTTTTTATATGTCTAAACATGAAAGGTTAATCAGTTATGTTCGTTTTGAAATACGATTGCACCTAAATCAGTTAAATGAAAAAGAGCACTAGCTTGTAAAGAAGTAGCGGAGTTAGCAAAAAGACACACAAATTGAGAATGAGAAGCGACTCTATGGAACTGATTAGATGGAGATAGATGGACTGTTTGTACTGGAAAAAGATTTTCTTGAATGCATTCTGATTTTTCCCTATTGCATAACTCCAGAGTCAGAGCTATCGGCGAAAAGCTCAGCGAAGTATCTTACTTAATACGATGTATCGTGTTACTGAAATGAACCTCCACTTTGACTGAAATAATTCTTAAATGAAGAATTCTGAAATGCTGCAATAGTGGCAGGTGTTCCACTATTATTACAAATAACTTATCGCAATCGCTGGAGAATCTCAGCCATTTGCTGCGCTTTGCGCAGACTTTTTGCTGCCTTTTGAGTCTGGAATGTAGGAGTATTTTAACAGGTTCAATTCATGTATCGGAGCATAACTCGAAATAAAGCCATATAAGAAAGAAAGGACATATAATTACGTGAAATACCTATATCAAAGCTTGTAGATCAAAGTCAATACGACAGTCTTTCCCGCTTTTGAGCTACGACACACAGTTGACTACTGACTTGACTACTGACCTGGTCTACAAATTGAACATTCAGCGGGTAATTTATTCGAAATCAACGTAATACGGTGAATCAAAGTTGTCAATGTGGCTATATTACGTTAGCAAGCTGAAGTAGCAATAAGTCGATCATACTCGTATCTACCGTGTGTATGGTGGCAGATGGAGGAGGAAAGTCCTGGGATGAAAGTCGTGTATGAGCTGGCGTAGCGTCTGATTCCTCTCCTAGTTTCTTTTCTATATACAACGTTGGGAGGTATTCTATGACGTGGATGTACTTCCTCAGTCTTTAATGCACCCTACCTTTCTTAGAAAACATCCAGGCATCCCAAGGCAAACAGACATGTGCATGCACACAAATGTTTCTCCTGTGTGGGAATCGATGGATAGTAGGAGCTAATCATTCCGTCACTGAGGTCGTCGTAGGATATTTTTAAACGAGCGGAAGGATATAAATGGACGTGGAAAGTAGATCGTATTTGTTATTACTATATACTATTAGCATTACTATATTAAGCAGACGAGTTACATAGTATAATGTTGATAATGATGAATACTGCAATTGGCTATTTGCAGTAAAGACTACAATAGCCGCTTTTCATCAGAAACGGCTCAGAAAACGGCTGTGAGTCGGACTTGCACACAAAGGGTTCTATAACACCGTGTAGAAAACGCCTTTGCCTATAACAGTTCAAAGATACAGTCCTATAACGGACGGACGGATTACAGATGGACCAACAGCGGAGCCTCCGTAATACGATCTTTTGGGTGCGGAAAACTAAATGGCTATCAAAGTAAAACTTTTTTAAGCTTTACACGTCCATTTATAGCTGAGTTACATAGATTAAAGTTACCATCCGCGTCATGCAAGTGGAGCAGAGCGCAGGGGCCATTAAGCTCAGCGATTGAATTATCCTCGACGTCGCATGTCGCGATGCATTGTTTGCAAACTAATAGGTAGCTGGAAAGTACGAGAGAAATCTCGTCACTCGGACCTAAAAAGGTTTGCAACGCAACTGTTCCCTTAAATTTTAATTATACGTAAAACATTCTGGTATTGGGAACGTTGTTCCTTGTTGATTAAGGAATATAATATTCATTTAGCCTTATTTTTTTATAATATAGGTTCATTTGTTCAGATATATTACAACTTACTACTGTCTTCGGCTTCACCGGTGTAGAGTTTGGTTTTCTAGGTTATAATAATATACCTAACATATAATTTGACTATTTTGGTGGCGGAGTACCTAGTAATTAGCTAGCTAATTTGATAACAAGGCTCGTGGTTTCGATTCCCACACAGGAGAAATATTTATGTGCACGAACATCTTTGTTTTCTCTAAGAGAAGTAGGGTGCATCAAAGCAACCCGTCTGGGAAAGTAACTTCACCTAACAGTAAACCGCAGCTTAATAACAACTCTCTTGAGGGTTGTTGTGTTCCTGCGAGTAAGCGAAGTCACCAGTAAGCTCCTAAGGAGTAGCTGTTGTGCTGGGTGCAGAGGTGGCATAGCGTGAGTGATACTTAATATGTTGTAAGTGTTTAAAGGCTCCGGTAACCGCTGTACATCAGGAGGGCTGTATGTCTGTATGCCACCCAACGTCATATAACATCAGTCTAACATTAACATCACATCAGTATTTTGAAATGAAACACTCATTGTCATTGTGACATCGAATATTTTTTATACAATACCGGGAGCAAGCAGGCATGTCCATCTGATGTGAAGTGGTTACCGTAGCTTACGAACGCTCGCAAAACAAGCAATATTACGCACTTGTTGCCACCCACGTGCTCACAGAAACTCTTTACTGTCCCTTCATTCACACACACGAACACAACTACCCTGCAGGATTATTTAAGTCTATTTTTTTTTCTACCAAATAGTAACGTAAGGAATTCACAAAAGCATTTGTATTAAAGTTACATTTAAACTAAATAATTTAAAATATAGACATATAATAATCGTATATATAGAGCTACTGTATAGTAATCCAGTAACTCGCCACAACGAAAATACCCAAAATATTTTCATACAATGGCCATTATAATAATTACATTACAAAATATATGACGCTCGAATACCGGGAAACGACATCACGGGGCGTAGCGGAGTCATCGGTGTGAAAATTCATTTTTCCGCTGACAAAAGTAATAAATGTAGCTATCTGTTCGCGTCCCCCATTTAAACGTCGTTGGTAATGAATCGTCGCATAAAAGGCATAACCAAGTGGAAAGGACGCGTCGCGTCGCGACTGGCGCAGTCGGCACCTATCATCGGTAATGCGTTTAGCTCCGAACGCGATCCGGTTGCGGGTGGACTACACCCGCGTCAACAGTTACATCCCCTGTTGGGGGGATGCTGCATGCCACTCTAATTATTCCTTCATCTGATTACTATGCTCTTAATATATACTGTGCTAACTCAAACTGCTGAATGGTAGATTTCTGAAATGAAGCGCCATATGCATATGTCTTCTTTCAATTATCTGTATTTATTAATTGATTAATCAGGTGAATAATAATGATTTATACATTGTTTCATTTAAGCATCAAACAGAAAGACTTCCAGTCAAATAGGAGACACTCTTGCGCACGAAGGTACAATATTGAACACTTAATTTTAACAGAAGGAGACTTTGTACAAAAGTCGTCTGCATGGGTACCTCTGTCTCATCTATTTCTACCGCCAAGCAGCTATATTTATACAGCTGTGTTCCAGTTTGAAGGGTGAGATATGGCAGATAAATTATTGGGTACTGTGACGAAACATCCTTAGGTCACAAGATCGCGAGTAACATCCCCGTGGTGTTCCGAGCGTTAATAGGTTGCGGTGACCGCTTACCATCTAATGCGGACCGCATACTTGTTTGCTAATCTAGTTTCATAAAGAAAACATTTTTTATAACGTATAACAATAACTATAAAAAAGTTTCTTATATGGAAACCCCTTTAATTTTATTTTACATTTGTTTTTGCTGTTATAGCAGTCACAGACACACTCTGTAAAATTTCAAATGTTTGGCTGTTACGGTTCAAAAGATACAACTGTATAAACGGAGACGGCTGTCCTGCGATAAACCGATGTACGGACAGAGTAACAGAGTATCCTTAGTAATCTCATTGGTACTTTTTAAGTACGGAATACTAAAAAGTTAAGTATGTTCTTCATATTCACAAAATCTTATTGTAAACGCATTTCATTTAGCACTTCGCGACAATTTACACAGATAGCAAAGTGACGAAGTGGTTCCTGTTTTATGATTCGGGTGTTGTGCTACAAATAGGTTAAAAGTGGACCACCCCGTCCTGCAATTTTACCCCGGCATGGTAGGTCAAAAGAAAGGCCATTCTTCATTTAAACTTTCGCTGTCCCCTCTGTGCGAGCAAGTGCTATGGAAATTCATGAATTTGAACAAACAACTGCATTCTCTGGGAGTGCATTATTACGCTTTAATGACATACTATTAAATTCAGATTCAGAGATTTAGATACTTGCAAGGGAGTATCATTAGGCATTTATGCAAGGCGATTATGCAATGTATGTTACTCACTCAGTATCACAGGATCCCTGTATAGTTTTGCCTCTTATAATATAGATCAAACTCACATGGTACAGAAAGTAATGTATGTAAACGCGTTAGAAGAGGAGTGCCTACCAATAAAGCAGCACTCGCATCGAACGGCATTCGTATACTACGTCTTCACAGGGCAAGAATCTTAAAAAGAGGAAACACTGGTGAAAGAAATTGATTTTCAAGCATTGAGGTATTTGCGCGGTAAGGATGTGGCGAAATTCCCGACATGGCGTCCAACCCAGTCCGATGCGCCTTTTGATTTCTTTGTGTATTGTTGTGTGTTTTGCTTGTCCGAGTGTCTACTTATAATCATTACCCACATCCCTGTTTTCTCGATGATAACCGTACAGAGTTAAATACACTCTCAGAATTGATTTATTTGCATTTGTGCATACTTCAAATGTCAATTCAGCATGGCAAACAAACAATCAAATGATCATCGGCGAGTTTCAGGCCTTAAGACGCATTAAATTACTATAAAAAGACTGCATCTCCTAAAATTTATAAATGTCACCTGTTCGCACTATGGCGCCGTGCTCTATTTAGTCGCGCGTCTGTCAGTTCGCGATAAACTCAAAAACTACTGAACTTTGTTATGGTTTTGTGTAAATCCGTTGAAATATTTTTATTATTGTTGAAAATGTCAGAAAAAGTCAAGCCGCTTTGGAGCTTTCATCGGATATTATACGAATATACAGTAATAATCCTTACTGTATGTATGTATTAATTTTTACATGTAATATGCTCTACTACCCGTGCAAAGCCGGAGCGGGTCACTAGTATTTATTATTTAATACTGCCATAAGTTAATATAGTGCATAAATGTACAAATTTTATTCATGATAGTACTAAATAATTTATTGAGAATGACGTCTATTTAACATGAACATCTGTTAACTTATTCTACATGTAATTTTTTAATTGTAATAACTGCGGACTTTCATAAGGAACATGGGAGCTGTGCCTGGAACCACTGCTGAACTAACCAGGACCCCCTTATGTGATAAGAAAGAAAAGAAAATATTGGTTAATTAACAAGGAATTATATATAACAAGCTACAGCTCGCGACTTCATGCGCGCGTATCAAGTGGAAACTGCTTTTTGTACTTAATTTTTTTTTGCTCGGTTTCTAAGGGTCGTATCGTGCTGTTTAATTGCCTATAACTATAACGTACCCCAAGAATTGAGATATAAAATGCAAAAATATTTTTTAAATCCAACGGGTAATTCCAGAGATTAGCGCGTTCAAACAAACTTATCTGCTTTATATGCTAGTATATATTACCTATAATAAAATAACTTAGTAAAGAACATCAACCAATTCCCATATTTGCTTGGCCCTGACTTGAACTGATCGCATAGACAAATAATTTAGGATGAGAGTAGTTCAAATGTTAGGACAATTATTGCATACTTGCATTATTTTATTAAAGCCACAATAATTGTTTACAAAACTTGTAAACAATTATTGTGATTTAGATTTTTCTTTGGTAAAAAATTTATCTTTTTTGCAATTCTATAAGTTTATGTTTAATAAAAAATACAATAAAGACTCTCATGCTTCATTACCACAATAAGTAAGCGCTCGATATAAACATCCGCAAAACTAATATCAAATCGTGACATAACACGGTGTAGACGAAGATAATAAAAAAGTGGGATATCTGTTTTGTTAACAGAACGCGTGCTCCCCTAGCGCGGGTTCCATTGTCCCACTAATGCACCCCATACACTGTATGTATAATTATGTGACGTCAGTCAAATGTAGTAATTATTGTTTAGATCCCGTGTGTCTACGCCCCGATAATGGATATAGTAATTTTGTCATTTAACTTTTGAAATAAGCTTTTTGTTGATTTAAGGTTAGTTTATAAAAGTTTGTGTCCCGAAAAACCAATATTCTTTTCTAATCTTAGACCAGATACTTTTGTAGCAAATTTCGTTACGATCAGGGGTTTAGTCGTGAAAGGGTAACAAGCTGTTAAATAAGTCTTAATGCTGCAGTAATCAAACTTGCCCTCGGGCTAAGTGCTTTAGTTAAAGGTGATAATAATAAAATGTCTGTGTAGGTTATGAGTTACGGAGGAAGGTTTTGGGTGGCTAATTGTTAAATCGTTTCGGATCGTTTAATCCTTAAAATGTGCTAACTTGTCTCATTCCCCGTTGACCTTAGCATTACTTCTATCAGCTAGCTTTTTTCAGCTATATACTTCTAAGCCATATTTAACAGCAACACCATCTTCATTATATTACTAACTTGATTTATATATGATAAACGCGATTTAAATGCGAGTATTGTGCAAAATTTGTGGCGTAACGCTAGTAGCGTTCACAATGATGATGTTAGAAATAGAGTTGTTTCGAAAGAGAGTGTTGGTGTTAAAATAAGAAGAAGCATTCTCCATTAGTTCGGACATGTAGTAATTACAGACATATTTACGAAACAAATATACAACGCCAAAATATAAAGATACTAGCTATCCGCCCCGGCTTCGCATGGGTGATATCATCGCTACCAAACTTCACATGATCACATGCTGGGCTAACTTGAAGATTCACTGAAAATTTCATCAAAATCTGCCAAGCCGTTTTTGAGGACATACAGACAAACATTCATTTTTATATATATAGATAGGAATTGGCATAGGAAGGCCAACTTACCATGACGAAATTGATCGTGTTTTATTAGAAAGTGATGTCAGAGGCCGTAAAAATCGACGGGCGCGCATCAGAAGAGCTATGAATGTTAAAGAACTGAATGATGTGTGTAAGGCCCGAATCCTCTGGCGCACGGTTCTTTTTTCCTAACTAAATAACGAAATTCACGGATTTACTACCTACTGAATATATATAACTGAACATTTTTTTTCCGTCAGACTAAGTATTCATAGTGCAAGATATTTTAACATGTTTGATTGTAAATTTATTCCTATAGTCTCTGCATTTGTGTTGTATGAGTAGTCGATACCCAAAATACACTTTCGAGTTCAACAATAAATGACGAAAAAAAATATTACAAAGGGCAAAGTGTCACTTTTAACGTTTATAAGATTAATGCAGCGCTTACGTAGAGTTCAGTGCATTTCTTGCTTGACACTTTGACCTTTGCATCGTTCTACTGACGTACTAAATAAGGGTTACAATCGCACTTGAAGTATCAAACGTGATGTCTTTAGTACATCACGTTTTACAAAGTCCAAAATATAATAACTGAACTTTACTGCTATACAAGTAGAGACAAAATTACATTAAATCCGCCATAGTTTTACTACTGACAAAACTCTTCTTAACCTTTGAAATAAGTTTAGTTTTAAGAGGCGAAGTAAGTTACGTAACCATATTGCGTAATCATTAATGCATGCTTTAAGCCGCTACCAGAAAAATAAATTGGGCTAAAATAACAAATACGATCTTTGGCGTAGTCTGTATCTATCTATGTATAACTTCACGCCAAACCCCATGCGAGGTAGGCAGAGAGAACCGAGCGCCACGTGACTCGATCGTTACATATCTCACTCGCTTATTTAACATTCATTGCTCTTCTCATGCACGCTCGCCGGTTTCTAGGGCTCGTGACATCACCTTCTAATAGAACACGACCAATTTGGTCATGGTAGGTAAGTCTTGGCCTTCCCCGGCTCCTACATCCTTCCACTTTTGCATTGTATATCTGCTTCGTCATTCTTTCATCTTGCATTCTTTCTACATGTCCGAACCATCGGAGCATGCCTCTTCTTATTTTAACACCGACCCTCTCTTTCAGGCCAACTCTGTTTCTAACATCATCATTGCGAATACGGTCTACAAGCCTTACGCCACAAATTTTGCGCAGCGCTCGCATTTCGACTGCGTTTATTCTACTTTCATGCTCTTTCTGCCATACCCAGCTCTCGCTTCCATAAGTTAGCGTTGGGACCAACACTGCATTGTGTATAGCGAGTTGTGCCTTCTAGCTCAGGATTTTACTGCCAAGAAGTTTTCCCAACACTCCATTCACACTATTCCCAGCACTCACTCGTCTTTCCACATCTGCGGTGTACCTTCCATCCCTGCTGAAAGCGCATCCAATATATACAAACTCATTCACTTGTTCCAACACTTCATCATCAATCGTAATCCTTACATTAGTTCTGGATTCTTCTCTTTCAAGCGTAGTCTGCAAAATAGCGACTACCATTAGTAGACCCTTACTAAGGTCTTCGCTGCCATAGCAACTTTACGACAAGATTCCAGTGGTCTTCTCAGCGAATTTTTTTTTGTTTTTATACCAAAAAAAAACATTCGCTGAGATGAGATGTACACTACTTAGTAGTAACACAACAAGCCTTCAAGGAGTTGTTATTTGACTGTAGTTTTCTGTCAGGTACTTACTTACCCAGACGGTCTGCTATGATGCGCCCTACCTGTTTTGTTTAACATCTAGTATGTTCAATAGAAAATGCTGTTTGTATATTATGTCCACCTACATCTTTTATCAATAAGAAGTTCAAAATGTCATTTGGTAATAAAATTTATAGTAACTTTTTCAATTTGAAGTGAATGTATGCAGTGTTAGAAGTAATGTGTTTTTATTAAGTTAGATGACATTGTGTATTTCCGTTCATGTCTTTTTGAAATAAAATTACAATTCAACCCCAAGAAGACACAAGTTTGCGCGTTCACCGCTAAGAAAACTCCATTTGCTGTGGTTCCTAAATTCCAGAACACACCTCTTACCGTCACCAAAAGTATTAGGATGCTTGGCGTCGAGATCTCCAGTGATGTGCAATATCGAAATCACCTGGAGGAGAAGGTCAAGCTGGCGTCGAAAAAACTTGGTGTGCTCAACAGGGCTAAGCAGTACTTCAGTGCGGGGCAAAGACTTATATTATATAAGTCTC
Organism: Pyralis farinalis; assembly: GCA_947507595.1. NCBI lineage: Eukaryota > Metazoa > Arthropoda > Insecta > Lepidoptera > Pyralidae > Pyralis > Pyralis farinalis. Next base: position 15,483,392 of record OX382271.1, on the reverse strand, counting down.
AAGTCAGACCGCACTTGGAGTACTGCAGTCACCTTTGGGCGGGAGCACCTGAATACCAGCTTGGACCGTGTGATTCGATTCAGAGACGAGCTGTGAGAATTGTCGACAATCCTAAGCTTACACACGGTATTGAACCCTTAAGTTTAAGGAGAGACTTTGCCTCCCTTTGTGTGTTCTACCGATTGTACAACGGGTTGTGTTCTGAAGAGTTGTTCGAAATGATGCCGACGGCTACTTTTTATAACCGCACCGCTCGCCGACGGCGGGGAGTTCACCCTCACACGCTTGAAGCGCTATGGTCGCGTACGGTGCGGTTCCAGAGAAGTTTTCTTCCGAGAACACTCAAGCTGTGGAATGAGTTCCCAGCCGAGGTTTTTCCAAGGAACTACAGCATGGAGTTCTTCAAGAAATGCGTGAAGAGGTTTTTAGAGGGTCGGCAACGCATGAGTGACGCCCCTGGTGTTGCAAATGTCCATAGGCTACGGTGACTGCTTAACATCAGGCAGGCCGTATGCTTGATTGCCACCTTAGTGGTATAAAAAAAATTACAGTACATTTTATTAAGCAAATATTTTTAAGCAAGTAGATAAAGCAACAATATTCCGGGTGGTTTGGGGCATTCACATTTCAGCTAGATCAGTTAGCGGTCAAGAAACTTTCATCAAATATTAAAAAAATAACGTTTACTATATAATTAAATACTGAAGTGTATACATATATTACTTAACAGCGGTATTGAGGCGTGTTCGTAGCATGTATGTATAGACTGGCTCATAATCATCTTGAAAGCCTAATTCACATTCACATGGTACGTCCTGCTAAGTGTCTCATGAAGCTCTGGTAAATGAGAGGTGGGGCATAAAAATATTCGATAGGATCTTTAGGGGTTGCTGTGCTAACCAAGGATTGCCTACACGCGAAAATACAATGATAGGTAGGGCACAGCGATATCTATACCTACATCTATACAGATAAATAAAATTGGAGTGTCTGTTTGTAATATTAAAATAAACGCTTTTTACTAAATACATATGGATGTATACACGGTACATATATCAAAATGAGTATTTTTTCTATTTTTGTCTATCTGTCATTTGTTACGGCTAATCTTTGAAACAGCTTGAACGATTTTGACGGGACTTTCACTGGCAGATAGCTGATGTAATAAGGAGTAACTTAGGCTAATTTTATTATTGAAATTTTATTTATTTTTATTATTAATATAAATAAATAATAAAAATATAACTATTCCACGCGGACGAAGTACATAATACATATCTATTATTATTTTACTGTTCGCTATTTTACTCTGCTTATTTAGGTATTTATAATTAAATCAAATAAATCAAATTATAACTGAACAATAACTTTTTTGTTAAAATCCGCGCGGACGAAGTCGCGGGCATAGCTAGTTCGAAATAATCTGGAGTTGTTGCTGTGCTAACAAAATAACTACCAACATGCAAATAAACACTATTCGACTTGCAAGCGTCTATACGATACAGTACCCGCTTTTAAATCATAGTTTGTTTGCAACTTGAAATAAAAAATACTTCTTCCGGTATAAAGTAACTACGCTGTGCAATATTGATACCGATAATTTTTTATTCTAGATGTATTTCTTCTCTCCTCGAAGACAGAATTCCTGGATCAGACGTGAAGTGCCGGGGTGTGGGTGTAGGAGGGCGTGTTGCGTAGATCACAATATGCACTTGAGCTACCCACTATGAATACCTATAGAGCGCAGAGAGGAACGGCAGGACTTCTTAATTAATTAATTAAAACTTCAACATACAAGTGGCTTTCTAATTACTATTGTCTATTACTTATTCTGTGTCATTTAGTTTGATTACATAGATAGAAAATCATAACTACAGTTGGTAGTATTCGGTATGTATTAAAATAAGTACCACACAGAGGTTGGATTGTTTAAATTTGGGTTTTGTACTATAACCCTAGGGTTTTGTGAATCCAAAGTATCAAAATATAACAGAATGTTAGTGCGTTTTCTGTCTAATTTTCAATTTTTTTTTGGACGAGCTCGGTGGCGCATTGGTGAAACGCGCTGTTACACTACTTTGACACCAACGCTCGTGGGTTCGATTCCCACACAGTACAAATTTGTGTGCATGAACATGTCTGTTTGTCTTGGTCTGGGTGTTTTCTATGTATAATAAGTATGCATTTACAAAAAAAAAAGTATTTACGTATGTTTATCAGTTGTCTAGTACCCATAACACAAGCTTCGCTTACTTTGGGGCTAGGTGGCGCTGTGTAATTTGTCCAACAATATGTCATGTGTGTGTATGTAACTTTTTCTAAACGGCTGGACCGATTTGGATATAATTTTGTGTGTATACTTCAATGGGTTACTTGATGGTTTGAAAGTGCAATTGGACCCGGTAGGTGGCGTTGATGTCGGTATGCCATCAAATCTTGCGACTGGCGCTTCTTCTCCGGGCAGGATGACGTCTGCCGGGTCCGCTAGTTTTGTATAAATTCATAATTAAACAGTATTATTACACTAAAGCGCGGGAAATCAGTAGTAGTGGTAAGCAGCATGTAATTCGCATGACGTCGAAGCATAGCACACTAATAACGCTACGCACGTATGACAACATTATCTGATAAACAAAAAATAGTTAATATGTAGGTTCAGGTAATATTTTGTACAAGTAATATTTATAGGCAATTTCATCTGAACTAATTTGTGTGCCTCCACCACCACCAGTTAGTCCACGAAACTAGCACCGGCGGTATTCGTGCACTACCTTCAGTAGATACTAATTTTTGAACATATAACTAATATTTATATATAGTTGTAGATCGCAAAAGTCGGCAACACAAGAGCGACACCCCTGGTGTTGTCTCATATTGTGTCATATTGGGAAAGTTGCAAATGGACAAATGTCCATTTGCAACTTTCCCAATATAAACTACTCAACAATATTGTAAATGACTAATAGCTCTAAAATAATAGACTGCTTGCTTGCAAACTCATTGTTTGATTTCCATTTCTATTTCTTTAGCGGCCGTTCTACCCTAATGGTGATTAGTCAGAAAAGAATACGTAGAAATAATTGATCATTAATTCGTAGAGAATAAGCAATGTCGATGACTTATACGGTCGCAATTTTCTCCCTAAAAGTCTATATATACGTGCGATCTTCTGAGATACTTCTCCCAATTCTACAAACATATTCAATAGTAAACTGTAATGTATAATAACATAACAGAGAAGGAACGCAAAATATAATATGGCAATTATACAAAATGTACAACAGAACAATGAACTAGAACTTAAAAATATTTTGTACTAAAAAGGTAATAATAATATGATTTATTATTCATAAGATACCCCAATAGAGGCTAACACCTATATAATCCATCGTAGTACCTAGGCGACCGAGTTTCACTCGGCGTTTTTTTTTCTTGTCTAAAATCACTTTATCTCCGTAAAAGATACCTTGAATCTAACTTGTCGAAAAATTGATATAAGTGTTTAAATCGCGGCTCAAATCAAGTTTTTTTCTTTTCAAGAAATATATATAGATAAACTTAATAAGCAAAACCTTATCTAAATACGAAATTAGATCCAAATTAGATTAAAAGTACCTAATAAGATTACGAGGTTTGCTGGTCACTCGAAACAGATTTGTGACAGTAATGGATAGTAGAACAAAGGCCGAAGATGAAGATTCTCATACACTAGCGCCAACGCATTCCACAGACGCGGGCCTATAATGCGGGATTGTAAAACTAACATTACACAATCTTAATTGATTTCCAATTTTCCTATTCAGCTTAATTACAAGACATTAGCAACAGGCCGCGAAACTGTGTGCATAAATTCAATTGTAATGGAACTAGGTTGTTTGAACTAGTATAACCAGATTCAAAGAAAGTATAGCAATGTAGGTTTATAATCCAATATAAATAAATAACAAATAAATAAATATACTTTATTGCACCAACATAAAATTTACAATGTATTTGAATGTGATGAATGTTAAACTAAAGTACAACAGGCGATCTTATCGCTAAGCAATCTCTTCCAGACAACCTTTATCTGAGAGAGATCAATAAAATATTGATAAAAATAGGTAGGTAGGTGGCGATGAGTAAGTTGTATAACATAAATATAGAATAATATATATATTGCATTAACATAATATACATACTGTAGTTGCATGCATAAGCAGTAATGGTAAAAGAAAATGAAGAAGGAAATAGGTTAGAGAAAGGTGACTAATTACCTATTAGTCAATGTTTAGGGAAAGGTAGTACGTTTTGACTAGAGATTTGAAGAAGGAAAGAGTTTGAGCACTTCGAATAACACGGCAGAGCATTCCAATATTAAATAGCAACCGCTTCTACTTCTAAAAACCACGTCAATTGGTTAACAAGCATAAGGTTTGTCTGACGTCATGCGGGCACCGTAGCCTTTGCGCCTTGCAACACACGCGGTGTCGACAGTGCATTACACCTCCCGCTGCTAACGCAGAAACTCCTTACGCTATTTTTGGTGAGAAACCCAACAGCCTTGTAGGGACTAATCATTTGGCTACAGTTTTTTGTAAGATAGAGATACTTCCTAGTCGTCATACTTGTGTTTATAGTCTCTTTTTCAATTGCGTTAGTCTGTAGCGATAAAATAAAAAGGAAAAGTACAGTTTTAATCTCTATAAGTATCGGTTATAGAATATAACTGAGTGTTGGTGTCCAACCGCTGAGCCCTCGAGCGTGTCAAAAAAAACATATCTATCATATCCGTAGTAAGTACAAGTTTCGCTTGATTCATTGGTCCGGGGATGTTTAACAATAATAATTGCTCCATAAACTATACTTATAATTAACGTCAATCAATTATTATCGTATATCAGGGTCATTTAAAAATGAATTGATTGAAAATAAAATTAAAAATATGCTAAACTATATGGTTAAAAGAGTTTTATATAGTACATGGTGAAAAGCCTTTAAAACCTTTAGCGTTTATTTATTTTGCTCCTGCAATCTAGACTTATGTATTATGAACAACATGTTTGCCAGACTGTATAAATACAAACAAGCTTGGTTATTTATAACTGAAATCGATTACTTTTACATGTAAATTTTTTAATGTATATTGCAACACCAATTGATTTACCGATCGTTGCCAGCGTTAAAATATTTTTAAGTCCGGCCCTGAACTGGCACGCGGACGGAGGTAGCTATTACACCCCGCGAAGCCACCCTCTCTAATTGATTTACAATTGTCGGTTAAATTTGTTTCCCGACCACCCTCTGTGATCAGGATCACCGATCGCAAAATACTGTAGGACACGGTACCAAAAAAAGGATATTCACTTTATTATGTTTTGGAACTTTAAATAAATTATTCGTTGTGGTCATATCCTGTGGCTTTTAATATTTCAACAACAAATTGTATAATTATACACAAAGTATGTATAATATATTACATAAAAACATACTTACATATACTTTTGATTATATTCGTATTAGAAAATATTACTATTGATATAAAATATGTATACTAAATATTGATCGAGTTTTATCAGAATGTGCCAGCCTGTCTGGGAAAGTACTTCCAACCTCACAGAAAACCGCAGCCAAATAACAACTCCCTAGAGGGTTGTTATGTTCTTGCGTGTGAGTGAGCTTACTCGTGACGAGTACGCTCCTGAGGAGTTGCTGTGTTAGTAGCAGAGACGGCTTCACGCGAGTGATGTTTAATGTACTACAAGCGTTCATAGGCTATGGTAATCACTTTACATCAGGTGGATGTATGCTTGTACGCGTCCGGATGTTATATAAACAACAAAAAAATTGATAGTATATTTGCCGCACAATTTTTCTTATACTTTAATGCTAATTTCACAATAGTGAGCCTCTGAATATCAGATTCATAGTGTAGACTTGTAAACTTGCAGATCAAACAATGGGAAATATAAGCAAGTCAGTGCTATGGAAATTTAGATAATCGCATCCGATACGCGTTCAGTGTAGCGCAAAGCCCGCTTCTTATTACGTCATACATTTGTTCGTTACCCATTACCGATAAATAAAATATTGCCAGAAATATATATTTTATTATCTACTAATATAAATATATGACATTGCTGATTTATAAAAAAAAAATACAAGTTTTTGAAGTAAAACTTCTTTACGCACGCTTGACTTGGGAAGTAAGCTGGTGAATGCGTGACGAGAGCTTTACGAAAAGTGTGATTGACGAAAAGTTGAGACGGAGACATAAGTTAGTGAAAATAGAAAGAGAGAGAGAGTTACGTTTCGTATATTACTGTAGGGGCAAAAGAGAGAGGTGTGAGCACACATTTCCTTCTTCTCTTTCCCTCATAGCGAATTAAGTTTCGTATATCTAAGACGCAGTGCAGGCCCTGTTTGTATCACACTATGGAGCACACTCGTTTTTTTAATGATGAGTATTTAATTTTAGTTTTATGTTACCCAAAATATAGACCATAATTTATTTAGTTCGATGCATTTTTACCATTTTCATGGAAGTTATTGATGCATACTTTCTGCATTTTTATTGGAATAAATTTCAAAAGAAGATGTGCAAATGGTGGATTGAAAGAGTTCATCTGTTATAGAAATTCTTCTTTTCCTACAATAAAAACTAAATAAAAAAAGTGTGTGTGTGTGTCAGCTCCGACGCACGACTGGAGTTTACTCCTTACGAATGATAATTATGATATATATCGAATAGAAAAAAGGGTAGTTGAATGCATCTTCTGAAATATTAAGAATAAAATATATATTATTCATAAATATGTTCATATCCTACAGGCTTACGAATTAACCGCATTTACGTGTTTAACAGATTCTTCTTCGTTACGACACGAATCAATTTCTTCCATATTTTCCAATGATTTTTGTAACATTAATCACTTGAATATTTGTTTAATAGTACATAAAAAGGTACGTAAAATATACCAAGCTTCGTAATACGCAAGCGCGCACACACATGTACTAACACACATACAATGCTCAGTCGGTATCTTTGTCTTAGCGTTCGCCTTCGCGTTCGCTTTTGCATTCACGTTCGCCATCACGTTCGCCTTCATCTTTATCTTTGATTTTTCTTACGAGTGATACTCAATGTATTTATTACAAGCATTCATAGGCTACGTAACCGCTTTACATCAGATGGGCCGTGTGCCTACCGACGTTGTATAAAAAAAACTCAGTTAAATCCTTTAGATACTTCTATCTTTTTATGCGGACGAGCGAAACGTTTTTTGTTAACGCGTTCACTTGATTTTACTCCTCTTAAAATTTTGCATTGCGGGCCGTATTCTCAAAAAAAAAAAACATAAATTAGGCGCAGCTCTATGTGATGAGCTTCCAGACGTACTCGTAATTTTTGAAGTTTTGATAGGTCAGTTGTGTGGTGTGTGGACAAGTGTTGTGGGGAAGAAGGGACCATACGTTGTCATGAAGAAGGAGTGGACTAGAACAATTGGTAAGTCACCATCGTAATTTGGAATTCATCATAGCACATCTCTGCAATAATTGTTGTAACCTAACTTAGAAGCTGTAATTAATAATCCTGACACGGGTCCTTGTCACAGTAAGTTCCTCGGGTACATAGGCTAAGATATAGTTTTAGAAAATTCCAGCATTCTCCTTGGCTTGAGTTAATGAAAAAGAGGAAATGGCTTCATTTGATATTTAAAAAATATAAAAAACAAATCACAGGGGTAAAGGTACGAAAATCCTTTTTTAAAGGTTAGTAATAGGATATTTCGGCTATTCGTGCCAACGTGTGTCAATTCGGGAGAGCGGCACATGTGAATAAAACATGCAATAAATAAAAGTACGCGATGTAACGAACCATTACCTTAGGCATACAGACTATCGACAGTGTTCTATATACTTTTAGGTAGCCTCTATCAAAAATGTCATAGCTTTTAATAAAAGTACCTAGCTAATTATTAACCTTCCATTTTAGGGGAAATTATTACAATAGCTACCAAATTCGAAATTCATGTTTGTTGATATGTTTACGGTTGAAGGTTACCTGTGAGTCATTCTATCAGGTAATAAGGAGCTACAAGTATGCGTGTACACACTGAGACTGCAAGTTTTTTTGTATATATATATATATGTTCGGAAGGTATACAAGCATACGGCCCACCTGATGTAAATCGGTAACTGCAGCCTATGAACGCTTGCAATACATTAGGTATCAATCAGCCAATGCCACCTCTGCAGCCTCTGCTGTTAACAAAGCAATTCCTTAGTAGCTTTATGGTGACCTCACTCACATACAGAAACACAACAACCCTCTATTTATTTTATTAGTTGTTATTTGGCTGCAGTTTTCTGTGAGGTGGAGGTACTTCCCCAGACAGGCTGCTTTGATGCGCCTTATCTCGCTTAGAATAGTCAGAAAACTACTATAAAGTCTACCGGGCCTAGTTTCTTTAGATTCTATATATTCATATTTATGTATTTATTATCATCGTCATAGAAGTCCAAGAAACTATATTTCTAAAAACGTGTAATCTAAAGTGAAAAATGTCTGGATATCCCTCTGGGTTATGATGGTTTTGGAGGTAGTCCCTTCTTGTCAAATCAGTATCATCACCAAATATTATTTAAAATTTACGCCTAGGTAGCGGGTCCTGCCAATGCTAATGGATTACTAAACGTAACAACACTCGAAAGAAGAAATATCTTAGTAGGAAATATACCTAAATATCGTAGCATTGTCGCAAATACAATAGCAATAAAATATGTCAAACAAGCGATTCGCTTATAAATAATAAAACACGCACGATAAGTTATAAAGTGTATAATTTACATGAATTGTCCTATTTTTTCCTTCATATCTCGAGGCACTACTCCGTGGCCTTACCAATAGTGCCATAGGATTTTTTTTCCCGCGACTCTGCTATTCTTATTGACTGATTAGAATTCCCCCTGGATTAACACATTATCCATGACTCTACCATCATTTTATTCCCTAAACATTGCTGCGTGGTGTCATCGGAGTTTGTTCTTTCCCATGACTCTACTAAAAATACATACTACAATATCTTATTACTAAATTTATATGTTGTGCGAAAGGAACTATGGGACAGATTGCCGAAATATTCCTTTATTTTTCATATATTCCGAGTTGTTACAATTCTGTATTGTAACAAGTCAATTGTCGACCAAAGTTTATTTTAATATTATCATTCAACTAGATGAAATAATGGCTTTTATTGATAATTACAATGAAATATTGCAGACATAAGATAAGTGGAAAAGAAAAGCAGAGCCTTTGTAAATACTCGTACCTAAATCAGCAGAACGATCTCGCATTTCGACACTCGCGGATATAATAGAGTTATGACAAAAATGGCGAGGCGAGCCAAGAAATATCACTTGGCGAACCCGAGACGCTTGTTAGCGTCTCCTCCTTTATTTATGGCCAGATTTATTTTATGGCCGTTCGCGGATATCCGCAGAATTCGATGACTTATAAACATGGAACAGTTATTGTCGCCACTCTACGGAATTATGATGAATAAGTGATTTTATTAAGTTCCATCAAAGATATCTTTTGAAACCGTTTTTGACTTTACAAATTTTTTGGCTTATTAAATATTGAGTTAAGTTAGCTGGCAACTCCGTCATAGAAATCTATAGCAATTTGTAAAGGTCCTTCCTTTACGATTAGTTGATATGTCAGTTCGTCAGGTTCGTAGGTAATAGATTCGATAGTAGAGCGTAGGTCTGGTTTTACTGAAAAATAGATTTAAAGGTATAACATCCGATCTATGTGGTCTTGGTAAATGAGTCTAGACCTATTTCTGCATCTACATCCTTCTACTTTGCGGTGTATATGTGTTTCGTAATTCTTTCCTCTTGGATTTTTTGTACATGTCATGACCAACGAATCCTGCCTTTTCTTAACACCGATACTCTCTTTCAGGTTGCGTCCATCCACATTGCGAACTCAGGCTGCAGATTTTGCGCATCGCTCGCATCTCGACGGCTTTTATTCTATTTTTATGCTCTCTCTGACAAACTCAGTTCTATACATTAGTGTTGGGATCAGCACCGCGTTGTATAACGTAGTGTATAGCGAGCTGTGCCTTCTAGGTTCTTACTGAATATAAGTTTTTCCACTGTTCCCGGCATTCACTCGGCTCTTCACATCAGGGATGTACCTACCATCTTTGCTAAAATTGCATCCAATATATACAATCTAATTAACTTGTTCTAACACCACATAGTCAACCGTTATTCTTACATTGGCCACAATAAAAACCGGCAGGCGTGCATGAATGGAGCAATTATTGTTAAAGAGGTGAAGAGGCGAGAAAGGACCGAGTCATGTGACGCCCAGTTCTCTCAGCCTACCCCGCAAGAGACTTGGCGCAAAGTCATAGACAGATTGATTTATTGGCACTTTGATCTATGAGAATTAACGCTGGCCGGCACCCACCCGCACCGTCAGTATATGCAAACCATCATTGCCATGGCTGCGCTGTTAATCTCTGGTCAACAGAAACGAACAAAGTAGCCAGGGCAACACCAGTGGCGGATTCATGCGGTTCCTGTTAAACAGGTGGTGGCAATCGCAGAGACGACAGCGGCACCTGAGATACAGACAACCACAGCAGCCATGGCAGCGACAGCGTGCATTTACTAACAGAAGTGGGTGGCTGCCAACAGGCGCTAATTCGCAGGAACTAATTGGTGGAGGGAGCATACAAAATAGTTTAGATCAAGTTGCCCTCAGTTTCGTCTTCCATTACCGCTTCTTTTATTTCAATAGTATTTTTAAATAATAAAAAAGTTGCCTGCACTGTAGTTTATTAAAAATCATTTTATTGTCTATGGATATACGGTACAACAAAAGCTCATTCGGACGTGTTTATTCAATTCCATTTTTATTTCCATTGCACTCGCGGTGTTTCAAATATCATAAAAATGGAAAGTAAACAAGAGCTTTCGTTGTATTTGCGTTGATATTTTGTGCGCAAGTTGTTGCTCTCTTTGCCTGGCCTAATCTGCCGACAGGCGCCGCTCGCACGTCCCAACCGTTCTCTGTTGTTTCTTGGTTTTATCGTCTACATCTATTTTGTACATTTGTTTACAAGCGGTGGAGGACCAGTATGGAAATTCCGCATGTATATGCACACTCAACTGATAAAACTATATAAAACCATGCAAATATCACATTAAATATTACGACATAAGATCGAGGAGGAAGAGGGTATTACTTGGTCCGTCGTTGCATGTCTGTATCTTTAAACGTGTATATATATGTATATATATTTATACAACATCTATAAGCATAAAGCATACGGTCTACCCGATATAAAGTTATTACTGCAGCCTTTGAACGCTTGTAATAAATACGTTAAGTATCACTCGCACGATGCCATCTATGCGGCTAACACTGTCACTCCTTAGGAGCTTACTGGTGACCTCACTCACACGCAGGAACACAACAATATTCTAGGGAGCTTATTTGGCTGCGGATTTCTGTGCGGCTGCTTTGATGCACCCTACCTCTCAAAAAGCATCCAAACTCGTCACATTTTCAGGTGTTAAGCATACCGTAGCCTATGAATGCTAGAGAACAAGAGATTTTACTGGATTTTACGTACGTTGTAAAAATATTTCCCAGCTGTTTTTAAGAATCGCATGCAGTGTCTATTTAGTATATAAGAAAACCAGTTGAGTGCGTGTCGGGCACTCAGAATGTAGTTGCCCATCACAATAATGTAAACTAAGAAGAGGACACATAGGACGGTGGTAACTGAAGAAATTAGAAAATCCAACTTTAGAGAGAGACTTTGAGAAGCACTCAAAGCAAGTTAGATTAAATTGCATATAAACATTGTTATTAATTTAGGAATTATTAAGAATGATTTATTTTTGTATAAACCTGATTCATAAACTTATATTTACTTTCAATGGAATTTGTAACAGGATTTTACTTCTCCAAGTACATTTTATACATCATCACATCACATCAACTCTTACTAATCCCACTGCAGGGATACGGGTCTACCTTCAACCGCAGGGGTTTAGAGCATACTCCACCACGCTGTTCAAATGCGGATTGGCGGAGGCCAGTGTTTTCAAGACTTAGCTTAACGACTGTCACCTATCGACAACAGCCAGGACTGACGGCTTAACGTGCCCTCCGTAGAACGGAGAAACTCGAGATAGATAAAACCATCTATAGCCAGGTCAACGTTGCTTAACCTGCGTGTTTGGTTAGAATGACACGCGCAACGACGCCATCGACCTCTCCACATTTACATCACATTTGATACCTAAGTCAGTCGATTAATACTTGTAAACTTATAAAGTCTACTTAGCTGTGTTAGTTTTCCTTTTAACTTGGTTATACACACTATTTAACAAAAAATATCGTTGTAAAAACCGATCCCTTAATCGAAAAATCGTTTGACTATTAATGATACCCTACAAAATGGTGTAGATGAGAAACAAATTTCCACTTTAAGTGAGACAACGCGTATCCTAGTGTCCAATTGGCCTGAAATAAAATGTACATAATTATAATCCGTTCACAAATTTTATGACTATGATTGAACAGGACTTAAGTAAGTATGTATCTTTTCAATATGTAAAATCGTTCCTAATATTCAGATATATCGTTCGAACAAAGTCGCGGGCATAGCTATTTCTAGGTAAATGACTGAGCAGACACCCGATTGATCGTATAAGAACACTGTGTTTTTCCCTTTGGGCATGGAACCCTAGTAACAAGATATTGACGACGCGTAGGCGAGTAAATCTATGACAAGTCCTCAATAGACTAGTTACTATATAACATGACTATTCTGGTACCAAAGTTTAATATTTCTCGGTATATACTTATAATTAACTACAAATAAGTATAAAATATATTAATTTTTAAATTTTATTATTTTTTACACGTAGAGTTTCTTCCGAAACAGGGTTGGGAGGCATACAGCATGTGTTGTATGATTAACGTAGTCTACGAACGCTTGCTGTACTGGAAACACCCCCGCTACTTGCATAACGACTCCACATTAGCTTACTTATTTGTTTTTATATTCCTTCATTACATAGGTACTTAATTTTATAACATTTACATTATTAGGTGCCATGACTTTGTAGACCCATGTAGTGAGTGGCTGGTGCCTGAAGCTAAGACTTATAACCTCATTTTCTCCCAAGAGCACAACAATATTCCAGGGAATTCGTATTTGGTTGAAGTTTTCTATAAGGTGGAGGTACTTATTAACTTTTGCCCACTGCTTCGCTCTTTTGGCTAGCTTAAAGTATTCATTATTATATTATAGCTTAAACTATTCACACATATTTATACTCACAGATCCTTGGAAGAAGCTCAAGTAAGCAAAAACTCTTTCATTATTATAACTAAGTGCATTTTTTATAAAAAATACTGTCAATATAAAAGTGATAACAACTTATACCCTTACAAGAACAGTAATCGTGAAACCTATCCCGAATCTCTACGGGCTGTAAATAAATTGAAGTGAATTCGCAAAGAAGGAAAATCCAAACAAATCCCCGTCTAATCCCGGGAAGAGCGATTCCAAATCCAGGTTAGTTGTAAATATCAATTACGCAAATACCCCGGTTTAGCTCGTAATGTTTTGCGCGAGAATCACCCGCGTTTATACTCAAGGGGTGAATTTCTAAAGTACACACCTTCCTTCAACTTTAAAAACGATATACGAATTCAGGCACTGTATTTAATTTATTGACATAGTGTACTATGTTTAGAAAGAACACTAAAGTATTGTTGATGTCGAAATATTTAAGCTGTAGAGCATAAGTTGGCACCATCTTTAGAGATAAACAAAATCTCACCAACAACTTGGCATTGGCACCTTGGAAATCGTCTCTGGCAAAAGGGAGCTAAAACACAGTCACAGGTAAGGAGCAGATCAGCCTAAAGTTAATATTACATTTTCATCATTCTATCTATCTATCTATAACTTCAGCCAAATCCCTTGCGGGGTAGGCAGAGAGAACTGAGCGCCATGTGACTCGATCCTTACATACCTCACACGCTACTTTAACATTCATTGCTCTTCTCACGCACGCTCGCCAGTTTCTAGGGCTCCTGACATCGCCTTCTGATAGAACACAACCAATTTGATCATTGGAGGTAAGTCTTGGCCTTCCTCAGCTCCTACATCCTTTCACTTTTGCGTTGTAGGTACGAGTATATCTGCTTCGTCATTCTTTCATCCTGCATTCTTTCTACATGTCCGATCCAACGGAGCGTGCCTCTTCTTATTTTAACACCGACGCTCACTTTGAGACCTACTCTGTTTCTAACATCATCATTTTCATCATTCATTATCTAAATATCACGATTAATCTAAAAAACAAAATAAGGACACAGATTCGGTTTCCATACGTTAGTATTGGGTAAGAACCGTATCGTGTATACTGGCGTTGAACATGGTCACCACGTTTGCAATGATGATATATGATAAGAAAGATCGTTGTTTCGAAACTCTCATTCAGACCCTGTTTGTTCCATAATTATTGTTTCTTATTATCCAAACGCTAAAATGTGAAAGCGTAAGCTAAAAAAAGCTAAAACTCGAGATATGAGCGCAAAATCTATCACATAACTATTACTGACCGTACCACTGATATAAAAAAGTGCATGCCGGATCAACAACGAAAGGTGAGAAGAACGAAAGTGGAAATGTGTAGGAGCCTTCTTCGGCTCGTTCGTTGTTGAAGACATATTCATCACGAACAAATTGGGTGTGTATTTCAGAATATGAGGTCAAGAGCTCTAAATACGCCGATTGTACACGAAAAGGGTTATGAATGTTAAAGGTGGGTGTGAAGTGTGTAAAAACTGAGTCATATAGAACTGTGGGGTCTCTACCTGCTCCGTAAGGAACTTAACGTAAAGCTATGGACAGATAGATAGACAGCCAGGTGACGATTGTTTTTTTTTATATACCGCTAAGGTAAGAATACAAGCGTACAACCTACCTGATGGTAACCATTTACATAGATTATGGACAGTTGTAACACTATAGCGGTATTACTCGTGTGTTGTCTATCCTGTAAAAAGCAGTTCCGTCTCTTAGGAAATTCCACAACCTAAGAATTTCCGCAAGAAAACTTCTTCGGCAAACAATGCGGTTTTAGTAAGAAGCACTTGGCATCATATCAAACAACTCTCCGGAACACAACGCATTGTATAACATACAAAGAGAGGCAACATATCTTCTTAAACGTAAGAGCTTATAACCGTGTGTAAACACATAACGTTTTTAGCGCATACATAATTTTCTACTTTAAACTTTCCTACAAAGTAACGTACAAGTTAACGGCCGAGGCTGGACACACCATATCTACCTAGGCTATTGCTAAAACTAGCTTACACGCCTACATTTTTTTTATATACAATATCGGTAGGCATACAAGCATATGGCCTACGCCTTGGAACTCACAACGAATTTAATCAGAAGAAATTTGTAGTAGGAATTTTTGGAAGTCAATTCCAAAACTTCCTACTCCTACAAATTTCTGTCCAGCTGTAGTTTAACCCCCGGGACAGCAATGAACTTCACTGTTCATTGCCATTTTGGTGGGTGCCGCTGTTAATTCTGGCTACACAGGAGACACAGTGGTGGGTACATCCTGGGCCTGTCCCGTAAAAAAAAATATGGCTTACGCGATGTAAAGCTGTTAACGTAGCCTATTAACGCCTGCAACACTCGAAATATCGATAGCACGTTGTTATTCCTGCTGCTTAGCCAACAACTTCTTAGTAGGAACAATAACCCTCCGGCAACTGTTATTTCACCGTAAGGCTGTGAGGGTGTATTCTGTGAGGTGGAGATACTGCCCTAGACTGTTTTGATGTGCCCTACCTCTCTGAAATGTACCTATTATTAAGCAGATCATTATCGTCATATATAGACATTATATCCCATTTGCACTCTGTCTCACATATCAAATTCAATTTTATCGAATCAGTGATAGATAACAAATAATTGAATTAAAATGTCGTCTCGTCGACACCAAGCTCTTCCCCAACGGTAATTGGGATTGCGAGTAGGTAAAAGAAATGACACAAATATTGACAAACATTCAAGATATGTAGTATTGTCTTAGGTTTTCGCGATTGTTACACATTGAATTAAACAATTTTTAACGGACGTATCTCGTGTTTTATTTATTTTGTTGAACCTGACGTTTCGAACGCTTTGCAGTGTCCGTGGTCGCAGGAAAACCTGACCAGTGTTATGTGTCCCGATAAAGAAAGGTAACAAATAATAAATAATTAACTTAAAAAAAGACTTTAAAACACAAGGTTTGGCATAAAAACAAGGCTCAAAAAATATTCGACGACCATACAAACCAACTGATAAATTTGTATGGTCGACAACTTTATTTTTGGTTTTTGACCCATGTTTCTACGGCAAACTATTCGATTTCTCTGCCTCGGTTACTGCAGTCATCATTGCGATTGTCCACCATCTCTAACAGTAACCGCATAACTAACTAGTTGCTGCTGCTGCCTGGGGCATGCACACGCGTTATAGATGTTAGTCCGTATAATAACATGCACAGTAGAGGCAGTAGCGGTAGCAGTTGTGGTTCCTGTTACTATGTATCCCTTAACATATACCCTTGCGAGTAGGCAGAGGGAACCGGGCACCACATAACTCCATGACTCGGTCCTCACACACTTCACTTGCTTCTTTAACATTCATAGCTCAACTCATGCACACTCGCCAGTTTTTGAGGCTCCTGATATCGGCTTTTGATAAAATGCAATCAATTTCGTCATGGTACATAAGTCTTAGTCTTCCTCTACCGGTGCATCCTTCTACTTTCGTGTTGCATATCTGTTTCTTAATTCTTTCTTCCTGCATATTACTTTTACTGATGGTAAATAATCGCAGAAACGCTGATGGCGGAAGCACACAAACTAGTTTAAATCAAAGTGCCCATAAAGGCTTCCGTAAAATAAAACCTGAGTTAAGTACCTACTGTAAGCATTCATTGGCTTTGATAACCAACTTGCATTGGATGAGAAGTATACATGCTTGCCTCCTGATGTTACTCAGGTATATTAGGTATACGGCAGCGGTAGCCTTCAGTGAGAGTCATTTCTAGGATTCAGTACCTCATAAGCCATAAGGTAAAGGTGAAAACCTTTACATGCATATTACAACAGGACGGGGCCCCATCTGCAGTATAAAATAATCCTTATTACATAAGACACTGAGGATTATTTTATATTGAGGATAGCACAATGAGAACGAGCTACGAACGAATAGCGTTTCAGCAGCCAGACGATATTATTCTCTACTCCGAACGATATTAGATATATTTTATGTTACACATTTCACCAGTTCTGTGTCCGTACTGTTATAATATGAATTCCACAATTTTAAGAAGCCAATTTATTAAAATATAAAAAAAATACAATTACAGCTAAACACTACTGAAGAAATTCAATGCCATTCCGGCAATGTTTTCTTAATATTTTGATATTTGAATAATATCATTATTGAGTTTGACTTATCGAGTAACCTCAAAGGAAACAATTATGTAAGCCTTGTAGATAGTTTGTTCCTAGTCAATATGTACTATGTCCGGAAATGTTAAAATTGAAAATTAATATATACATTGGAAAAATAATCAGATATCTACTTATGGTAAGTCATCTAATTATACTCGTACCTAAGAATTCTCTAAAATTAACCGAACGGTAAAAAAAGTCACCCTATAATATTTTTGCTAATATATGTATCGGTATTACTATTTTTACGCGATGAGTAAATATTATAAGAGGAATAAATAATAATTATATAGTGGAATTTGTAATAAAATAAATTAAACATAGTTATGCAATATAATCAAAAGAAGTACGATCGAGAGATAAAGAAGCAGGCAATTTGATAAAGGTCCCACGGGTGATTTTTTTCATAAACCTAATAGAAATGGAGGTCGCAGATCGGGCCACAGTCGTCAATTTTAATATTCGTGTCGATATTTGAAAGGAACTTAAGGCTCTCTCGGACAGGTGCGTTATAAGTTTTAGCGTCTTGCGTTTTTTGGAATTCTTTTATTTTAAAGTAGTACAAGCGTACGGCCTGCCCAATAGGCAGGCCGTACGCAGTTACCGTAAGCAGTTACCGTAGCCTATAGACATTTGATGAACTCGGTGGCCCAGGGATCAGTAACGCTACCTTAGTAAGATAGAACATGAACATGACTGCTCGTCTTGGTCTGAGTGCTTTTATGAGAGGTAGGACGCATCACAGCAGTCTGTCTGGGGAAGTAACCTCTACCCAACAGAAAGCCGCAACCAAATTCCAACTCACTGGAGTGTTGTTTGGTTCTCGCGAGTGAGTGAGGTCACCAGTAAGCTCCTAAGGAGTTGTCGTGTTAGCACATCGCACGAGTCAATGAATTGCAAGCGATCACAGGTTACAGTAACCGCTTTACATCAGATGGGATGTATGCTTGTATGCCTCCCGAAGGTGCATATAAAAAATCGCTACACCTTAGGCATTACTTATGCGTTGCCAACCCGTAAAATCTTTTAACGCTCTATTCAAAGAATCTCATACTATAGTTCGTTTAGAAATCATTTTGGAAGACCTTTCTGAAAGCACACAATACCTCGTAATTGTGACAAACAATTGTGATCATATTTCTTTACACATGACACTAGAGGAAGACTTTGTACAAAAGTCGTCTGCGTGGGTACCTCTGTCTCACCTATTTCTACCGCCAAGCAGCTATATTTATATAGCTGAGTTCCGGTTTGAAGGGTGAGATATGACAAAGAAATACTGGGTACTGTGACGAAACAGCCTTAGCTCACAAGATTGGCAGCGCGCGAGTATCGCTTACAATCTAATGCGGACCGCATGCTTGTTTGCCAATCTAGTTGTATAAAAAAAAACACAACAGAACGTAAGATCTTAAGTACCCTTGTGTCATATGTACAGTGTTTAAATGTCGGAAAAACGCAGGACTTAATATAGGTCCTCAGAACAAATGACTATGATACTAAATTGCTTGATTTACTATATCAACCATTACTCACCCCACTGCAGGGATACGGGTTTCCCTGCAACCGAAGGGCATACTCATAGCATACTCCACTACGCTGCTCAAATGCGGATTGGCGGAGACAAGTGTTTGCAAGCCGCCCGAGGGCTACTAACTTAACGACTGTCATCAATTGAGAACAGTCGACAGCTTAACATATACTCCGAACTCGGAGAAGCTCGATATGGATAAACCCATCCATAGACAGGCTGCGGTTGACATTACTTAACCTGCATATTCGATTAGAATGACACGCGCAGCGACGCCATCGAACTTTTTTATACTACTTAGGTGGCAAACAAGCATACAACCTACCTGATGGCAAACAGTCACCGTAGCCAACAGACATTTGCAACACCAGGGATAATCGAATTGCTTGATTTATAAGTCATATATTATTTCGAAGTACTTATTTTACTATGCCTGCGCATAAGAATGCTACGTGATGCCAAGGGTTTGGGATCGACGTCCACATACGGCGTGAAAGTATTTTAGAAAGTACAGCTGTGGTATTCCATTGTAATCTCGTCGTCGAACTCAACGACACTCGCAGGAACGCAACATTTGTTCAAGGAACTGCAGTTTTGTATTTTTGTAAGTTGAAAGAAAGGACTTTTAGTCTGGCTACTTTTTATAAAACGGAGAGGCAGTCAAGCATATGGCCCACCTGATGTAAAACGGTTATCAAATACCTATGTACGCTTGCAATACAAGGAGTATTATAAGCCTTCTGATGAGCTCGGCTGGGCAGTGATTAGTAAGTAACGCTACTTTGGCACCAACGCTCGTGGGTTTGTTCCCACGCAGGACAAACATTTGCGGGCATTAACATGTCTTTTTGTCTTGGTCTCGGTATTTTTAAGAGAGATAGGGTGCATTAAAGCAGCCTATCTGAGGAAGTATGCACCTCCACATTCCAGAAAATTGCAGCCAAACAGCAACTCCTTGGAGGATTGTTGCTCCTTACTAACTCGCAGGGACACAACAACTGACTACGATATAGTTATTTGGTATTTTCAGTAAGATGGAGGTACTTCCCTAGTTCAGCTGCTTCATTGCACCCTGGCTCTTCTACGTCAGAGCCTCGTTGGCACGTCAAAACATGCAAGTCAGGTTGGTTTTGTCTCAGATCAGAGAAAAGATAATATCAAGCTATCTTATACCCCTATATTATCTATCTATCTATCTATAACTTCACGCCAAATCCCTTGCGGGGTAGGCAGAGAGAACCGAGCGCCATGTGACTTGATCCTTACATATCTCACTAGCTTCTTTAACATTCATTGCTCTTCTCATGCACGCTCGCCGGTTTCTAGGGCTCTTGACATCACCTTCAGATAGAACACGACCAATTTGGTCATGGTAGGTAAGTCTTGGCCGTCCCCGGCTCCTACATCCTTCCACTTTTGCATTGTATATCTGCTTCGTCATTCTTTCATCTTGAATGCTTTCTACATGTCCGAACCAACGGAGCATGCCTCTTCTTTTTTTAACATATTAATCCTGATTAAATATCGCGATAACCTTTTTTCTGCCAAACACTATGTGAGAATAGAAGAGTTAGGATCTCACAGAAAACAGCAGCCAAATAACAAACTGGGGGTTATCAGTAAACTCCTAAAGAGTTGCTGTGTGCGTGTTGAGTTGAGAGGGAGTGTGTGTTGATTAGCAGCAGGGGTGGCAAAAGGTACATAGGCTACGGTAACCATTTTACATGCCCGAAAGCTTGCATACTTTCCGATGTTTGTAAAAATCCATCTATCAAGACTCTTTTCCGAAAAGTGTGGAAATATCAAATTGAAATTAATAAAGAAACAAATGCTAATATGTGCGGTACCTTGGACTGTAAAAAACCTTCTGAGTCAACGCTATCAAAAAATACAATTGATGCCACATATTTTAATACATCGTAGGTAAATCTTTACCCATCATTGATCTAAAATTATAAAATATGGCTAGGAGCAATGTCTTAAAGCATATAAAGGAAAAAGTTTGAAAATAAGTAATTTGAAATTATATTTATAAAATATCATATCATTACAAAGTAATGTCGCTGAGGTATCGACTTTGACCAAGACTGATGTATGGGGAGAACAGTTTTTTAACTGCAATGTAAAATTTGTAAAAGAAAGTTCGGAACCCTCAGTGCAAAAGCCCCAAGTCGCAACTGACCTATTCTTTAAAAAGCTGTGCAAGAAATATAGTTCTATTTTGCATACATATCATCACACCCGTTTCCTGTTGGGGTAGGCAGAGACTATGGATCAGGTGCACCGATCTAAACATATCCCTCTCGCTTTTTCCGTACTCATCAACCTCCTCATGCATGCTCTTCGGTTTTGGGTACTTTTGATTTGGCCAATTTGATTATGTGTGCGTATAGGGCGGCTCCTGCCGATATCTCCACACACTCCTTCTCGATACATTTCTTTCAGAACCTTTTGTCATTCATTCTCTCCAATGTCCGAATCATCTCAACACACCCTTTTAATTCAAGAGTATTCCCACTACGAAATTTATTTTGTTATATAAATCACATTTAAAATTTAGTGAAGAAATCACAATGAAATGTTATTAATAAAGTAAGCCGATTTAAAAAAGCTCACTCGAATTCATTGACACCGAAGTCTATTTACAAGCTTTTATTTCATATAAGTTTTAATAATATATTTATTGAAATATTTGCTTGACTCTATAAATCGCACGTAACCATGATCGTTCAGTAAAAGAAACATAAAAAGAAACTGGCGTACTTACCTGACGACATCATAATTCGACCCCTAAGGACCTCCCCCAAGGGACACTGTAGTACATTCTAGACTTTGATTTATCATAACGAGGGCTTCTTTGTTACAAGTGGTTTGGGGTGAAAGAATCTAAACTCGAAATAAAAATAAGTCGTGTAATAGGATATTTTTTGTTACAATCAATAATGTTATATTGACTTGTAACATCTATGTAAGTTAATTACGGTTACGTAAAGAAAGATTACGATTGATGATGAGAACAAGTGACTGAGATTGTATGTCTTGGATGCGCTTTCACCAGGGATGGAAGGTACACCGCTGATGTGGAAAGACGAGGGAGTGCTGGGAATAGTGTGAATGGAGCGCTGGGGAAACTTCTTAGCAGTAATGTTTTTCTTCTGGTACCAAAGTTATTCCTTACAACCCAACTTAAAACTATTAGTTATTTTCAGGTTTCAACTGGTTCGATCGTTAGATTAACTGGCAATAATATCTTAGAAATTAAACTCTTACCCCGTCTTTCGAGTCAGCTTGGGCTTCATATTTTATGAACGCTTGCGATGCTACCTCTGCCGCTAGCGCAGCAACGCCTTAAGAGCTTACTGGTAATCTCACTCACTCGCAGGTACACAACAAACTTCCAGGCAGTTGTTATTTGACTGCAGATTTCTGTAAGTTAGCGGTAATTCTTAGACGGACTGATTTAACGTGCACTGCCTCTAAAAAAACCCAGACAAAGACAGACATGTTCCTGTACACAAATGTTTGTTGTGTGCGAGAATCGAACCCATAAGCATTAGTGTAAAAGTAGCGTTAGGAAACATTCGTCACCAAGCTCGTCGTGATATTCCACATGCTATTGTATGGTTGTTTTTTATCTATGGACCTCCAATTAAAGCTCAGAGCTACAAATAATGTTTACGTGTTAGATACCGTAATATAGAGACGGATTGACAGCAGTATTGAATACAATCCCCGTTTTGCCATTCAGGCACATAAGTATGAAACACAGACATGAAGATGAGGCTATAAATATTCCTTTATTCCAGCATTAAACCACAACACTACAAAAACCATATGAAAATCATGCTAGTAATCTAAAATCTGAAGGAAAATAAACGTATGGACAGTTCTCGAAATTTTGTGCAACACATCTTTTATGCAATACATGTAACCCATCTTATTACTTAGTCTACACCATAAAGTTTTCAATTACACTTACAGCCAGCTCCAAAACATATCCCAGGAGGATATCTGCACGCCGAATCAACAGGTGATATCAGAATTCACACCCACTATATCCTTTAAACAATTTACTACCCTACACAGTACACACAGAGATCATATTTCAATTACACCCCCATTGAAACTATATTGATAATGTGCTACAACAACCTGTGGATTGTCTTCGTCACGTTAAAAGATTTTTTTTAATTATAATATCATTTTAGAAACAATATTAATGTATCCTTTTTATGCCACTACTATTTATGCCAAATGAAATCCAATTTATTAACACCAAATAAAACTTAATGTTGTATTTACTCTGATTGCGATCAATCAGTCTGAAAAGATTTTTACATGAAATTTCTCGTGTATCACGCGATGAGAAAGGAGCGGTAGTGACGTCACGGGAGCTGATATCAAACTAGCCAGAAATGCGTGCTACGCTCCCTCTGTCCTCACTCAGAGAGATATTCTGCAATATTTAGCAAAATCTTTCAACATTTATGAAAAAATAATAATGACAGTTACGGCAATATCTTCTGGAACATTTTGAATATATTTGCCATCTCTTGTCTAACTTCATCCGATTATAACTTCATTTTAACAAATATTTTATTGGTACTTAAATGAGATTAAAGAAATAGAAAAAAGTCATCGAATGTAATATTTACTTTAGGATCGACTTTACACCGTGATAATAATAATGTCTTTCTCAGAGTAATTGAGAATTTTACAGTTCGGTCAACTGTTATGTATTGTAAAATAATAGTACAAAGAATAAAGTATTGTATGCGTAAAGTAATAAAGTTTTGAATTCCTTAGTTACATTAGTTATCAACTGACAAAATAGGTACGTTAATTACGAGTACTATAGATTAGTATCGACATAATGAATTATGACATCACTGTTCAAACCCACTCATGCATGTGTAGCATATTTTACATTCACTTTTTGACTTAAAATATTTCCAAAAACATAAGCAAATCATTAAAAAAAATGTTATGATTGTTTTAACAAAGTATATCTCATTATTTATTCACCCGTATTTAAATGATCAATGTATACAAATTTTGAAGTTTACCTATTATGTAAGTGCAAACTTCTCCAATTATAAATTTCCATTATGAAGTTCTAACAAATTCTTTTAGATTTATTCGTATCTCAGGAAATGAAAAGATTGATCTTATGATATTTATCTTCGTTAAAAGATCGCTGAATCGCACTGCCGATTGATCCTATATTCTGGAGACAGAAGCGTATAGTGGAAAGTCTCATGCGCTAGAGCGAAACAACGAATACTGTAGAGTGAGAAAACAAAAGGGAATTCATTCAAGATCAGCAATCTTATTCTGCAACGAAATCCGTAACGATTTAATAATCAACCCTTATCTATCTTCGTCTCTCATTCGAAATGCGCCTTTTGCCGGAGCGAGAGTATCTTCTCGTGAGAAATTTATTGTATTGGTAAGTTTTTTCTAATGTTGCAGAATGACGTTAAAAGTCTCGCTCTAGATTCACAGACAATGCCCCAATTTATATCCAACTCACTTACCGAAGTCAGTAGCGATGGGGTGATATAGAAGATATAAGTACAAGCAATGTTGTGTGAGTAGTATGAGTTTTACTTTATTCTATATTTTATCATAAATATGGTTATTAAAAATCTTTTTAGGTTCTAATAATTGTCATTACTATGTACATTCTGTGTACTAAGTATCGGGAATTTGTCAATAAAACAAAAAATACAAATTATTCATCTAAATTTATTTTATCGCCTTCAAAGTAGGCCCCATCGCTTGCAATACAACATCTCCACCGCTTCACCCAGTCTTCCATACATTTTTCATAGGCTATTTGCGGTATGGCCTTTAGCTCATTCAGCGAATTTTCTTTTATGGCTTCTATCGACTCAAAACGTTTTCCTCGAAGTGGTAATTTTAACTTGGGAAATAAAAAAAAGTCAGACGGAGCCATATCAGGTGAATACGGTGCTTGGTCGAGAACTTTTGTTGAATTTTTCGCTAAAAACTCTTTCACTATAATGGCTGTGTGTGATGGTGCATTATCATGGTGCAGCATCCATGAGTTGTGTTGCCACAAATCTGGACGTTTTCGGCGGATACTCTCACGCAAACGCTTCATGACGCCTAAATAATATTCTTTATTCACTGTTTCTCCCTCTGGAAGGAATTCGGAGTGAACCACACCACGGTAGTCAAAAAAAACTGTCAGCATCACCTTGATTTTGGAGCGACTTTGCCGCGGTTTTTTGGGTTTCGGCTCGTTTTCGAGACGCCATTCTGAAGACTGTTGGCTTGTTTGCATGTCGTACTCATAAACCCATGTCTCGTCGCCAGTTATTATACGTTTCATAAAGGTCGGATCCGTAGAAGCTCGGGAAACCATGTCTTCAGCGACATGCTTTCGCTGCGCTTTTTGAACAAAATTGAGCTCTTTTGGAACTAGTCGAGCGGCGACGCGTTTCATGCCTAAAATGTCAATGAGAATGTTGTGGACGGACTTAAAAGATATGTTCACCTCACTAGCCAACTCTCTCAGACTCATACGTCGATTTTCGAGCACTAGCTTCTTGATTCTGTCGATGTTTTCTCTGGTCGTAGCGGTTGAAGGTCTACCAGAACGAGGCAAGTCTACTACTACTTCTCGGCCTTCTTTAAAAGCCTTATACCATTCATAAGCCCTTGTTTTCGATATACACGATTCGCCGTAGGTATTTCGCAACATTTTTAGTGATTCACCACATGAAATATCATTTGAAACACAAAATTTAAGGCACACTCTTTGTTCAACAATATTTTCCATTGTAAAAATCGCCGAGGACTCAAAACTATGACCAACAAAAAGTGTAGTTTAAAACAAATTAAATGACAGATCCCGCTCAAATTTTGCGCGCTAAATCAGTACAGTGCTACCAACATGCAGTAAAAAAATTAGAACGACCTCTTTTACGCGGGTCTTTTTATTGACATATTCCCGATACTTTTTACACAGAGTAGTATATCTGGCCAATAATAAGAGCTAAAGTTAGAGTCACTTCCACGTGGTGCATCGTGACGATTAGCAAACTTAACTTTAGTCAGTAGATATCAAACCGGTCAAGTGAAATTTGGATTCGTATCCCGAGGGTTCCGTACGTTTCTTAGGCCTAATATCCAAGTCTGTTTGGGACGGAAATTAATGATGTCTAAAAATATGTGCTAGTAACACACTTATGTTAGTAAAAATATTTGTAATTTCTTGTTTTTTATACCACTAACATGCAAATAAGCGCCTGCCTGATGATAAGCATTTACCGTAGTCTATGGACATTTGCAACACCACTCATTCCAAAGTAAAATCTAAAAACCTCTTCACGACTTTCTTGAAGAACCCCATACTGTAGTCCCTTGAGAAAACCTCTGTTGGGAGTTCATTCCGCAACTTGAGAGTTCTCCGAAGAATACTTCTCTGGAACAGCACAGTACGCAACCAATTAAATTACAGTTAAATATTATATGTCAAAATTTTCTCAAATTTCTGATATGAAGTTATATTATCGAGTTCCGTTATCTCATAAATTAGCGAAATAATCGGAACTGCTGAAACTGAAATCCTAACTACTGTTACTGAAATAACCTGATTCTCTAATTTATTCCATTTTTATGAAACTTTACAAATTTATATGGGTTGTAATCCGCGCTGCTCACGTAGCAACTCCTCGCCAAGGCAATACAGTCATTTTAATATATTTGTTTGTGAATCACACATAAAGATACTGGTTGGACTTTGATGATTTATTATACAGCGATAGATATTGATCCCGGAACAACATTTGGCTTAATTTTATCACTGGAAATGTTTTAACCCCCGACGCAAAAAAGTGGGGTGTTATAAGTTTGACCGCTATGTGTGTGTGTGTGTCTGTTTTTATTTGAAAGCAGGTTTCCTAGCGGTGGTTTTTAGACATGTTTTATCAAAATCAGTCGTTTCAAACTCATTAGCTCTTTTGTTATCTGCGATAGGGGGCTTAGACGCAAATGGGTCCTTTACTTTCGAACATATGTGTGACCTAAAATTTGAAACATTCATGTATCCTACATGATTTTGCAAGATTATGGAATTCTTGGTCTGATGCTACAGCCAGGATATCCAGCATACTATTACACTCTTGAAAAAATAATAGCTGATATGTCGTGTTTGAATTAGTTTTTGATCAGTATTTTTGATTCTACATATATTGCATACATGCAATGGTGGCAACTCGATGAGCTGATGGTGGAGCCAGGCTATCCTTTTTACTTTTTAAAGGTTTTTGTGTCAGGGGTGTTTTAAATTATTTTATTAAGTAATACTTAAATACCACTCATTGGTACACATAATTATAAAACTTAAATATAGCTGTGCTCACCTCTTTTCGGCCAGAGCATTATTTGTTCATCAGCGATGTGCGTCGCCGAATATGAAATTTGATGACAGACCCTCAAATCCATACACGGATAAGATTATAAATAGATGAAAATATTAATCGAATAATTGTTCTCAAAGTAGAGCTAAATGATCTCCTCAAGAGTTAATTAAATACATTTGTAACTTCCATAGTTACGGGACAAAGTAGTTGTTCGACAATGTGCCCAGCCGAGCGGCTAACCGAAACTTTCAGCACACATACGATGGGGAAACTGGAATAAAAACCGATAGCACAAAGCCAATTACATTAAAACATTCGGCGCGGGACAAAGGGCGGGAGAACAATGGCGCCTGGAAGGAACCCGCGATATGTCTTTCAATGCTTTTAACTTTCCGCTGATGGCGGCGCGGCGTGGAGAGGGAAAAATGGTGACGTCCGCGACAAATGCCCGTGAAATAGTGATGTGCCGCGTTATAACGATTAATGAAAATTTGATATTACAACATAATTAAATAAATGTTTTTTGAGTTACACGCCAACATTTAGTCCCAAAATATGCTAACTTTATACTTTGAGTATAAGTTAACTAAAGATACCTACATAAATATTTTTGTAAGACGTATCGCATATTCAAATAATAAAATATATATGGCTCGGTTCGTTTATGTATTTATGGTCTTCAACAGAGGAAGTGTTGGTATGTCTGTCGAAAGTACGATATTCGAACATACGGCTGATATTAAGCTTTTGAAGTGTCTTGAATATGACCGACGGCTCCATACACACTTTGTGCAAGAAAATCACTGCTATCCCATTTTCTTTGACATCCCATTTCATATTGTAATTTGATAATAAACACGAAAAAAATATATAATACGGCGAGAAATCGGAAGAAGTTTTTAATATAATAAACGCGATCCAAATTCAATATAGTTAATAGGGTTGAAAAAAATAAATGTTTCTATGTATTTATAGCCAGACTAGTTATACTGAGAGATATTAAAATTTCAATAACGATGTCAGGTGTACCTCTAATAGGAAGTACCCTAGTATCAGTAGCCCTATAAGTAAATAACATCTCCGTGGAAAGTTATTGTATTAATCTTCCACACAATAAATTAACTATAGTGGAGTTCAAATATTTACAACTATTTATAATACCTTATCATATTTAAATGCAAAATACCTGTAATTATACATGAAACATTCATGTTTACTATTCACAGCCCATAGGCCGGATTTAACTAAATATTTAGGAATAACGCTCTACTCAAAATTATAATTTCTTCTTAGTACCTGGTTGGTACTCATAAGTAAAATAATATAATGAATGAAAAAATAAATTTAAATTACTTAAAATATCGATGTCACGTTACCTTAAACGTAGCGTTTCACTAATAAAGAAGTGAGACGTAACCAATGGGGTATCGCGGGTTGGTTGCACCGCAAACTCATTTTATAAATCGGCCGTCCGCTCGCCCGGAACCACGCGTTAGCTCACCCTCTCACAATAATGCAGCACCATTATCACAAATTCTATAAATACACTGCCAAAAAGCTCTTTTTATTTCAAATTAATTAATTACGTACTAGAATTAACACTTATTATTTAAAAGTTTATTCAAACTTTATGGCATACTTTAAGTTCTGCTTCTTTTTCCTAGGGTTATCTCGTTTTCTAATCCATATAGAATTCAAGATTGGCGGTGTCCGCTACTTCAGTCTAAGGATTTGGTGAAGATAGTATTTTTTACATAGAGCGACTGCCGCCAGACTTCCACGATATAGAGGAAAACCAGACTTTTCTAATGTTAGCCCACACAAACATGTACATAATTCTGGAAACTCGAATTTGCCTCTAATTATTGACTACTGATCTTGACTATGGATTAGCGCAGGTATTGTTAAGCCATTCGAAACTGGTTTGCACTGGCGTCATATAACGACTATCACAACAATGTTCTGAAGGGATCGCATACGTATATTTCAGATAACGACAAAAATCTGACCAAACACGTTCCAGTCAATGTTGTGACTCGTATCATCATGCTTTTCCATTCGTTTGTATTGTATTTGTAAGTATACAAAAGATAAAATGTTAGCTTTTAGTATAATTTAAAAGATTTTTTAATGTAAAAGAATATTTTGAGAGAAAAAAATTAATTTAATGTAGTATAATTGGATATAATATACTTTAATATAATAGTATAAGAATAGTTTTAATTAATTAATAATTTTAATGTATGTTTTGAACTTAAATTTTATTTTTTTATCCAAATAATAGTATATATAAAACTTCATAATGCCTTGAAAAGGTCAATTTGTAACAAATAATATAACACCTATACACACAATTAGTACCGTACCTATTGTTGCAAATTACAGAATATGAATATAATTTAAATATGTAATTTGAAATTTTGCATGAATTTTAAGTAGATTTCGTTTTCATTAAGACCAATAGAGGAAGATTTTTGAAAACTCCCACGGTATAATGGGATAGGCGTACAATAGTCTAATAAAATAAAAATGTATATTTAATATCCCGATAAACAGTCAAGTATTTGCTATATATATTTACATTTTGACAATCCTGTTGATAAGTCATTACAAGTCACTGCAATCCCCAACGATCTAAATCGTATTCTATATACATACTAGTTGACCCGGCAAACTTTGTTCTACCATATATATTATTTCTTTTTTTTTTATTATTATATTTTTTTTATTATGATTACCTATTCTGATACCTACCAAATATACATATAAAATTTCATAAAAATCAGTCGCGCCGTTTCAGAGGAGTGCGACCACAAACACCGTGACACGAGAGTTTTATATATAAGATGATCGCTGGGTATATTGGGTACTCTCGGTAACGCATCGTATTATTCTTTTATAAACGACCGTCCTCTTTCGAGAACCACTCGCTTAATAGATGGTATCAAGCTAGAGATCTTAAGTAAATCAAATCGCCCCATGAATGGCGAATGAGCCCCGGGGCTTTTCACGGACTTTTCTGCAGATGGCTATCACAATGGCCGGGGATCAAGGGAAACTTATCTTCCAGAAGGTCGCAAAAATGTTTCCTAATGACTATTTAAGTTGAATCCATTTGACGTTATCGATACTGAAATAGATGAACATAAACTAAAATCTTTATAATTTAATTTTCTATACTATTTAAATTGTACGCGAGTCGTATAAAAACTGAATTACGGCGCATCAAAGCAGCCCGACAGTGGAAGTCCCTCCCTTTCACAGCCAATATAACAAGTCCCTGGAGAGTTGTAGTTCTTACGAGTGTGTGAAGCTACCAGTAAGCTCTTGCAGAGTTACTGTATTAGTAGCAGTTGTGGCAAGGAGTGAGCGATTCTTCCCGTATTGCAAGCATTTTAAGCCTACGGTAACTATTTTATTGTTGGCCGTATGGTTTAACAAACCTAGCAGTAAGCCTTTAAGTAAGGCTATGGTATTATATTGTCTTATGTTGCGTTATTCTGTAAGATGAAGGTGCCTCGTTGAGATCGATTTTATTTCAACTATAAATACTCGTATATCCGGTATATGTTAACATATCTCCCACGAACCCTTTGATCGAGGAACTCCCTGTAGCTGTTTTTTAAGTAACAGTGCGTGGAGTTCTTTAAAAGTCTTGAATCAGTCAGCGACATGTCAGTAGTTCTACTGATATTTCACATGTCCATATTCATAAGTGACTGTTACCACCAGCAGACCGTACGCGTGTTTGACATCTTAGTAGTAAAAAAAACGCCGTAGCCTATATCTTTTGCGGATAAAAAGTATTATAGCTCTTCAGAAATAAGACCCGGTCTAGACTGCCATAATCCAATAAAGTGCTTCAAAAGATGAACCTAGAAATATTGTAGATAAAACTTTTAATGACTGTGGGGATATAAAGTTCGGTAATAACTTAAATCATGCAAAGCTTTGATAGATACTTCATAAATATAGCTTTAATAAGAGCCTTTGGTGCTGAATTTCAAGTTTCCGTTGTGAAAGACTTGTACTCTTTCAGTTACATTAACTATTTAACCATTTTAATTGATAATGCTGTTTGGTTTTCTATCAATGTAACGTAACACTTGAGTTGTTCAGAAATGTATATAGAAATAGAATATTCACATATTGCATTTCGTAAAGCTTTAAAGCTCAAGGAACATACTTGTATTTTTTTCTTCTCTACATACTCTGCAAGCGACTTGGAGTAAAAAGATGGAGATAGGCAGACGAATAAACATTTATTGAGCACAAATTTCATAATTTTGAAAAATATGTTATATAGTTCCCTTTAAGAAATATATTATATACGTCCGTATGTACCATATTTAAAATGTGCCTCGAATATATACTCGATAATATCGAATGGCTCTTAGGAAATAAGCACCTGCGACGTCGTTGCTTTAGCAGCGGTGGTAACAATCTGTCGATACTTATATTGCTACTAGCTGCTGCCCGCGGCTCCGCCCGCGTGGAGTCAAATAACGTAGCCTATGTGTTAATCCAGATCATAATCTATCTACGTGCCAAATTTCATTCAAATCCGTTCAGCCGTTTAAGCGTGAAAGAGCAACAAACATCCATACATACAAACTTTCGCATTTATAATATTAGTAGGATTGCAAACGTTCCTTAACTACGGTAACAGTTTCACATCAAGTTGGCATAAATGATGTATCGATATTAGACTTTAAGTTTTCCTTTAAAAGATTGACCTGGACCTAAGAGACCTGGTTCTAAGACAATATTGTGTGAATACTCATCATATCCTTGTAATAAAAATTATAGAAGTATTTCACATTAATGTACAAAGTTTAATGCGTCCCCTTCAGATCATGATTCATCACAATAAAAAGATATTTTACAATGTATCCAAATTCACATTTTATGGTCCCTAAACACTCAATAAACTCCAAGCAGTTATAAAACCGCATAATAAGAGTTCCTGCAACGCGTAAAAATCTGGTAGTGTTGTGGGGAGAACTCGGAACCCTTTTTGAGCGGCAAAGCTAGGCGAAACATTTCTACCATTACTATAGGCTTTGAAAAACAACAATAACCCTCTCCGTAGATATGTATGAGGATACGCAATATACTTTAAAAGTACGCCCACCATAGAGTAACGAATTTGCCAGAAGAGATATATACACGCAGAGAAAATTCTACCAGTGTTAATAAAAACGATCAGGTTGACAAATACTTCATCTGTCAATTAAAGACCTCGCAAAATTAACTGCTTTTAAAATGAAATAGATACAAAATATTGTCTTGTATGTAGAAATCGAAATTTCATGTATTTTATCAAAGAAATCATTTCTTTTTGTAGAACATCGGGTTATACAAGCACACGGCCCACCTGATATAAAGCGGTTGCCGTAGCCTAAACGCTTGCAATACATTAAATATTGCTTGCGTGAACTCATGAGGAGCTTACTGGTAACAACGCAAACTCACAGAAACAAAAAAATCATCCAGGGAGTTGTTATTTGACTATGGTTTTCTATGACTTGGAGGTACTTCCCCAAACGGGCTTCTTTGATGCGCCTCTCTTAAAAACATGCAGACTAAAACAAACAGATATCTTCGTGTACACAAATGTTTGTCCTATGATTGCCATCAAACCATTGGTACGAGTATTACGAAACACTCCGCCACCGAGCTCGTCAACAGTTATTAAAGTTTTTTTATATATATATATATATATATATATATATTAGTTCAGCATAGTGGCCCCTCTTTGCCTGATGGTAAGCGAAAGAGGAGCCCAAATCGCAACTGACAACATACTACATCCCGTATCCTGTCAGTTGACGCTGCCATGCTGACCCGCAAAATGCTTCTTCACGCTTCGTTTGAAGGATCCCATATTGTAGGAAGGAGAGAACACATGTGCAGGCAAGGCGTTCCACTTTTTAATGGTACGACAAAGATAGGAGTTGCCGAACTTTTTGGTACGCGAAGAGATATTCTCAACCGTGGAACTATGACATCGCAAGCCCACACGTGTGGTTCTATGACGGAATGGCGAGGGTGGGATAAGGGAAAACAGTTCTTCAGAGCACTCGCCATTGTAAAGGCGGTAAAATACGCTTAGAGAGCCTATGTCCCTACGGAGTTGAAGAGGTTCTAGGTTTTTGGTGACCTCTTCGTCGTCAATTATGCGGATAGCCCGTCGCTGCAACCTATCGAGAGCCTCAAGAAGATACTGTGCGGAGCCGTCCCAGAGATGCGAGCAATACTCCACGCAGGCCCGAACTTGTGTCTTATAAAGCAGACAAAGTTGGTCCAGCGTGAAGAACCGGCGCACCCTGTTCAGGACTCCGAGCTTTCTTGAGGCTGTTGAGATGAGGCTCTCGTAAAGTACCTATATTTGGTGATTATGCTTTAAAAAATGCTGTGTGCTATGTTAGTTCCTTATTTATAATCTTAATTAAATTACAATGAATATCTGAAAAATACAGTGCTGTTAATTAAACGAAACTGATTTTGCATACGCTCAAGTCAGCAGACGACTAGCGTATTTTATTAACTCTACATCCAACCCCTCTCTGTTTAAGAGCCACGCTATTTTCATGTATCGGGACTACAAATGGGAATCCATTTAAATACTAAGCCAACATTTCAATACGACGAGATGTAAAATGCTTTAGGAGGCAGCCGCGTCTACCGACACACATATATGTAGATGAAACAAATATTAATAGCTTTTTGTCATCTGGAGACGTAAAGGATTTATGATCGTCAGTCTTTTAAATTATTTTTGGTAAATACAATCTCAAAATGCATAGTTACCATGCTCACCTAGCACAACAAATCATTGTGTGATATCAGAAGGATGTGTCAGGAGCCTTAAGAACTAGAAAGTGTATATAAAAAACCCCACTCGCATCGTTAATATTCAGGGAAGAAGCGAGTGCAGTATGTTAGGACCGAGTCATCTAGCGCTCGGTACTCTCTGCCTACGCTGTAAGGGGCTTGGCGTTAAGATGTAGATGGACAGGTTACATAACATACATGTACGGAGACAACTCCTCAGAAAAAGATAAGATAGGCACTTTTTTCACTTTCATATTTTTGTACTAGTGACATCAAACGCTTTTGAATATGGTGCAAAGGAAAACTTGTACACGCTGAACATTACAAGTAGGTCAAACTTACCACATACTTGATTGTGTAAATAATTTCTATCTATCTATAACTTCACGCCAAATCCCTTACGGGGTAGGCAGAGAGAACCGAGCGCCACGCGACCCGATCCTTACATACCTCACTCGCTTCTTTCACATTCATTGCTCTTTTCATGCACGCTCGCCGGTTTCTAGGGCTCCTGACATCACCTTCTGATAGAACACGACCAATCTGATCATGATAGGTAAGTCTTGGCCTTCCTCGGCTCCTACATCCTTCCACTTTTGCATTGTATATCTGCTTCGTCATTCTTTCATCCTGCATTCTTTCTACATGTCCGAACTAACGGAGCATGCCTCTTCTTATTTTAACACCGACGCTCTCTTCCAGACCAACTCTGCTTCCTAACCTCATCATTGCGGATACGGTCTGCAAGCGTTACACCACAGATTTTGCGCAACGCTCGCATTTCAACCGCGTTTATCCTACTTTCATGCTCTCTCTGCCATACCCAGCTCTCGCTTCCATAAGTAAGCGTTGGGACCAGCACTGCATTGTGTATAGCCAGCTGCGCCTTCTGGCTCAGGTTTTTACTGCCAAGAAGTTTTCCCAACGCTCCATTCACACTATTCCCATCACTCACTCGCCTTTCCACATCTGCGGTGTACCTTCCATCCCTGCTGAAAGCGCATCCAAGATATACAAACTCATTCACTTGTTCCAACACTTCATCATCTACCGTAATTCTTACATTGGTTCTGGTTTCTTCTCTTTCAAATACCATAATCTTTGTTTTCTTCGCATTCAATAGTAAGCCTTCCTTCATACATTCGTCTTTCATCATTGTGACTAGTGTTTGCAGCTCAGATGGTGTTTCTGCTAACAGGACAGCATCATCTGCATACAGCAGACAGTTCACCACTAGGTCACCCATGCGTAATCCTACATTCGTCGATCTTATTCTCTGTAGACAACTATCGAGATACAGAATAAACAGCCTAGCATACAACATGCAACCCTGTTTGACACCAATTTTGACATCAAACCAGGGTGACATGTTGCCATCTATTCGCACACATGCTGAGCAATCCTTGTAGGTGGACTGCACAGCACGCAGCAGTGAGCCGTCAATCCCATATCTCGGCAATATGCACCACAGTTCCTTTCGCACAACCCTATCAAATGCCTTCTCAAGATCCACAAAACCGCAGAAAACCTTCTGGTCTGTGGCCAGATGCTTCTCTACGATATTGCGGAGTGAGAAAACTTGATCCGTACATCCCCTTCCATTTCGGAATCCTCCTTGTGCCTCCCACAGCATTTCGTCAGATTTCACCCTCATTCTCCTTTCAATTATCTTTCCATATACTTTTGCTGCTAAGCTGATCAAACTGACGGCCCTATAGTTGGCGCAGTCCATGCGTGATCCCTTGCCTTTATACAAGGGTACGATGACTGCGCGTCCCCAGTCCATTGGGACCCTTCCAGTTCTCCAGCAAAGGTTGCATAAGTACCAGAAGGCGTCCCGGACGTAAGTGCCACCTAGTTTGATCATCTCAGCTGTAATCATATCAATTCCCGCAGACTTTCCATTTTTCAAACTTCGTATCGACCATTCTATCTCATCCATAGTTATACCTTCATCGGACGCCGTCAACGCGGAGTGAGCATCAGACTCACTCTCATTGTCAGCGTCCGAGGCATATTCGTACATTTCTTCAAAATATTCACTCCACCGTTCTAACACTTCCTGAGTGTTTGCAAGAATGATACCAGCTTTAGACTTAATCTTGTTCATACTGGATGCCGATGAACCACCCCGAGACTTCTTTACCTCTCTCCAAAAGAGTTTGGTATTTGCCTCGAAGTTTCTCGTCAGCCTCTCTTCCTCATTCATAATTTGTCTTTCACGCTTCTCTTTCACTAAAGCCTTGGTTTCATTCTTGCATTGACGGTACATTTCTTTCTTCTTCTCTCTCATACTTTCATTTAAGGGCAAAGATGATACATAATCCAGCCACGCTTTCCTCTTTCTTGCTACGGAGGATTCAACCTCCGCATCCCACCAGGCATCCCCTTTCAATGTTTTATGCCTCTTTGCGCATCCACATGCTTCTTTTGCACTATCCACCATACTTTCTTTCAGAACTTTCCAGCAATCATCCACATCTGTGCCGGAAAGACTTGCATTTGCAAGTCTTTCGCTTACCAGATGTACATACATTCTCCTTACACTTTCATCTTGCAATTTTTCACTCCTTATCCTTTCATGATCTCCGAAAGGGATACGCACTCGCCAATGCCTCCACTTCTTGAAAAGTCCCACAAACCGGCTTACCACCAGGTAGTGGTCCGTTTCAAGAGTAAATAATTTCTTAGAAACTATAATTGACAGTCAAATAAAATGCCTGTAATACATTTCCTTCACTGAATGTCTATACCATGTGTTTGCGTCTACGAATAAATAATTATATAGCGTATGTGTTTCACTGAGCAGTTCAGTGACATACACACGTAATTGGCTGAACCGATTTTGATAATTATGGTGTGTGTTTGAGGGAGTCAATAAATAGTTCATATTTCAAATTGTTAAGTACGCAATTGGCGCTGCAAGAGGGTTAAAAGACTCTGTATTTAAGAATAATGAGACGAATCATGAAAAGAACTTTCTGAAAGACCACTAGTTAATTCATGATATTCAAATATTTATAAATTCATAGTACTCATAGGTACTTTTAAATATTTACGTAAACAGAAACAAAACATGCTGATTTTCTGGATATTACCTATACTTGTATTCCGGAAGGAATGATTTAAGAACGAAGTGGACAATTTCGCCGATGATCAGGTTCTCCTTGCATCTTTGGTGGAAGAACTACAACAAATGATTACTATAATGAATGAGGCCTTTAAAAGGAAAGGTATGAAAATAAATGTAACGATGACGAAAGCGATGGTGTTTGAAAGGAATGAAAGTGTTACAGATTGCCATATACTGACCGGAGATGAAGAAGTGGAACAAGTGAATGAATTTATTTATCTAGGTTCTATTTTACGAGAGATGGAAAATGTGAGGGCGATATGGAAGAAGAGTGAAAGCAGGAAGTCGTATCAATGGCGCGTTGTACTCCGTGGTAACAAGCGATAGCATATCGAGCAAAGCTCGCCTTGCTATCATTCAGGGTGTATTAACGCCAATATGGCAGAACAAGCATGAAAACAAGGTAAACGCCGTAGAAATGAGAGCACTGAGGAGTATGTGTGGAGTGAGAATGATTGATAGAGTAAAAAATAGCACGATACGAAAACAAACAAAAATTGAAAAGGGTATGCTGAGATGGCTTGATCATTTAGAAAGAATGTATGACAAAGGAGTTACTAAAGAAGTGTATCAGGCAAGAGTGAACGGAAATTTCGGGAGGGGCCGCCCTAGACGCACACATATAGATCATATTGGTAATGTGTTGAAAAAGAGCTAAATTAAAATCTTTGGGTGATTTTAGATGAGCCGAAGAGTATGCATGAAGAGGTTGATGAGTAGCGAGTGGGGTATGTGTGGATCGGTGCACCTGGAGTTCCATAGTCTCTGCCTACTACAATGGGAGACAGGCGTGATAATATGTATATATGTCAACAATTTCTAAGTAGAAATTTTCTTAGGAGACTACAATATTTTCTACAAATACTTATCTATCTATCTATAACTTCACGCCAAATCCCTTGCGGGGTAGGCAGAGAGAACCGAGCGCCACGTGACTCGATCCTTACATATCTCACTCGCTTCTTTAACATTCATTGCTCTTCTCATGCACGCACGCCGGTTTCTAGGGCTCCTGACATCACCTTCTGATAGAACATGACCAATTTGGTCATGGTAGGTAAGTCTTGGCCTTCCCCGGCTCCTACATCCTTCCACTTTTGCATTGTATATCTGCTTCGTCATTCTTTCATCTTGCATTCTTTCTACATGCCCGAACCATCGGAGCATGCCTCTTCTTATTTTAACACCGACGCTCTCTTTCAGACCAACTCTATTTCTAACATCATCATTGCGAATACGGTCTACGAGCCTTACGCCACAAATTTTGCGCAGCGCTCGCATTTCAACCGCGTTTATTCTACTTTCATGCTCTTTCTGCCATACCCAACTCTCGCTTCCATAAGTTAGCGTTGGGACCAACACTGCATTGTGTATAGCGAGTTGTGCCTTCTGGCTCAGGATTTTACTGCCAAGAAGTTTTCCCAACGCTCCATTCACACTATTCCCAGCACTCACTCGTCTTTCCACATCTGCGGTGTACCTTCCATCCCTGCTGAAAGCGGATCCAAGATATACAAACTCATCCACTTGTTCCAACACTTCATCATCAATCGTAATCCTTACATTAGTTCTGGATTCTTCTCTTTCAAATACTTCGCATTCAGTAGTAAGCCTTTCTCCATACAGTCGTCTTTCATCGCTGTGACCAGTGTTTGCAGTTTAGATGGTGTATCTGCTAATAGCACGGCATCGTCTGCATACAGCAGACAGTTCACCACTTGGTCACCCATGCGCAATCCCACATTCGTTGACCTTAATTACCTTACAAATACTTAGATTTTTAAAAGCTAGAGGTTTTTAATGCCGCAAGCGACATCACTGGCTATGCAACCTTCCTACGTTAACATCTGTCCATTATGCATGTCGTATACCTATTTACCACCTTAGAAGCATTAGAAATAATAATACTTTCTTAAGAAAATGTAAGATTTTCTTTTATATTTTTATTTTATTTCATAAGAATTTCAAAAATATATACAAATTGAACAGAAAATATAATTTAAAATATATTTCCCAAACTGTCGTTGCAAAATGTTGACTATTTTATATACATTCTGTGTATTTTAATGTATTATTACCGTTGAAAATTACTCGCATGTATACAAAGAGAAGTT
The DNA here is from genome assembly GCA_947507595.1 of Pyralis farinalis. Lineage (NCBI taxonomy): Eukaryota > Metazoa > Arthropoda > Insecta > Lepidoptera > Pyralidae > Pyralis > Pyralis farinalis. The sequence goes on along the minus strand of OX382271.1, from coordinate 15,443,821 downwards.
CATTAAAATTTTGCGCAGCGCTCGCATTTCAACCGCGTTTATTCTACTTTCATGCTCTTTCTGCCATACCCAACTCTCGCTTCCATAAGTTAGCGTTGGGACCAACACTGCATTGTGTATAGCGAGTTGTGCCTTCTGGCTCAGGATTTTACTGCCAAGAAGTTTTCCCAACGCTCCATTCACACTATTCCCAGCACTCACTCGTCTTTCCACATCTGCGGTGTACCTTCCATCCCTGCTGAAAGCGGATCCAAGATATACAAACTCATCCACTTGTTCCAACACTTCATCATCAATCGTAATCCTTACATTAGTTCTGGATTCTTCTCTTTCAAATACCATTATCTTTGTTTTCTTCGCATTCAGTAGTAAGCCTTTCTCCATACAGTCGTCTTTCATCGCTGTGACCAGTGTTTGCAGTTTAGATGGTGTATCTGCTAATAGCACGGCATCGTCTGCATACAGCAGACAGTTCACCACTTGGTCACCCATGCGCAATCCCACATTCGTTGACCTTAATTACCTTACAAATACTTAGATTTTTAAAAGCTAGATGTTTTTAATGCCGCAAGCGACATCACTGGCTATGCAAGCTTCCTACGTTAACATCTGTCCATTATGCATGTCGTATACCTATTTACCACCTTAGAAGCATTAGAAATAATAATACTTTCTTAAGAAAATGTAAGATTTTCTTTTATATTTTTATTTTATTTCATAAGAATTTCAAAAATATATACAAATTGAACAGAAAATATAATTTAAAATATATTTCCCAAACTGTCGTTGCAAAATGTTGACTATTTTATATACATTCTGTGTATTTTAATGTATTATTACCGTTGAAAATTACTCGCATGTATACAAAGAGAAGTTCATTAAATTTGTCTCGTATAATCCACACAGCGAAACGCCTTTGTAACTTTGCGAGTCGATTGCAAGAGACTACCGCCGCGGATCGTGTGGCTTCTCTTTGAGACTCAGTTGAGGGGCTTGCATGAAATAGACTCGATTGTGCCGGCAATATACTTATTTGTTTGCTGTTGATCGACTCAATCTATGGGGTGCAATATGTAGCTGAGTGAGTCGTAACGCAATTTCCTGAGTTTCATTATTATTTTATTCTAGTTCGCGTGACGTAGTTTGTTCTACATATTTCCATTGTTATAGAATGTTCAGAAATACAAATGATCTCCAGAAAGTTCTTTTAAAAATTGCAAGTATACTATGAGCTTCATTAGTAGACATACGTTTTAAATTTGAAAAGTAGGTTTTAAATGTATTTTGTAATGCCATTTACATTTAGCTATTTATAATAAACAATGCATAGCCCTAACCACTGAACATGACTTCAATTAAGACATCATTCTCCGAAATACCTACAGGAATGAACTATTTCGGAAGTAGTGAAACTTCTCAAACTTTTATCATATCATCGCAAAATTAAATTTTAGTATGACGGTTTTTATTAAACTAACAGTGTGTCCGTTAAGATTACCCGTATACTATTCAAACGTTCATCCCTTATTTAATCTCCTAGTACCTTACAATCGATCGTAAGTCTCGCCTTACGTAATTAACTCTCATGTAAAGATGTTTCTAGTTTGCTAGTTTTAATAGTTTATAGATTCAATTTTTATTTTAAGCTTGCGACAAGATTCCATCTCGCCTAGATAAGCTTTCTCTTCAAAAATCTGTCAAATATGCACTTAGCAATAGCTTAAGCTAGCAGTCTGCTAACTAAATTACTTTATAGCTGTAGATTTTTTGTATCAAACTACAACTAGCTAGAATTGTCATCGCTAAAATTTGTTTATAAATTTTTCGTTAGCAAAAGCACTACTTTGGGCTTAAAAGAAGTAGAGAGACGTTCTCGCCAGCGTCTTCATAATATACTTATATTTAGATAAACTTAGAGAGCAAAATCTCATCTAAATACAAAAAATCCAAATCGTTAGAGCCGTTTCCTATTTTCACGAAATATATTTACATGTATACAAAATTGCACGTTTAAAGTAATAGGATAATGCTAAGAATTATTTGCACTAATAGGTCAATGACAACCAGTTTCATACCAGGGCCATTCGCGGCAAATAACTGTATTTTTAACAGGATTGGTCCCTTATTCTGGCCAGCAGAATAAATTCAAACTCCTATAAAGTATGCCGGTTTTTAAATCATTATTTTGCATACTTAGAAATTCTTGCAGCATTATTAATTAAGAAAATTGGGCATTTTATCTACCGTCTCTAGTTAGTCTCAGTTTTAAGTTACTATATGTATAACTTTCACAATTTTATCTCATTAGAATCGGAGCGAGGCGTCTCTATCAATTAAATCAACAACTTTCCTGCGAATCTAACTTGTCGCCCCAAGATTGTATTTTAGATAATGGGTCGGTAATCACGGCGGTGATTTATCACGCCGCTATCTCAGCCTTCACTGTCCATTAAGCAATCGCTGTGCAACCCTTTTGTTGTCCCGTACTCCGGATGGAGAGACACACGCTGACTGACGACACGCGCCCCGTACCTATACAGTTGCATTTCGAAAATTGCGATAATAGATCTAGATGGCAACTCAGTCATAATAAATACGCGCCTGACAGAGCCTTCATAACCTGTGGGTAGTATTTTCGACAACGTAGCTGGTGATGTGATAAGTTTACTACTAAGACAAATATGGGGTTAACCTTGATTTGACTTGATTAAAGTCTTCCATAACCGCTTTGTTTTTTGCTAAACAATAATGCACAAAGATCACGTAGGGCATTCATGCGATTGTCGGTACTTGATCCTAAATCAAGATGGATTCTGTATTACTGTGTAAACTATACTTTTAAAAGTCTTTGGCTGTTTTTAATATGTTTACCCTCTCCTCCTGCAAGAAGTATAATTCTTTTATTACTGTGATCAGCAAATGAAATTTTTTTGTAAGCAGTTGGAATCAGTACGTACAGATCGACGGTCCCGGGGTCAAATCCTGGCGTGGGCATGAACCATGTTAATTCGGCTTTTCGGATTCATGTATACATATTTGTATTTATTACATGCTCGGCGGTGAAGGAAAACATCGTGAGGAAACCCACACGTCCAAAAAATATATCTCGAAAGAGCTGTGACCTAACCTGAAAAAGGTCTGGTTTTCCCTTTGGCTTGTGGACATCTGACCACAGCCGCTTCATGTAAAATTCAGCATCTTCGCCGAATCCTTAGGCTTAGGTAACGGACCCCGCTAATCCAAATGGGTGAGGAAACGTGAGTGACTAGGCTTTAACCGGAGTTCACAAGGTTGCCACGAACGGAGGTGGCCAGCAGTTCCCGATCACGTCGGTAGGTCCGGACGGAAATGTAGGTCGTAGTAGTGTAGTTCGCCCTGTGAACCTTAGTCAGCTTGCAGGACCGTGTGGCGCTTACGGTCGCAGGAGGTCGCAGGCGATATTGAAGTCGGTAACCGCACACAGAAGAACACAGCCGTGATGCACACCGTGTCTTTGGATCTCAGCGTAGACAGACTCTTGTTTCCCCCTTTGTTGGTTATCTACAGAATTTCATTTTCCTAGAGAATTTCATTTTTTTTATTTAAAATACTTTCACAAATATTTTTTTCCGACAAATTTTGACTCCCATTCCATATGAAGGATCGCTATGTACAAAGACAATTAAAAAGGGTGAATTAAAATGTTACAGCACTGACTCGTCTTTTCACATCAGTCGTGTACATTCCATCCCCGCTGAAAGCGCATCCAAGATATACAATCTCATTCACTTGTTCCAACACTTCATCATCGACCGTAATTGTTACAATGGTTTCTTCTCTTTCAAAAACCATTATCTTTTTTTTCTTCGCATTCAATAGTAAGCCTTTCTCGATGCAATCGTCTTTCATTATTGTGACCAGTGTAACCTGTAAAAACCTCTTCGCACACTTTCAAACACCTCATGATGTCATCGGGAGACATACAAGTGTACGGCCCACCTAACGTAAAATGGTTACAGCAGCTATGCATGCTTGTAATACAAGGAGTAACGCGCGCGCGTTGCCAGCCCCTGTTGACAACACAACAACAGAGGTTACTGAGAACCTCACTCACTCGCAGGAACATAACAACCCTCCATGCAGTAGTTACTGAACTCTAGTTTCCCAAGAAGCTGAACACTTCCTCGGTGGGGGTTTTTTTTATACTACGTCGAGAGGTATACAAGCATACGGCACACCTGATGTAAAGCAGGTACCGTAGCCCATTAACGCTTGCGATATATTAAATATCACTCGCGTGATGCCTCCTCTGCTGCTTAGACAGCAACTCCTTGGGAGCTTACTCAAGCCTTTAAGGAGTTGTTATTTGGCTGCGGTTTTCTGTGAGGTGGAGGTACTTACCCAGACGGGCTGCTTTGATGCGCGCTACCTCTCTTAAATATTGTTGTACATATTGGGTTGTTGTTAATACACTCATCTCTCTTAACTCTAATCTGTTATCTGTCGAAAACAACCGGGACAAACGACTTAACGTGCCATTCGAGCACGGTGGAACTGAAGATGCTGACTAAATCTATTCACAGACAGGTTGCGATCGAAGTTACTTGCTCACGTGTACACAATACCATGCCGCCATAAAAATATCTCGGTATCTAAATAGTATCTCTGGAAGAACTACAAACAGGACAGTATGTTTTACTATTAAGTAATGCCAATAATTAAGGTTCAGAAGCTTTTTAAAGTAGGTACGACGGGATCCCCGAGGGCGGTTCGCTAACAAAGTTAGGGGTACAACAACTGACATGCATTAACGGTATTTCCGGTAGCGTTTAGCCCGCAACATCGTTACCGACCGGAAATTCAATCGAGTTTTGGTACGTCTCTCCTATTATGGCTGACACTTCAGCGGAATTGCATTCACAATAAGCAATGAAGGTCACAAGTACTCAGACTATAACTAAATTCCAGTACATACTATGTTATTTCATAACTACGTCGAATAAATACTTCGAGATTTCCACCGAATATTTAATAGGAAGGTCTAGTGTTGAAAGTATTGATAATTGCTTAAGTGCTTAGTATCATATAGATCCTGCAATTGTTTGTTATTGTTGTATAAAAACCGTTATTTCCACTACAGTATAGATTTTTAGAAACAATTAAAATTACAGCGCGTTGTTCTGAAGGTGTCTCTTCATAAACCTCGTCGTTTTTGCACAGTTGACCTATATAAGGAGGCACAATTTATGTGTTCGCAAGTTATATTTGATGCGTGCCACACTCTACGTACATAAAGGCATCTTAAGCTCTTCTACGTATAGCTCAATGATTCAGAAAAGAGTATTTAAGCTACCTGTTCCCCTAACATCGACAACTTTTGCTCAGCGCTTCAAAACATTTGCTTTGGTTTATAACAGATTGTTGAAGAGATGCAATTTAAGGGGCTGTAAAACATTTGACGCAAAAAATCACATAAAGAATCTGTTAACGCCTATGGACTATGAAGAGACAGAGAATTTACTGAAGATCATGTATTAACTGATAAAATTACGTTTTGAGTGTGGATTTTTCAGACGCGCTCACTCTCCCGGACGATAAACGAAACATATCTACACATAACTTACACAAAAACACACGTGCACACACACATTCATACATACACACAAATACACGTGCAGCATCTTAAAAGAAAAAAAAAATTACATAGAAGTAACTAAGCAGATAAATAATTTGTATTGGTACGAGTACATAGCGTCTATCGCTTGTTGCATACCAAACTCGCAAAAGGGTACCCGCAGTATAAAATAGCGATGGATGATGGATTATATATATACACTGTAAACACTTGTAATTGCTCTTCGCCGCTATACTGTCACAAATTCCATGTAATTCTCATGTATTGACACCCACGATACAGGCCGAGCCTAGTGTGGGGTCATAGTAATACTGTGTTTCTTATGTTTAACCTATGCTTAATAAAGATTTACTTACTTTTTACATCTATCTTCTTCTTCCTAGTGTTATCCCGTTTCCTAATGTATTAGGATAGGCAGGGTCTGCTACCTAAGCCTAAAGGCTTGGTGAAGGTACGGATTTTGATATGAAGCGACTGCCGTAGATCTCCATATCGCCCGAAAGGAAAACCAGATCTTTTTTTTCGGGTTAGGTCACACGTCTATAGATATGTAATTTCTTGGACCACACGTTTCCTCACGATGTGTTCCATCACCGACGAGCAAGTGATAATTGCAAATATGTACATAAATTCGAAAACATGAATTTATTGGTACATGCCAGGATTCGAACTGGGGGTCTGTTGCTCAATAGGCAAAAATCAAAATTACATCCACGTTCATAATTATGTAAAAGAATTACAAGAATCAATTGCGACTTCTTAATGATTAACAGTAAGTAATCATTCAACTTTTCTATTAATGTGAGTACTATTTTATTTCTATTAATGTGATACTATTTTCACATTACTTTCCGGTAGATTGTTGAGAGATATCTTCATGCAGTAGAGACTGAGTTGGTCTAATGAAATTTATGTTAATAGATTCAGGTGTTATTTTGCGAAAGTCAAATTTACATGCAAATTCCGTTTTTCAAATCAATTAGCCAGCCATCTGGAACAGAAACCGCATACCCTCACCACCGTCGCTGCCATGACTGGCCTGGTCGTCGCTGCGACACGTGTTTCGCCTCTCCACGAGGCATCCTCAGTCGCTGTAGACGTTAATCGTTAGAATAATATGCTACAAGTCTCAAGATGAACATGGATGAGATGAACTAGACTAAGATCATGTCGAATGTCCATGTTACACCTATGCCAGTCACGGTAGAAAGCACTAAACTTGAAGTTGTGGACGAATATGTCTACCTAGGACAGGTTATTCAGTTCGGTAAGTCCAACTTCGACCGAGAGGTCAACAGACGGATCCAACTCGGCTGAGCAACGTTCGGGAAACTTCGACACGTATTCTCGTCCAAAATACCTCAACGCCTGAAGACCAAAGTCTTCAAACAGTGTGTGTGTTGCCAGTGATGACATACGGAACTGACACGTGGCTCTTCCGGGCTGTATGGGGAAGCTGAAAGTCGCTCAGCGAGCTATGGAAAGAGCTATGCTCGGGGTTTCTCTGCGTGGTAGAATCATAAATGAGGATATTCACAGTAGAACTAAGATAACGACATAGCCCAAAGGTTAAGTAAGCTGAAGTGAGGCCGGCCACATAATTCGCAGAACCGACAATCATTGGCGAAGAAAGGTACCGTACTGGTACACCCAGTGTGGGACGACCCCCCCACGTTGGTCATGGTAGGTAAGTCTTGGCCTTCCTCGGCTCCTACATCCTTCCACTTTTGCATTGTATATCTGCTTCGTCCTTCTTTCATCTTGCATTCTTTCTACATGCCCGAACCATCGGAGCATGCCTCTTCTTATTTTAACACCGACGCTCTCTTTCAGACAAACTCTATTTCTAACATCGTCATTGCGAATACGGTCTACAAGCCTTACGCCACAAATTTTGCGCAGCGCTCGCATTTCAACCGCGTTTATTCTACTTTCATGCTCTTTCTGCCATAACCAGCTCTCGCTTCCATAAGTTAGCGTTGGGACCAACACTGCATTGTGTATAGCGAGTTGTGCCTTCTGGCTCAGGTTTTTACTGCCAAGAAGTTTTCCCAACGCTCATTCACACTATTCCCAGCACTCACTCGTCTTTCCACATCTGCGGTGTACCTTCCATCCATTCAATCTGTGAATTGTCGGACAAATTACACAGCGCCATCTAGCCCCAAAGTAAGCGAAGCTTGTGTTATGGGTACTAGACAACTGATAAACATACGTAAATACATTTATTTTTGTAAATACATAGTTATTATACATAGAAAATACCCAGACCATGACAAACAGACATGTTCGTGCACACAAATGTTTGTACTGTGTGGGAATCGAACCCACGAGCGTTGGTGTCAAAGTAGCGTAACAACGCGTTTCGCCACTGCGCCACCGAGTTCGTCAACTATCAGTCGGATTTGAAAAATTCTTCTTGCATTTGATAGCCCAATTCCTCAGGTAGGTTAAAGGCTATCCAACATCGTGATACGACCCTTATTAGAAAAAAGAAATATATAAAAAATATATCAACGGGGTTCCCACAGCATGCCGTGATACGAACGAAAATGCATGGTGCAGCTAGAAATTGCATAAATCTGAAAACACGAATTTATTGGACAATTCTCACATCGGGATACGAACCAGTGACCAGTCGATTAATAGGCAGGTTCTCTGTCCACTAGACTATTACTGCTCTATATTAGATTGTGTATAATCATGATTAAATCAATTTATCAGAAACATTTACTTATATTAATATTCCTAGTACCATCACTATTTGTTCCGAGTGTAAAGTGTAAGACACTACAGTGGGACACACAAACAATGCTCTACAAGAGGGCATTAGATGTTGAGCGCAAAATTGCACGCACACCAGTGCTAACAAGCACTCGAGACGTGACGGAAGGAGCGTGAAGTGCGAGCCGTCATGATCCCGCTTCTGATCAATAAGTCTTGGCGAACTCAAATATTTGCACACGACGAACATTAGTGAAGATGGAAGTGCCTGCAATACTGCGAATGTGACAGCGCGCTGAAAGGACACAGAGTATTCAACGCAGAATATTCATTCAACTTTTTGCTATCATGTTTCTATGAAAATATAAGTGAGATAAATTATTGCTAAATTTATTGCAATTAAATAATGTGGAAAGTGACTTTATTAATTGTGGATATGTTTGAAAATCCGTTTAAAACACGAAGCTATATAGCTGGAGACTGAACGCTGATTGAAATGACTCGAATTTCTAGTTCCTGCCATCCGTGTTACAAACAATGTTCATTAATGTAAATAAACTGTCGTATGTAAGGTAAGGTTATTGGAGACGGTGTTCTTCAGATTTTTCTTTATAGTCCTGATTTTAGACTACGCTGATAATGTTTAAATACATTCCTAGAGCCCATTAATCTATATATGTATATAAACCGGCAATTGGTTCGGTAGTCTCGCTAAAACTCAAAAACGGCTTGACAGATTTGAATAATATTCTTTGTTTTGTTCGCTACAGGAGTGGTTTAAAAACCAAAAAAAGCAGAAAGCCCCTAAAGTTCAGTTCAAAAATCTAAAAAGAAAAACCGGCCAAATGCGAGTCGAACTCGCGCACGACGGGTTCCGTACCATTATCTACAAAAACGGCAAAAAAAAGTCACGTTTGTTGTATGGGAGCCCCCCTTAAATATTTGTTTTATTTTAATGTAATTAAAAGTGAATATATAACTAAATATTCTGTGAATATTTCAAGCGTCTACTTGTTGCCGGTATCAATATCGAGCAAAAACGAGCAAAAAATCACGTTTGTTGTATGGGAGCCCCCTTAAATATTTATTTTATTATGTTTTTTAGTATTCATTGTTATAGCGGCAATACAAATACATCATCTATGAAAATTTCAACTGTCTAGCTATCACGATGCATGATATACAGCCTGGTGACAGACGGACGGACAGCGGAGTCTCGGTAATAGGGTTTCCGTTTTACCCTTTGGGTACGGAACCCTAAAAAATTGTAATTTTGTGTGGGAATCGCTAATTCGGATTACTATAACAGATTATTATGTGAACCTATCAGGCGACATATAAAACTGTAATTTCTTCGTAAATAGTTTTTATTTTTTTAGTTTAATTTGTTTTGATCTATCATTCTATTTACCTATATTCACTTTAGTAGTACATAAACGAAAATTTTAGCAATATTGGAGGACTCAGATTGAGGTTTTCAACGCTTTAAAGGTTGAGGTTATTCTCCGATCACCTGTGACTGACGAACTGAACGCGTTCTTGAAATCATCAGTGGCGGTATGTGAAGACACTCCGATTGAACCTAATAGGCGAGTGTTTTTGCAACAAGATCAAAATGCCGATGTGCTTTTGAAACAGTTGTTAGACATTGGTAATGGGAAAGTCTCAGTTGACACTTCGAACGGCTTCATCACATTACCTACAGATTTATATCAGTTGCGAGAATCAAAGCAGGAGCTCATCCAGATTTTTCTAGACGTCACCCAACGATACAAAAATTATTTATTCGTAGCAAAAACCATAATTGGTCGAGCAGACGAGCAGTATTGGAAGGGAAAAACAAAGACGTCGATGACGCGACCATTCAAAATTTCTTTCTTGGACAGTTGTTTCCCTTCAAATTATCAAGATGAGGTAGTTAACTATCCTACAGAATTATTAAATTCGCTGGAATTACCTGGATTACCACCTCACAATTTGCAATTAAAAGTAGGCTCAGTTATCATCAAGATGCATATGATCAATCAACCTCGAGCGTGCAATGGAACGACACCGGCTGTTAAAAAAATATTGAACAAAATCACCGAGACAACGAATACCAAGTGAAAATACAATGTTTTGATTCAACATCTTCTTCCTAGCATTATCCCGTTTCCTAATCCATTAGGATTGGCGGGGTTCGCTACCTAAGCCTAAAGATTTAGCGAAGATACTGATTTTGACATGGAGCGACTGCTGTCAGACCTCCACAACTCAGAGAGAAATCAGACATTTCTTGTGAAGTGACACGTCTATCGAAATATAATTTCTTATAATTTCCAAGCAAGTACTAATGACAATCTATAACTTCACACCAAATGCCTTGCGGCAGAGGCAGAGGGAACCGAGTGCTACATGACTCGATCCTTACAAACTTCACTCGCTTCTTTAATATTCCTTGCTCTCATACACGCTCGCAGATTTCTAAGGCTCCTGATATCACCTTATTGTTGGTGATACGAAGTTCACCGGGTCATCTAGTTACAAATAAAACTCACCTCAGTTACAATGTAGCGTACGTAACTCACTTGAATTAAGGGTCTTTAAAGTGAAAAGTTGAGACTAATTATTCATTTTTTATTTGAAATAATAAAATGGATAAATTGGTGAAATATAGGATATTCAAAAAATGTCTCAATGAGCAAAGCGTGAAATAAAACTAAACTATAATCTTTATTTAAAACCTATTCGCCTGGAATTTTAGAACGCCTGTTGAATGGGGTAAAAGTAATATGATTCAATAAAAATATTTGCCGCTTGGTTCTTCCGTGTGAGGATCCCATTGTCACGTTTATAAGCAGCCTCTGTTTAACTCCTAGATTACGGTTCAGAGGTTTAGTCTTGAAAAGTTGACAAACATACTTACAAATAGTTACTTTAACTTCCTAATATATACTATAATACTAAATACATGACAGAAGAATTGATTCGTGAATGTTATGTTTTACAAAATGTTGAGTTAAAATGTGTTTCGGCCTGCCTGATGTGAAATGTTTCGCGCAGCTGCAATCCATGCTACTGATGCAACAGATCCTTGTGATCTTTCTGTTAACGTCAAACACTTGCAGGAATGCAACAATCCTCCAATGTATTTTTATTTATCTTTCTTTTCTATGCATTACTTTTGACTTACAACATTTGACTCACTTTCACTTAGGTAGACCTTTGTAATGAAAACACGAGTATCTGAACGTCTTGATACACGAATTCGTGACTAATGCGAGTGATCTTATACTTCTGTAAAAGTTGTTGGTAAATATTTTTTTTGTTATATTATTATTCTAAATTTATTTTTCAATGTGTGACAAAAAAAACTAAAATGGTCCTTTTGTCAAACATAAAAAAAAAATCTCTATTTTGAATTTTGTTTCCCATCTTTTATTTTTAAATTCCTTTCTCATTAATAGCCATATCCATTATGCGCCACATGTTAAAAACAGAGACAGCATTATTTTTGTTTTCCATTTGTGGTACAATCTTGCTGTATGAAATTGCTCTGTTGCTAACATTGATCCAGATCCAGGCGCAGAAAGGACATACTTTTATGTTTATATTAAAATGAATCAGGTTAACGTTATATTATTAAAAGTAAAACTTATTTCATTAAGTCAGCGTGAAAGGCAATTGTTAAAATAGTTTTAATATAATAACGTCTTTATAAGGTATAATAAAGCGTAAATATTATAATCTTAGTGTGGATTATCTATACGTATGCAATAAAGTTTTATGGAACGATGTTTTATTATTATGAACCAAATATGAAAGGCGACGATAAATAATACGTTTTATATTGACTCTAGAGGAGTCGGATACCAAAATTTTGGGTCATCACGACCGCATTTCACTATGACCGCATTCTAATTTCATTTATTTTCTGCCACACCTAGCTCTCCCTTAAATTAAATACGTTAGAGTTGTGTATAATGCTTAGAAATGTATATATGTATATGTGCAAGATTTTTTTTATACACAGCTTTGCCTTGAGGCTCAAATTTGAACTGCCAAGATATTCCCGATGTTCCCGATGTCCCAAAGGGAGTACCCTGCACTTACTTTTAAAATATTAGTAAGATTAAACGGAATCTGATAGAGTAGTGTCATAAAAAATATATTTTAATCCTGCCTTTTTATGATCGACTAAATAATACAAATATTTACTAAATTCACAGAATTTGTCATCAAACTAGACGCAACCACGTGTTTTATAGTCTATGACACTCTCCACTGTAACATGGTGCTTCATGAAGGCGCACCGGGCGGAATGAGTGGTGAGTGGGCGGCTTACAGTCTACCGCCGCTTGGGCGCCACGCATCCGTCATTGCTTCTTGTATGTCTTCTCAATGCTCGTAAAATGTTTGGTTCGTATTGTAACTTTTATTGCCAAAATGTGATAAATCCAGTGAATCCGAAAAAGTATATGCCTATAACAATGCTAACTTGGCAGATAATAGAGGTATTTAAAGTTGCTGAACGCTGAATAAAATGCAATGCCATTTTAAATATATATATGTATAATTTAAATGCTATAGCCTTCACTGTGGGCTGTATGGGGAAGCTCAAGGTCACTCAGCGTACTACAGAAAGAGCTATTATTAGGGTTTCCCTGCGTGATAGAATCAGAAATGAGTATATCCGCAGTAGAAATTAGGTAACCGACATAGCCCAAAGGATAAGCAAGCTGGAGTGGCGGTAAGCAGGCCACATAGTTCGTAGAACCGATAACCGCTGGTCAAAAAAGGTTCTCGAATGGCGTCCTCATACTTGTACACTCAGTTTTTTTTACAACGTCGGGAGGCTTACAAGCATACGGCCTACCTGATGTAAAGCAGTTACCGTAGCCTATTAATGCTGGTAATATATTAAGTATCACTCGCACAATGCCTCCCTGCTGCTTACACAGCAACTCCTTAGGAGTTACTGGTGACCTCGCTCTCACACAGGAATACAACAAACCTCTAGGGAGTTGTTATTTGGCTGTGGTTTTCTGTGAGGTGGACGTACTTCCCCAGACGGGCTCCTTTGATGCGCCCTCCCTCTCTTAAAACACCCAGACCAAGACAAACAGACATGTTCATGCACACAAATGTTTGTCTTGTGTGGGAATCGAACCCACGAGCGTTGGTGTCAAAGTCGCGTCATTCACTACTGAGCCACCGAGCTCGTCGAAATTCGTCAGTGTGGGATGACCCCCCATTACATGGAACGACGACCTCAATAGGTTTGTAGAGTGTGTCGATGGATGCAGGTGGCACAGGATCGAGACGAATGGCACTCTAGAGGGGAGGCCTATGTTCAGCAATGGACGAATACGGGCCGAGACGGCGATGGTGATTTTCAAGATTAAAGTATTGTGATCGTATTGTTTTTAGTTTCATAATTTTGGCAAAAAAGTATTTCGAAGCGACAATGTAATAACAGTCGATATAAGGTATCTCTATGTGTCTCAGTCCGTTGTCAACAAGTCCAGCTAAATCAGCCATGTCGTTAATATTTAACATTAAGTATATATTCTAAATGAGTATAATAATATGTTTGGAATTTTATCTTTTTTTAATATTAAGGGGTATTGGAAGCCCGCCTTAACGTTGAAATTAGAGAAAACAATTCTTCCTCAAAAATAGTAAAAGAGAACGTTCTAAAAGTTATGAAATAAATATATTTAAAGGCTATCCCATAATTTACGCAAAATGAAATTTTAATACAAAACACAGATTTTTAATTAGAAAGTTTAATTTTTTTATTGATTCATAGAGTATATACAGATTGAGGTTATGTATGAGATGTCGGATAAATGGCCACCACGGCTTTCCTGGCAAGTACGCACTCTTTTATTGAAATATTCTATGTCCGTTTCGCATAAATGTGGCTGAATTTCATTAATACACAGCCCAATTTCCTCCTTCAAGACGCTGGTGGTCATGGGCTTGTTGGCATAAACTTGACTTCAAAAAGCCCCAATGAAAAAATTAAATGGCGTTTAAATTGCAAGATGGCCAATCCTGATCGCAAAAACGGCCAATTAGGAAATCACTCCTGCAGTAATTGAATTGTTTCTCTGACTCTATTATATGTGGCACCGTCCTGTTGAAACCACATGTTGGTCACTTCCATATCTTGGAATTTAAGCACTAAAAGCTGGGTTATTATGTCACCCTGACTAGCCTCAATTTGGAAGAAGAATGGTTCGATAATGCCTCCAGCCCAAAACCACACCAAACAGTCACGCGTTGTTGATGCATTTGTTTCTCAACAATTATTCGTGGGTTTTCTGAACCTCAAATGCAACAATTTTGACGATTAATGAAGCCATCAAGATGAAAATAAGCTTCGTCACTGAAGATGATTTTGTTCGCAAATACAACATCCACTTGTTATTCCAAAATCCATTCAACTAACTGTCTTCGCACTGCGTGGCCAGTAGACTTCAGTTCTTGAGTAAATTGAATTTTATAAGCATAAAGCTGCAAGTCTTTCGTGAGTATTCGCTGCAGAGAGCTTCTCGAAATGCCCAATTCTTGACTACGGTGCCGATATTCCTGGACTGTCAGCAATACTCTCGCGACCTGCTGCGATGTTTTCTCTTGAACGACTTGTATCAGAACGCTCAGAGTGTCTAAGATCACTAATTGATCCAGTCTCCCCGAATTTTTCAATTATGCTCTTCACAGTTGATAGTTTTAAATCACTATGCCGGTCACATTTTGTACGAAAATTGCGAACTGGGGCTGACAAACCTTCATTATTTTTTAAATACTGCTCAACAATGAAAATGCGTTGTTCTTTCGCATAGCGCTCCATTTTTAGTAACCCCAAACTGTCAGCTGTAACGTTGTTGTCATCTTTTCCTTTGGCAACACTGTACCATCAAATGGCGCATAATTCAATGCGTGAATTTATATTATAGGACACCCATATATGAAGCAGTAACCAATATTTTTGTAAAATAAAACTTTCACCTGTCATTTCTTTTCTGCCACACAAACGTACATTTTAAAAAAATTAGAATTTTTCATTTTACCTTTTATCTTACTATATCTAATTATATTACTATGTCTATTAGATGCATAACATTATAGACAGACTTAATCTCTACTAGCCAACCTACTGATTAGTATTATAAAATACAAGCTGTTTTTTGCATTGTAAAATTAAGAATCTGCGAAGTAAGCTCAGTAAGCTCCTAAGGAGTGTGTGTGTGCAGCAGAGCAGGCATCGCGCGAGTAATAAATGTTACAAGCGTTAATAGGCAACGGCAACTGCTTTACAACAGGTGGACCGTATGCTTGTAATCCTCCCTACGTTGTATAAAAAAAGTATTTCCTTACTTTACAGGGATTGCAGCCAAATAACAACTCCTCAAACGTTCATAGGCCACACAAAATACGCCGTAGGTATACCAGGCGGATCGATATCTGAACTGCGAAATATATGTGAAAAATTGAAGGATTTTTTTAGGTTACATACAGCAACATTTCGATTATCTCTAATAGCTTGCCTAGTTAGTAGATAAAATTAGAGATTACAGGTACAATGCACAATATTAAACAGGTAATTTAATAATTTAATTTCTCTAGTTTAAATTATCAGACTTTCCATAAATTTAAGTTGCGATAGCTTTTAAGATATTTGATCTGTGCTAATAACACTATTGACTGTCATCAGAAACTATAGGTTGTCTGTTCCTCAAAAAAATATTTTATTTGAATATTACAGGTCATTTTCGTATAAAGTAATATGTATTATATTTGTTTAATTATTTCCGGTCAGTATGATTCGGTGGTACCGAGAAAAAACATCCATAGTGTGTCCAAAAATTGATTTTTAATTTTACCTAGTTTTATTTGGAAGGGCAGAATAACAATTCAGGTGATGTTAATCTTAACCTGAATATATTTTCGTTATCATAAAATATTGTACGTTGTGAAAGGCACGACAGGAGAAAGTCGTGTATTTAGCCATGGACTACTTATTTACTTTTAAATATTTGAGCAACATTAGGTAACATTGCTTAAATATTAAAAAGCCGCTCTTATATCTCCAGTCAGGTATGGATCACTCTATGCTCGCAGATTACTTTATTATCCCTTTCCAGACCTTGGGCTAATTCTCATTACAATCATTTCAGAGGCGTCGGCGTAAAAAGTAACAAATATAAAAAAAAGATACTGAATTACATGTACAATATTAATTATAAACATGTACAAAATTAAATCATGTATAATTTATGTAGTTATTACATGCCATCATTTATCATATAATCACCTGGGAGACTCATTTCTAAAATAAAAAATGTCAAAGCCTGTAATTTAAACAGGCCCTTTGAAGTTAGATTAAAACTGGTCACGGGCACCGCCCCTCGTGTCCGCAGCGACCACCGCAGCACTAATAAGTCCCTGTCCTTTCACAGGATTCTCATTATAACGAGTTTTCAAAGAGTAATGAGTAACTAAGAAGTCTGAATTCATTTAATTGAATAAGGGACCTCAGAAAATTCATTAAAGGCTAATTAAAAGATTTCGTTGACTAAAATGCTACACTGAAAAACGTTTTCAAAGTAACAATTTGATTAGGATAAACTGATAGTGAGTTACATGTCAACAGACTTTAATTATACATATAACTTATTATTTCCAGCATCATATTTGCAAGGCGTGTCGCAATTCGCGAACCAATGAAGTGTTCCGTATGTATTGTAAGACAAAATATGTGAATTTGAATATTGTTATATATATTTACAAAATTATAATTTAAGATGAATATTACCCGTACAAAGTTTACTTTTTATTGTTAAAGCATCGACTGCGTAACAAAATCCTATTGTTTGTGGATGCTGTACCAGCGCTATTGTATTGGCCGCAGATACTGACAGCTATGATGAGCCCGCGAATAGCCCCGTAAGGCATTATTTCCCTTCTCGTTAATGTTAAGTATTTTATTACACGTGTCTTATTAATAACATACCTATGAGACAAGTATTATAATTTACTTACAATTCCTTTAGTTATCCAGCTTCCCACGTATTTTTGTTTACAAAGTTTCCCGTATTTTGTAGAAATATCATATCCTTAAATCTTCTTATTCCCATTGTTTCCCAATCCATGGGCGGGGTCCGCTACCTAAGCGTATGATTAAGCGATCACACACGTAAGTCTAAGGTAAATTATTAGATAAACGGTATACGGTATAATGACGAGCTCGGTGGCTCAGTCGTGAATGACGCGACTTTGACACCAACGCTCGTGGGTTCGATTCCCACACAAGACAGACATTTATGTGCATGAACAAAATGTTTTAAGAGAGGTAGAGTGCATCAAAGCAGCCCGTCTGTCACGCTATTATTTAATATCTATTACTTTTTAAACAAAAACATTCTTTAATAGACTATAAAAAGGGAAAAACAGAGTTTATCTGTCGAAGATTTGACGAGGTCGGTGGCTCAGTCGCGAATGACGCGACTTTGACACCAACGCTCGTGGGTTTGATTCCCACACAAGACAAACATTTGTGTGCATGAACATGTCTGTTTGTCTGTGTCTGGATGTTTTAAGAGAGGTAGGGCACATCAAAGCAGCCCATCTGGGGAAATACCTCCAACTCACAGAAAACCGCAGCTCAACTCCATAGCGGGTTGTTGTATTGCTGCGTGTGAGTGAGGACACCAGTAAGCTGCTAAGGAGTTGTAAGCAGCAGAGGAGGCATCGCGTGAGTGATGCTTAGTGTGTTGCAAGCGTTAATAGGCTGCAGTAACTGCTTTACAACAGATGGGCCATATGTTTGTATGCCTCCCGACGTTGTAAAAAAAAAATACGGTCGACCATTCAACAGATCTTGAAAATAGCTGCTTCTGCTGTAGCATTAGCATTGAATTCAATTCTTTCAATTCCGTGATTCTGTTCGTTACTAGGAGTAATGATTGCTCAAAACAAATAAAATTCGTAGCGAGCGAGACCGTTAAATACAAAAGATTGATAATGTTGTGATCATTCAATGCAAAAATGCGATAATTCAGTAAGACATCAAAATTGTTTTATTTAAATATGTGATGAAGTCGATGATATTGGTAGTAAATTGTGGATGTCCATTATTTTAATCCAAATTATTTAGAATCATTATATCTAAGAAATAAATAAAAAACTTTTTGTACCTTGATTTTTCAATGTATAATACTGGATACAAAATATAATAACACGTTGTTGTAATAATAGAAATTACCCGGTAAAATATGCCAATTTCGAATAGCCGTCGTTTTGCATTTAATGTGTGTCACAGTAACCATTGACAACTGTCGTTGCTGACTGTAAATTTGTTGCATGTTCTATTCTTTTATCTATATTATTTTATCCACATTGTATTTCCCACAAAACCTTTGATACTACTTAGTTCTGATCTTAGTGAAATTGTTGAAAGCTTTAGAAGCCTCAAACAATGATAACATGGCCACTGAATAATAGTTTTGTATTGATGAAGCAGCGAAACGTGGTCAAAATGCGAGCGTCACGCAAAATTGACGACGTAAAGTACAAATTGATCTACCAGAGAATATAGATGTTAACATAAGAAAAGAAATGCATTTGCCGTCAAAGAAATGAGTAAACATTTGCAAGGAACTTGTCGTAAAGATATAACTGAAATAGTGAAGATTTGCAGAACGGTGCTGAACTGGTAGTGAATGCATAGTCGAAACGGCTAATCGAATTATTTTTATATTGTTATATTATTACGACTTTCCTCCTACAAACTCACAAAAAGCATTAAGTAGCAGTTTGGTCACAAAGATTTATTTAGGGCGGCTGCGTCCCCTAGGCGCCGCGAGTCTGCCGCCGGCGGGACGACGTCAACGGCGCCGCGCCGTCCCGCCGGGCAGACGTGGCGGCACCGATCTATCGATCTCCAGAGATGACGACACGACTGTCTGTTCCCAATGCACACCGCGCGACGCCCTTAGCCTGAGCGTGCCGGCTTGACCCACTTTGTGCTTGCACTATTTGTCTCAATTAAGAGCACCGTGGTTTGCCCTAGCTTTTAAATCTTTCGATTTTCTCAGAAAGATGTAGAAAAACATGTAGACTTTCAATTGCAGTAGCATAATCACAAAAATAGAATGCTAATATCCCTTATCCCGGATACAAGAACCTACATTATGGTCTCTGCGTCTACCATAATCTTGTAGAGCTTGTATGTACTAGTAGTGGGGATAGCAATACGTAGCAATGCTCCCAATATTCCAAGTGTCCATCGAGATATGATGTAAGTCGTGGATATTCCGTAGCTTCTATCTATAACTTCACACCAAATCCCTTGCGGGGTAGACAGAGAGGACCGGGCGCCACATGACTCGATCCTTACATACCTCACTTGCTTCTTAAACATTCATTTCTCTTCTGATGCACGCGTGCCGGTTTCTAAGGCTCCTAACATCACCTTCTACGGTAGGCAAGTCTTGGCCTTTCTCAGCTCCTACATTCTTCCTTTTTTTGCGTTATATATGTGTTTCGTATTTCCTAATGGTTGAGCTTAATTGTGAAATTTATACATTTAAAAGATAAATGACACACATGCAAAAAAAGGTAAAATTAATTGTAACACGTTTTTTTGTTGTCAGTTTCCTCCAAATTACTAACTTAAATTACTCCGATTTTCTTTAAACATTCGATATTTATAAATACAGTCTGCTCCATGCTGTAGGCCTCAGGGAACGTATAAGTTTTTGTCTCAAATATTTAGGAGTAGATGAGAAACATACAAACTAATCAATTTAGAATGTTTATAATTGGCATACAGAAATATTTAGAAATTAAAATTGATCAAGGTCCTGGTCTTTCTATATTCTACAATTTAAAATAATTTCTAAATTCCTAATTAATAAATCATGAAACTGAATAATATTCATTGGATGTTGTAGGAATGGTAGATAAATTACTCTTATTGTAAAAATATTTAATTCAACTTCATTTGTTCCTTCATACAACTCAATCAATCATTCAAACATTTATTTGCAGAAAATATGGGTAATATACAGTAATACGCAAATATTAGATCTAACATATTCTTCTGTTTCTAACAGCGTGCAAAAAGAAATAATATAATGTTTTGAATAAATCCATACCTTTAGAAACGAATAAAAATGAAATCAATGTCGAAATGTCAAAACTCAGAATATCGTGTTTATAAACAAAATAATTATTACTTATTTATTATTAGGAAAGATTCTTACAGAAAAAAATGGGTTCCAGTCCGGGAGTGCCGGCAGAAGTGAAAACTTGAAATATAACATTGTGCATTTTTGAATATTTTGGAATGGTTAGGGAATAATTTCGTACGAATTGCTTTATTTATCAGTATTCATTTATTGCACTATTGTACAGAAATATGACAATTTATAATACATTAACCATTTAACACTTCAGAACAATTACAATTATTTTACATTAAAAAGTTTATCTATAACTTCACGCCAAATCACTTACGGGGTAGGCAGAGAGAACCGAGCGCCACGCGACTCGATCCTTACATACCTCACTCGCTTCTTTAATATTCATTGCTCTTTTCATGTACGCTCGCCGATTTCTAGGGCTCCTGATATCACCTTCTGATAGAACACGACCAATTTGATCATGGTAGATAAGTCTTGGCCTTCCTCGGCTCCTACATACTTCCACTTTTGCATATTTTATCTGCTTCGTCATTCTTTCATCCTGCATTCTTTCTACATGAACCAACGGAGCATGCCTCGTCTTATTTTAACACCGACGCTCTCTTTCAGACCAACTCTGCTTCTAACCTCATCATTGCGAATACGGTCTACAAGCGTTACGCCACAAATTTTGCGCAACGCTCGCATTTTCGCGTTTATCCTACTTTCATGCTCTCTCTGCCATACCCAGCTCTCGCTTCCATAAGTAAGCGTTGGGACCAGTACTGTATTATGTATTGCCAACCTGCGCCTTCTGGCTTAGGATTTTACTGCCAAGGAGTTTTCCCAGCGCTCCATTCGCACTATTCCCAGCACTCACTCGCCTTATCTCTCAGAAAAATCAACTTTCATCCATAATTTCAACGACTCGTCATCATTATTACCAGCATCATTATCGCCAATCTCTAAAACTCAAACACACACGCACACTCGCGCAAACGCCCTGCGCCGCTTAAACCAAACAGCGTTGTTGATAAACTCCGTTGAACGAAACGCGTAAACGCCTACAATATATATTCTTTATTGCATATAACAGTGTTAAACATAGTAAGAAAATACTCGTAGTAGTGCAAAGGCGAGCTTATCTCTATAATAAAGAGATCTCTTCCAGCCAACCTGTGCTGTGGGATATTTTGTAAAGAATTTCATTTCCAACGTTTTGGTCGCGAGAAAATAATGACCAAAGAACGATCTAGCGCTTCATGTTTTAATTGTTTAATTAGAGGGAGCTAATGTTTTAGCACTGCAGCGAACTTAAGTTCTAATTCTCACCAAAATCTTACGGCCAGGGTCACGTGTCCTGACGGCCTGACGCGAATTTAGCATTTTGACTCATCCCAAAAAGTGCACAACGCCGCTAAAGAAGTTTTCACTTTAAAAATAAACAATGTCAGCTATTGATTCTATTGTTATCATTAACGTAATCGGTGTAGGAATTACGACATACGTTTAAAGTCAAATTAATCCAAAGTCATGTTTTGACATGATAATAGATTATTTAACTTTAAAGAAAAAAAAAATCAAAAACTAGCTCTATAGTGGGGACTATAGAGCTAGTTTTTGAATTATTTTTTTTGAACTTACTTATCGAGTTATAGGACTAATTACAACAACGTCTCTTAAGCTAGACCTCCTATGTTCCGACACTCAAGTCTGGAATAGGTGAAAATAAGCTAATGTAACGCTTTTTAAGTAAAATGATAATATTCTTTTACTTAAAAAGCACAAGATGTCTGTCCCTTACGTCAAGACTTCTGATAGATCGAATATAAATATTTGGGCGATTAATATTTAAGCGACGTTCCCCATAATATTATCCAGTATGCGGTAAGAGTTGCATCTTATTGTTATACACGCCACAAAATAATAATCAATTTATGCAACAACAGACAAATCAACATGGTTGTTCAACCTACATAGACTATCTGAAGTGATACCTAGAAATTTGTTACATCTAATTCTTAAATTAATACATTACTTTATGAAATATAATTTCTTGGACGTGTTGGTTTCCTCACGATGTTTTCCTTCACCATTGTCAGAACAAACAGAACAATTGACAGACACTTAAAAAGTGCATTAGGATTAGCGATGATGATAATGATAATTAGGATTAGCGATGACGTAGGCGAAGCCCGATTTTGAGCCATTGCTTATAACTGATATAATGAGTAGGCAAGTTTAGACATTGGTATGAGTCAAGTACAATAGGCTTATACGAACATTTAGGCTTCAGAAAGCTTTAGCGAAATACTTAAAAAGTAACTACGAATGCTGTTTAAGAAACCGAAACCAAAAGACAATCTGCGCAATGGATGTTTCGATTTGAAGATTTACCAACAAAAGTAAAGAAGGGCAGAAATCAAGGGAAAAAGATATGTACCTCATTCTTTGAATGGACAGGTCATTTCGCAACAATTGTTTGTTGGAAATTGTGTGGAAAATGTTCGACAGCATCACCCAAGAAACAGCATCTTCTTTCATCACGATGACGGTCTAATTCACTCTGCTAGACGAACAATTCAATATTTGTCTATGGAAGGCGGAATTAGTGAGTTATTCTTCTGATAATCACGACGATATGAAAGATAAACTCAGAGAAATATCGCTTTGTGTACCCTAAAAATACTGTGGCTCCACCATTGACTGACTACCATGCGACGGTTCTTGGAGAGAACGGAGACTACTTGAAAAGCAATAAAAATATTAACAACTTACCTACGTACACTAGTACATGTTATTCTTCGCATTTCTAATCTGTCCGTCACATTTATATTTTCTACAACATTATATATACAACCATACTGCCATTTTGATGTAAATTGGTTACTGGAACCTACGAATGCTTGCAATACTGGAAGCATCGCTCGCGCATGACTACCACTGCTGTAATGTAATAAGTCCTCAAGAGCTTGCTGGTCACTTCACTCACTCTCATGAACGTGCATCTCGAGAAAGTTGTTACTTGCCTGCTGTTTTCTGTGAGGTGAAGGCACTTTCCAGTCACGTTGTTTTAAATAAAGTATTATCGAAATAATATAAAACGATTTCCAACCGCAAAACATGACGCAAATCTCTTTCATTCGCGAAATATGATTTAATTTGTGTTTCTAATTGGCCGTCCCTGTGGTACACCAGGAACACAAGGGTACGCTCATTAAAATTTCATACTATAGCAGGGGGCTTCTATTATTCTCACCGCCAATTTGCCACGTAATGTTACACTTGGTGTTTGATCTAACACTGTGATGATTATTATTCAAACAAATTAATTATACGATAATAAAATAAAATGCTAACTTATAAAAGCGAAGGCTGGGTATGGCAGAGAGAGCATAGAAGTAGGACAAATGCGTTTCAAATTGTCAACGGCTGTTTGTCAGCTTTATACTTGTAAATATCACAATGATCATGTACGGAGTTGGTTTGAAAGAGTGTATCGGTGTTAAAATAAGAACTGGCATGCTTCATTGGTTCGGACATGTAACAGGAATGCAGTCTTAAAGAATTACGAGGCAGATGTACAACGCCAAAGTAGAAGGATGGAGAAGATGAGGAAGGCCAAAATATACATTTTAAAAAAGGTGGTAGTTATACATTTTAACGTTTGGTTAACAGCTTATTATTAAAATAGTATTCTCTATCTACCTACCCCGCAAGGTATTTAGCGTGAAGATATAGACAGGTAGAAGCATATTAAATTGATATTATTTGAAATGACGATTTAAATTTCATAATACCAGCCCAGCATTTTCATTAACTTTGAAGAATTAAGAGTTTAAGGAGTCCATTTTTTGTACGAATTCAGGAGACTTCCTCAGTCAGTCTTGCTGTACATTATTTTTTAATATTTAGCACCATGAAAATATCACAAATACAGCAAATTAAATGGACATGTTGTACGGACTAGTCAGAATAGTGATAAGAAAACATAGATACTACTTTCAAATTACGTTATAAAGTGCCGCATGGAACGGATATGAAATTACTCCTCATCCGGCAAAAGCGTGAATCGAGGAAACAGATTGTT
The DNA here is from genome assembly GCA_947507595.1 of Pyralis farinalis. Lineage (NCBI taxonomy): Eukaryota > Metazoa > Arthropoda > Insecta > Lepidoptera > Pyralidae > Pyralis > Pyralis farinalis. Next base: position 15,419,220 of record OX382271.1, on the reverse strand, counting down.
AGGAAAATTTTACTTACGTCTCTTTGGGGCCCAGTAGATGCTACAGATGCTCTGATGTGTACGTCCCTAAATTGTGTACATATCCATTAAACTCGTAAATGAGACCTCGATGGCGTCGTTGCGCGTGTCATTCTAACCGAATACGCGGGTTAAGCAACGTCAACCGCAGTCTGTCTATCTGCTGAACTCTAATTAGCAGTACAGAATAAATGACAATATGTTTTAAATAATACAGGGATAATACGACGATGTATTTTACTTTTAATACTTCAGAAAATACTGAGCGGGCCAAGGAACACGGAATATAAGTCCGACTCTAATTTGACATCGAGGTTTGATTTTATATACTACTCAAATGGAAAACAAGCCAGTCTGTTTAAGCAGTCATCAATAATAAATAACTTGTGAAAATAAAATAAATCCTTAATGTCTCCATTATGAGAGTAAAACAAAGTGAGCAGGAGCAATTAATTTAGGGATGGCAGCGGCCGCCTCCGGCGATGGACCAATCGAGTAATTGTCGCCGGCAATATTCAAATGGCGGAAACAATTAGCGTGAGTGCTGCATGCATATTTAGCTGGTACCTCCCTATACTCCGAACAGTTTGCAAAAAAAATGCCTTCTGATTTATGAATCTAATTGGTCAAACAGAAACAGTTCTCTACTATAAAGCGCTGTTTCGCATGAGCAGATTTCTGCCACATAAAGTACTGCAATATAATAAATAACTGAATCTATGAACTATGTAAACGATGATACAGACAAATCACACACAAAAGAAATCCGAATTTGCGGCACTCTTGCTTATATTTTCTAACAATCATAGGCATGCATTATTTTTTGTAAAGAAGCATATCGGATGTGAAGCAGTTACATTAGTCTATGAACGCTTTGCAATATAAATAATCTCTGGTGAGCTTGCAATACCCAATATGAGCAGCATTGGCAGTAAACTGACGATGGATAAACATATCTATTTCAAGATAGGTAATTCGTATTTCAGGGGCATGACAACCCGTCAGACCAATCAGCAATAGATGACAGTCCTTAAGCCTTACATACACTACTATAGATAAGTATTAGTTGATAGTAAATATTATTTGCTGTTTTGATGGTGGCTCGGTGGTTAGTAACTCTAATTTAACACCAATTCCCGATTACCACGCAGGACAAGCTTTTGTGCGCATGAACATGTCTGTTAGTCTTGGTCTGGGTGTATTCACAAGAAGTAAGCTCCTAAGGAGTTCCCGTGTTAGCAGCAGAGGTTATATCGCGCGCGTGATAATGAACAAGGATCGTAAGCTTGAGTAACTCACGACGTAGTTTAAAATAAAAATTAACAATATGACATTTGGTTTTCATAAAAAAGTTTAGTCTTTTAAAATATACACCTACTTTTACTGACTAGTATCCATTGCGTGTTGCTCATTTGAGGGCTTAAAAATCAATAGCGTCTACCTATAGTTGGCTGCTTATAAAATGTACAGTAAGCTAAATATTACGAGCGATAATTGACAGTATTCTCCCCCTGTCAGTTCGTTTCAAATCTCTTTTGTGTACTGCGATAACGGTACAAAGCCTGCTAATGTCTTTTAAGGACTTAGTGATTTAAACGGACTAAATAATGAACCGACTACCCTTCCTCTCTGCTCGCTACGCAATTTATGAGCTTAAAACCTTAGGGAACGTTCACACGAGATGTGATGTTTCCATGGCTATAGTGAACACCACGGCTATAACTAGGAATCATAGATTTTTTATACAAAGTCGGGAGATATACAAGCATATGGCCAACATTATATAAAGCAGATAGGGTTGGCCACGAGCGCTTGCAACATATTAAGTAACACTCGCTTGATGCCACTTCTGCTGCTAACACACAACTCCTTAGGAGCCTACTGGTGACCTCATTCACTCGTAGGAACATAACAACCCTCCAAAGAGTTGTTATTTGGCCGAGAGACGCTTTAATGCGTCCTATCTCTCTTAAAAATTCATTTATACTATCTAAATGTACGTATAACATTGCCTACTTAGTTAAGATAATTCAAAGAACACGTACACAAAGATTATTTTCCTGAAAAGGGAATCTTATTTTCCAAGTTGATGTCTGTTCCAAACTGATGATGTTTTTCTTGTAATACTTCTTACGATCCTGCCTTCAAAAACTATTTCGAATATACGGTATGCAAAATGGCTGTCAAAGGCGGGTTATATATAAATCTGGTTCCATGTAACTAACTCTGGGAAAGGAAAATGTGCCGTAATAACATGCTGGTGACTTACTTTGGCCCCTAAAAGCCCTAAAATGAAAAGATGTCTGATAATATAGTTGTTGAGCTCAATAAGTGATCCGTTAATTTTGACAAAACTTTCTAAGATTTTTATATCACTAATGTGACTATCAAACATGCAGCCTGCCTGATGGTAAGCAATATTAAGCAATATGCTCTATACATAATGCTCCAGATACCAATATGTTGAAGACACCCTGCATACTGCCGATTGGGAATTGAAATTCTGGCTAAAAAGTATTATGACAACTGTTTTAATAAGAAACAGGCAGACTACGGAACTATGGCAGTGATAGCCCAAACAAAGAATCGGTCTATTGAACAACTGGTCCTCGGTTGGAATCCCGGCATAAACCACTAACTTCGGGTATTCGGATTTATGTATGTACATACATATCATCACGCCTGTCTCCTATTGGGGTAGGCAGAGACTACAGAACGCCAGGTGCACCGATCCAAACATACCCCTCTCGCTTCTTCTATACTCATCAACCTCTTCATGCATGCTCTTCGGTTTTGGGTACTTTTGATTTGGCCCTTTTTCACCACATCACCAATTTGATCTATATGTGTGCGTCTAGGGCGGCCCCCGACTTCACCATTTACTCTTGCCTGATACACTTCTTTTGTAACTCTTTTATCATTCATTCTTTCTAAATGACCAAACCATTTCAGCATACCTATTTATGTACATATTTGTAATTATCAGTTGCTCGGCGGTGAAGGTGAACATCGTGAGAAAACAGGCACGCCAAAGGAACTATCTTTCGAAAGACGCGTGACCTTATCTATGATAGGTCTAGTATTCCCTCTGGGTTGCGGAAGTCTAACGAGAGTCACTCCATGTGAAAATCAGTACCTTCGCCGAAATCTTAAGGCTTAGGTAGCGGGCCCCGCCAGTCCTAATAGATTAGGAAATGGAAATAACGCAACGAAGAAGAAGAAGACGGACTACGGAACTACCTTCCATTTTACAGAAGCCCGAAACCAAATTACAGTGCGGATTCTTGGGTTTCCGCGACGGTTTAAAGTCATTAGGTTCCTGGTTAAGGATTGCTGCATTATCAAAGAACTGGACGGCAATATTTGACCTATACGTGGTGTTGCAAGCGAACATAGGTTATGCTAACCGGCGAATATAAACTGTTTATATGTTTCATATATCGTGCTTAGTTATATGAATGTATGTATATCTTCACGCCAGGTCCCTTGCGGGGTAGGCAGTGAGAACCGAGCGCCATAAGACGCGGTCCTTACATACTTCACTCGTTTCTCTAACATTCATTGCTTTTCATGCACGCTCGCCGGTTCCTGTGGCTCCTGACATGACCTTCTGATAAAATACGACCAATTTGGTCATGGTAGGTTAGACTCGGTCTTCCTAGGCTCCTACATCCTTCCACGTTTGCATATGCAGTTATATGAAACTTGTGCAATATGTCATAAGTCAGTCACTTGTGTTGATTCACTAAAGATTTTATTTATACAATGTCGCTAGGCATATATGCATATAGTCTGATGTAAATCGGTTACCTACGAACGCTTGCAACACATTAAATATCACTCGTGCGGTGCCACCGCCACTGACAGTTATTCCTTAGGAGCTTACTGGTGACCACATTCACTCTTGGAAAAAAAAAATTCAAGTCCTAATCTAAGGCTCAACTTAGTAACTTAAATTCTTGCCTATGTAGCATCAGCCTTAGGACTGTTATAGTATCTATTGCCATACTGAATTAGGAGGTATTAGTATTGTTCAATCAACTGTGAAGGAGCTAGGATGTTATCCTGCCATTGTGAGGTTTAACCGCCTATATACCTATATATATATATTATGTTTACATCACATCGTTGTAGCTACCGGGCTTATGGAGGATTCGATCATAGGGACTCGCCTCTTCCATACTATATACCATAGTATATATCTGACAAAGGTTTTGCAAGTAAAATTACGATGGTTATTTATTTACTTATTTAATACTTTATTGACCACAATACAGTTGTTTCAAGAGGCGGACTTAATGCTAATTGCATTCTCTACCAGTCAACTATCGGGAGTAGAGAAAAAAGGTGATTGCGGTTTTTATTAAAATAAAATATTAATCGACCCTATAAAAAATTTGTTCTTTATATTGTCACCTAACATAAATATAAGAATACATAAATAAATAACTACGATAATACATACACAACCACAATAATACATATAAGACCCTAGTAATGTATTTATATTAATATTGTCAACGCACGAATAATACAAATTGTTACGTCAGCTGATATTTATTATACTATAAAGTCAACCTTCATTCGTGATTTCAATTTCCGTTCAATGCTTAGAGTGCCTATACATTCATTATGATATCAATCGAAGACTGGGAAGACTGAAGACAATTGAAGAGCTCGGTGACGCCGCGGTTAATAACGTGGATTTGATACCAACGCTCGTGCGTTCGATTCCCACACAGGACAAACATTTGTGTGCATGAACATGTCTGTTTATCTTGGCCTGGGTGTTTTAAGAGAGGTAGGGTGCATCAAAGCATTCCATCTGGAGAAGTACCTCCACCGCACAGATAAACTGCAGCCAAATAGCAACTCCCTAGAGGGTTGTGTTCCTGCGTGTGAGTGAGGTCTCCAGTAAGCTCCTAGGGAGTTGCTGTGTTAGCAGCAGAGGTGGTATCGCGCGGGTATCACCACCTCTGCTGCTGCAAGCAAGCAGCAAGTTATTGCAAGCGTTAATAGGCTATACTGCTAACTACTAACTGCTTTATGTCAGGTCGGCCGTATGGTTGTATGCCTCCCGACATTGTATAAAAAAAACTAAGAGACTGAGGCGCTAACCACAAAGCAAATATGGTATAGAAGTTCAATTCAATTCTTCAATTATCCCTTATGGACGAGATGGGTTGCGCAGTGGTTTGTAATGCTACTTTGACACCAACGCTCGTGGGTTCGATTCCATGTTCGGTTTGGGTTCGAACACACAGGGAAATCACTTGTGTTTGTGTTGGTCTGCGTGTTTTAAGAGAGGTAGGGTGCATCAAAACAGCCCATCTGGGGAAGTAACTCCACCTCACAAAAAAACCGCAGCCTAATAAAGTTGGTGCAAAAATAAATATGGAATATTATTGTAATAGTGTTTTTATACTATTGTTTAATTTACTTATTATTAGGTCAAGTTATAGATGGTGTTCGCTGTCAATAGTCCGATAGCCACTTACTTGACGGTGACTGCTACTCAGGATTCGGAAAATATAGAAATTCCACAGTAAACTCACATACAACTTAAGTTCAATCCAATTAAATAAAAAAATAAATATAAGATTAAGTTTCCTTTATCATAAATAGTAGATATAACATAATGTAATAGATTTGCCGACAAATCACGTCCACCGCTGTACAGTCGGCGCTCGTTTCGCATGACGACACAAATCCGGATGATGTCTGTTTGTTATCAGCGTTGAGCAGTCGACTGAGCTCGCAGGGTTGCCAGCCGCTACCGAATAATCGCATTATTTATTGAGTTCACTCGATTTGCGGGTACCAGAAACGATCTTAGGTAAACCACTTTACATAATATTGTGACTGATGTTTTTAAAAATTCGCATATCTAATGGTAAAATGGAAACCTTATAAGATCAATTTGTTGTGAATGTATGTCAAGACTCTTTTCTCTGCAATGATTGAACATGTATGAATATCTTTACGCGAGAACTCTTGCGAGGTGGGCAGCAATAGCCATACGACGTTGTCTTTGGAAACGGAAGGTGGATCCTGTAAAAACCTCTTCGCGCTTTCATTCCTCCTCGCCATAGTCACAGGCACTTAAAAATAGAGTGTGGCTTTATTTCTAGATCTGGTAAATATTTCGGATACAGTCAATGCATCTATTCGTTCCTGTAAATTTGAAGCGATTTGTCGATTTATTTAGGGACTAATTAACTGTATTTAGGGACTATTGAATTAAACTATTTTTAACGGAAGTATCGCGTGTTTTATTTATTTTGTTGAAACCTGACGTTTCGAACGCTTTGCAGCGTCCGTGGTCGCAGGAAAGACTCAGTCTTTCCTGCGACCACGGACTTAATCTTATATTTATTTTTTTATTTAATTGGATTGAACTTAAGTTGTATGTGAGTTTACTGTGGTCGCAGGAAAGACTCAGTCTTTCCTGCGACCACGGACGCTGCAAAGCGTTCGAAACGTCAGGTTTCAACAAAATAAATAAAACACGCGATACTTCCGTTAAAAATAGTTTAATTTCAATGTGTAACAATCGCGAAAACCTAAGACAATACTATTGAATTAGTGAGAATTTAGTTCCCGGATATCTGTTTTCCGCAGGGTAATATTTTGAGTCCTACTTTAACCTTAGTGTAACATGGACGACCTCTGCCAAGTTCATCTTAACGTTGGATATTTGTTAATCCCATCGGTAGACCTCGTAGAATATTAGCTTAAGTTGAAGTTAAGTTTATAATATATTTTAAGTTAAGGTATTTATCTATGGACCATTCTGAAAATAAATTATTTGAATTTAACTATATCACTACAAAATCACAGTATGTTGACATGTTTTACAATACAATATGTAAAGACCTTAATTTAAAATGTAAATGATAAACTAAACTTCAACGGAAACTAATATGAAACGAGGTGTCGGTTTGGAGTCCTGGTGTGGGCATATACCACTTAATTCGTGTTTTCGGATGTTCACTTACTCGGCGGTAAAAGAAAAACTTCGAGAGGAAACACGCCATCAGACCTCCTCAACCCAGACTTTTCCTAGGTTACACGTTTCTCAAAATATAATTTCTTGAACTTGCAGGTTTCCACACCACGTTTTCCGCAGAGCAAGCAATAATTACAAATATGTGTGTAAATCGAATTTCATTATTATAATTTACAAGCCAGTATTTCACAGAACCACATACCAGTTGGCCAACACGACAGTTCTTTATCGATTGACTGGACTATATCTGCCATGGCTTAGTCTATCTATATACAAATAGGCAAATACAAAACAGTTCATTGCCTTTTCTACTCTGTCTGTCCAGTTTTTTTACTAATAGCTTTTGATTATCTTTTATGTTATTAATACATTTTTTTTTGGATAATGTAGAAAAACATTACGCAGCAGCTATGCAAATTCGTGTTTATTTTCTCAAATTTTCATTAATCCTCGTAGTTATGATATTCAGCCGTTTTCTCCTTTATTTGTCAACCGATTTTCTTTTTGTTTAGTACCTATTGACGAACTTTATTGTTAATAAAAACGTTTCGGAAACAGTATAAAAACACAAGCACGTAAATCGGTGACGCAGTGGCAGAACGCCCTCTAGGGAGTTGTTATTTGAGGGCGGTGCCCTACCTCTCTTAAAATATCCAGACCAAGACTAACAGACATGTTCATGCACACAAACGTTTACCTTGTGTGGGAATCGAACCCACGAGCGTTGGTGTCAAAGTCGCGTCATTCACGACTGAGCCACCAAGCTCGTCACGCCTCCCGACATTGTATAAAAAAAACATGTTTGCCTCAAAATTTCAATAATGATCATGGGTTTATTTTGACACTTAGTGCGACCACTACTTTAATTAATACTTTATTCGAATGCTGCATCCCTGAACTAAAAGTGCTCGTTAGAGCCGGTCCGAGGTTCCCCGCCCTCCTACTTTATTTCTATTGCAACACGTATTATCCGGCTGTCAATATTATCGGTGATCGGCGCGCAACTCCCGGCTAAATTGCTTCGATTCCTCTCGTTTTCCTGAATTCATACTTGTTTTGTTTGTTTAGTTTAATGTTATTTATTTTATTGATGGAGAAGATTTGTGGCCTCGCCGTGAATGCCTGAGATGAGTTTTGTTATATCGAGATTCTTCGTGCTGCCGAGGACAGCTAATGCCGACAATTGTGTGATGTGGTTAGACATTCGGTGGTAGTCGTTACGTCGAGTCAGTTGTCTTCGTATAGATTGAAAGCACCAACAGCCGGCTATAGGAGCAGCGAAGAAAGCTGCGAATTCGAAATCTATTTTTATAAGCAACGTCAGACCAAATCAAGCACACGGCCTATCTAATTTAAGATGGTTACCGTAGCATGTAAACTTTTGCAAACCCGAGTATCTCTGCATCTAACACAATATCTCCTCTGGACCTTCCTGGTGATCTTACTCACCATGAAAATAATTACTCCAGTCCCAATAATTGTAAATTGTTTGCGGCATTTTGGTACGGTCGTTTCCCCATATTTTTTTTATACCGTACGGTTTATATATAGCGTACGGCCTGCCTTATGGTAAACTCCCCGCCGTCGGCGAGCGGTGCGGTTGTAAAAAGAAGATAGATTGGTCCTATTTAAATGCTACCTATGTTCCGCCAAAACTTCGTTAGGTTTTGGCGGTGCATCCGGTAAAGATGAAGTTGACTTTGGTTAATATTAAGAACAAAGTTAACCCAATCCTGTTAACTATCCTATTTGAGTCAGTATCACTGCCTACGCTACCAACCATACACAATACACGCGCAGATTTCAGCTTTTTAAAAGTAATCGATGTATAATAAATTTCAGACCAAAATCAAAACAACAAAACAATAATTTATTGTTACCGATTGTCTTTTTGGGCACATTTCATACGGAGCGCTGGACATTTTTTTCAAAAATAAAGTGCTAAAACTAAATGCATGAAGTCCTTTTTACAGCGGATCTAACTTATAAGCCATGGAAGACCACAAGTATTGAATTGAATTATCATCAATACTTATGGACTTGAATGCCTACTAAGTTTCATTCATTTAAGGTCTGATTGATGTCAGATCTGGGTCAAAGTTTTTCTGCCAAGAAGTTTTCCCAGTGCTCCATGCGCACTATATCCTCTATCAACTGTACTCACTTGCGATATTAGCAGTTACATTTCTGATAAAAACATCCGAGGTATACAGTCTCATACACTTGTTTCAAAACTATATCAGCATCCATAATCCTTGTATTCGGTCCAGTTTCCTATGTTTCAAATAGGATTGTCTTTGTTTTCTTCATTCTCATGTTAACATTTCTCAATACGATCGTCTTTAATCATTGTGACTAGTGCTTGCAGTTCAGATGGTATTTTTTGCTAGCAACACGTCATCGTTTCCATACAGCAGACAATTTAACACTAGGCACCTGTAGGTTATCCTACATGCGTGGATTATATTCGCTATAGACAATTATCAAGAATGAACAGTAGAGCCAATAGTATATCTGCTTAATACCATTGTTACCGTTTGTCGGGGTAAAATATTTGAAACAATCAAAATGAAGCTTTCAGACAGTAGCAATGAAAGAATCGAGCGCTTCAAGATGCGGTCCTTACAGATCGCTTCTGTAACATGAGAGTTCGCGCGAGTGGTAATCGTTAATAGGCTATGGTAACCACTTTCCATCCGGTAGGCCATATGCTTGTACGCCTCCCGCCGTAGTATAAAATACATGTTTTTTTTATATATTAGAGGGGGCAAACGAGCATGTGGGTCACCTAATGGTAAGTGGTCACCACCGCTCATAGACACCAGCAACACCAAAGGGTTACTGATCCGTTGCCAGTCTTTTTAGGGAAACAAAGACTTTTCTTGAAGGTACCGATATCGTATTTATTCGGGAACACTGTTGAGGGTAATTTATTCCACAATTTCACCGTACGTGGTAGAAAATGCCTCAAAAAGCGTACTGTAGTGGATTGCCTCTCATCAAGTTGGTGAGGGTGAAATTTAAGTTTGTGGCGAGTGGTACGATAGTTGAGCTCAGCGGCTGTTATTAAGTTGAACAGCTCCTCCAAACACTCCCCATGATACGATTTATATATAGGTTAAACAACAAAATTTTATAGATTTTTTCTTTGTTCCTGTTATTAATGTCACAGACACCATATCAGTTACATGTTGCCTACGTCGCCTGGACAATAATTACGGATTGTATGACAACTTAATCATCAAATTCGGACTAGTAGTTAAAATTGCACGATGGAATATACGTAAATACAAGCATCCTTACATATACCTCCTTCTTCTTAGCGTTATCCCGTTACCTAATCCATTAGGATTGCCAGGGTTTGCTACCTAAGCCTAAGGATTTACCAAAGATACTGCTGTTCACATTAAGCGATTGACGTCAGTCCTCCAAAACCTGACCGACCAAAACAGAGGAAGAACCCGACCTTCTTAAGTACGGTCACACGTCTCTCGAAACATGTGCGGGTTTCATCACGATGTTTTCCATCACCGTCAAACTAGTGATAATTAATAAATATTTACTTAAATCCAACATCACCAATTTAGTGGTAAACGCCAAGATTAGAACTGGGACCAGTTGGTCATTAGAGCGGTTCTTTATCCGCTACGCTATCACTGCTCTTGTAACATATTGTACCCTATTACAATCATAACCCCTCTTTGTGACTGTAAAAGCAAGGCGTAGCTAAAAGGAAGCGTTATGTTTTAGCAGTCTATATTTCTATTACGAATTTGTTGCACCATATTTGGACCCAATGACATAAAATTAGATGTTTTGTAAATATAACTAATATGACATGACAGAAAAGGTACAATAATTAACCAGAAGGAGACTTTGTTTTTTGTTGTTTGCAAAAGTTGTACCGGTTACCTTTGTCTCATCTATTTCTACCGCCAAGCAGCTATATTGATATAGTTGTGTTCCGGTTTGAAGGGTGGGATACTACAGAGAAATTACTGGGTACTGTGACGAAATAGCCTAAGGTCACAAGATTGGCAGCGCGCTAGTAACATCCTCGTGGTGTTGCGAGCGTCAATCGGCTGCGCTGACCACTAAACATCTAGTGCGGGCCGCATGTTTTTGCTAATCTAGTTGTATAAAAAAGATAAATTAATTTGTTACAACAATGTCTGTGCTATATCATTTCAAAGGGTAAGATCACTACAAGGTTTGGTGAGGATATTTTAAGCTATCCTTACTGCTAGATCAACCCGCCATATATTCTCGAAGCTGCAAGACATGAACGTACAGAGAAAGGAGTCACTACTTGCACATCATATGTATTATTCGATAAATTTATTTAATATGAGTGTAGATAAAACAACGAATGACGAGTATCTACTAATATATTATTTATTTCATATTCATTTACTCTGCGTCATCTACTTGTGCTATTCCATTGTTGTATCTGTTTTCGCTATGATGTGTAACATATATTAATCTCCATCTAGTATTGGTTCTTAAATGAATTCTGATTACTATATATATCAGAAACCAGTATTACTTTACATTTATTTTACACACCAGAGAAGGCATAGCACGAGTGATACTTAATGTATTTCAGGTGTTCATAGGCTACGGTAACCCCTTCACATTAGTCGTGTCGTATGCCTTTAGGCCCCGTAGATCTATTTTAATTGACATTTAAAGGTATAAATTACATGTGTCGACCGAGTGTGAGTGTGAGAGCGAGTCTGTCAACCCAGGCCGTCGGGTGATACAGACAAAGCGAAGCAGGCCTAAATTAAATAGATATTTGCACAATGGAGTTTGCCAGGGATTTTACCGACCAAACGGTCAAGTAAATTAACTCGAAAGTTCTACACATAATACTCGTACAATTTTTGAATGCAATATATAGTAGAGACGTTTGTAATTCATAAGTTAGGTAGTTACGTATCTTCATTTTTATGATATGCTTAGTAACAACAGCTATCACTACCTGTAACACCGCCAACCATCTTTAATATGTTTCACTTAACCATCAAAATCCGAAATAAATTATTAACAGCCAACATTTTGCATTTAAAATTCGGAAATTACATAATCCCGGTTTTTAATCTAAATTTAGATCTTATTTCACTGCGAATACGACTTATTTTCACATTTTATGTTGCTCGCAGCGAAGTAAAAATGAATGTACGTCGACGTTTTCTTTTATTTTACATTTGTGGAGGAGTGGGGGGAAGGGTTAATTTCTCCGTTATGCAGCTATATACAACGCTATATGGGATTGCGTAACATTAGTTTTCATACTCAGTTTTTTCTGATTACTTACTATTTATCCGAACCTAAGAACAGAATGTCGGTGCTCAATTCCGTTTCACACTATGTCAGTTTTATTTTGTGTTAAAGCGTATTCTGTCTTAATTTCTAATCATATTCAGAGAATAATGAAAATTGTCAGATGCTTAGAAGGTCGAACCAGCAATAGAATCAGTTTCTTACGTACGCATTCGTAAATTTGTGTTTTTTTTTCACATCTAAAGTGTACTTATACTGAATCAACATGATATCCTTTAAAATTTATGATTTATATAAAAATTGGGAGCTTCCATAAAAATACATACTACCACTTACTTGAACAAAAGGGGTTTGTTGGCAAAGAGGCCGGAGGCTTTCTCCTTCGCGGCGTTGAGCCCCTGCATTGCGGAGCGCTGGCTTCCCACATCAATTGCACTTACACGTTGCTAACACCTGCAATATACACTTGAATTATGCAACTATCGTGATTATCAAGAAATGTAATCGTCCAACCCATTTCTAGAAACTTTTTCATGGACAGTATGCAATTTCTGTACTTTCGGTTGAGATGCGGACCTAGTATCTATCCCTAAGTTCAGATTTTTTGCCATTAAATAAAAATGGTTACAAGGTAACAAAAAAATCCGAATGCATTTTACCCCTCGAAAGTAACTATTACAGAGTGAGTATCTTTTTTTATGCTAATTTTAATATCCCTTTCAAGCTAAGCTTATACTATTGTTATGTGTAGCAATTTAAGTCATGCCTCCAGGATACCACAAAAAAATGCCAAAGACTTTAACCTTGTCAAATATAAATCTGTTTTTTGTGCACTGCGTATACAATGGTAATAAAAATTAGGTAGTCGATAGAGTTAGGCAGTGAAAGTTCACATAAAGATATGAAATACATCTTTAAAAACTTGCATTCATACTATAATGGTATTATTGTTTCTGTGTAACCATTACATATGGACTTTTAAATCCGATTTTAAATGGTTAAATACCATTTCCATTAAAATACATGCAAATGAATGAATTACGTAACAGGTATATGAAATGAAGTTTGGCATTATGTGAAATTAAAACGCAAGTGACCTCCACATATTGCAATTAAACATTGTTATATAATACATAATAGTGCTATTGCAGAAACATATACATACGTAGTTGTATGTATATTGTATATATCTTTTGTTACCTTCACATATGAGAAATGTTATGTATTATAGAACACACAAATTAAAGACAGACCATGTACATTCTAGTGAATAAAATATACAATATAATTTGTACAATACTTACATTTTTTAGATCTCCAACGTAGCAGCTCTGCCGTAGCGTCTGTCGATGGCGTAGCCGCCCCGCGCGTCTCTACGCCGTAGTCAGACGGCTGCGCGAAGCCCGCCCTTCCATTGGCAGCGTGACTGCGGTCATAGCCGAATACGAACCAATGCCAGCCCGCTCTGTAAATGGGCGTGGTTTTTCAGTTTTCAGAAAATTTTCAGAAGACCCAAAAGCTCGCCTGACGTAAACCCCATCTATGATTCTTTACTCATTTTCAAGTAGAGCTTTTTATGCTTTGATTGGAATGCACCAACATAGCAGTAGTACCCACAGCGTAGCATGAAATTTCTAGGTCTGTAAAAAATACATTTTTATAGAGGTTTTAGAGCGACGACATTACAAAAAGACAAAAATAATATTGCTATTCGAATACATCTATGTATAAAATGATCGCATTTATTATAATGTTACATAACCACATAATTAATCGACATAAAAATAGAAACTGTATGATTTTATGAAGCATATTTGTAGTGAAATAGGTAAATGTCAGAAATATTTAACCACATCAATACTTCACGCTTGCACACCGTTCGCAATGATGACATAAAAAAGCTGTTTATTCCAAACGAGCGTCTCCGTCTTATGATAAGAATAGGCAAGCTCTAATGATTCAGACATGACAGGACTCAGGATGGAAAAGATTCGTGAAAAACATGGTATCGTATCTATTGCTACAACTGAATTAGTTTTATGAAAATGTGATGTCAGGAGCCCAACCAACTGACGCGCGTACTTGAAAGGAGCCATGAATATTGAAGAATCGAGTGAGGTATTTCAAAGTAATATTGCGCTGGGATCTGTTTGCTTAGCTCGCAAGCTATTCGGCGTGTAGTTAGATAAATAGACCGCTGAAAATTACGGTACATAAATTTATATTTGCAGTGATAAGCCTTATGGATAAAGAACCAGCCTATTGATCAACTATTCCCCGGTTCGAATTCTGGTATGTACGACTACCGCATTCGCGTTGTTCGCGTTTTCGGTTTCATGTACATATTTGTAATTATTGCTTGCTCGGTGAAGGAAAACACTATGAAGAAAACCGCATGTCCAAGATTTTATATTTAAAAAAGAACCGTGACTTCAAAAAATGTATGATTTCTCCCTCTGAGTTGTGGAGGCAAGCATGAAATTATCAGTAAACCATTTTTATACAACATCACTTCGTAGCTGCTAACGCTAAGCTAAGCACCTAAATAGTAGTATTTCGCTTAATGCACTAGGTCCTTATGAGGTTAACTTTGATTCTAAAGACAAAAGGAAGCCACTAGACAAATTCAGATTCTTTATTTTTGAAACTAAGTCTTCGTAGGCGTTTTCTTAAGTCAAGAGTGATATAAAAATATATAACATACTTGCATAAAACTTAATTCCCACAATTATACATACAGATACACTATCTTCATGATATGTCGAAATCACAATACATTTTTTTTCGTTTTTAATACTAATTCTGTCCACTTTTGTTCAAACGAGAGCATGTAGATTTTCTATGCAAACAGTGTCATAGGCTTTGCTTACTAAGAACATTTTGCTTTTGAGTTGGAGATAGGACAACATGAGAAATGAAAAATAATGAAAAATTGTATACTTTGTTATTAATCCCAACTATGGCATGGTGCTGAATCTTCAGACCGTGAGTTCTGATGTTTATACAGTCATATAAATTCATTAACATAAATTTGGTTGTTTATTTATCAACTGATAATTAAATTTCGGTCACTCACTCTATTATATTATAACCTCGCGCTCATAATGATCTAAATCTTTTTAGCAAGTGGGCATCGGTCTCCGTACTTCAATAATAAGATTTATAGTTATAGTAACTTAACATAAACTATTCATATCTTAATCTCATTTAATTCCAAGCCATCATTAACTCATTAGAAAAATGAGAATACAAAACAAAAAATTATCAACACAATAATGTCTATAATAACCCTACTTATATAGAGTATTTTTGATGAATCTTTTGAACATATTGTCAGGCAAAGACAGAACAGTTTCAGGTAATTTATTATAAAATCGAATACAATTTACAACAAACGATCTATTAATCTTAGCAAGCCGATGTACTGGCATACGCAATCTATTCCTGCTTCTAAGATTTTCAATACATCAGTAACTCATTAGAAAAATGAGAATACAGAACAAAAAATTATCAACACAACAATGTCCTCTCTATATTAGCTAGGAGCTATACGCATATTTATCTACACAAAACACTGTTAGAACGTAGATCCCACAACAAAATCCTCATAAACACTTTTAAATACAAAAGTGAATCCTACTTTATTTGAATCTATACCTACTGACTAACACGATTGTTTTAGTCTTTACCGGTGTTACTTTCAATTAAATATGTTTCGCTTTTTTATTTAAATGTTTTTGAGATCTTATTAGGATATTGTCCAGTAATTTTCATTATATGCAGCAATGTAAACTGTAGAAAGCAGTCAAACTGTATCCAAGATATCGGTAAAAATATATAAAATATCTTCGTAACTTTTTCTCCCTTTTTAATATCGATTTTATCATCACTATATGACACCAGTCACTTAGTATCAGAAGCTTATTGCTATGCAATCAGCCGGATATATTTTTTATATAATGTCGGAAGGCATACAATCATACGGCCCACCTGATGTAAAGCGATTACCGTAGCCTATAAGCGCTGGCAATAACTTAAGTATCACTCACGCGATGCCAACTCTGCTGCTAACACAGCAACTCCTTAGGACCTTGTTGATCACCTCACTCACAGGCAGGAACACAACAACCCTCCAGGAAGCTATTGCTACGGTTTTCTGCGAGGTAGAGGTACTTCTCCAGACGGGCCGCATCGATGCGCCCTACCTCTCTTAAAAACACCCAGACCAAGACAAACAGACATGTTTCTTATCATTTCATGATTGGAATCGAACCCGTTCGACCGTTCGATCGACCGTTGGTGTCACAGTAGCGCAACAGCGCGTTTCATCACTGCGCCACCGAGCTCGTCAAAATAAATATGAATAAGTATCAAGACGTGAACATAAATAATACAGATTTTTTTATACCACTAAGGTGGCAAACAAGCATATTCCCTGAATAATGGTAACAGTCACCGTAGCCTACGAACCATCACCACTACCCAACACCAGTGGTGTCACTCATGACTTGCCGACCCTGTAAAAACCTCTAAGAACACCACGGTGTCCATTAGTCCATTGGGAAAACCTTGGCTAGGATTTCATTACACAACTTGAGAGTTCTCAGAAAAAAACTTGTATGAAACTGCACAGTATACGACCATTGCGTTGCCGAAAATGAAAAAGGGAAAGGAAAAAAATTGTAGCATTTTCTCGTAATCGAAAACCCTCTAACCGATTGATCATCGACAAAGTTAGACATCG
The DNA here is from genome assembly GCA_947507595.1 of Pyralis farinalis. Lineage (NCBI taxonomy): Eukaryota > Metazoa > Arthropoda > Insecta > Lepidoptera > Pyralidae > Pyralis > Pyralis farinalis. Next base: position 15,402,163 of record OX382271.1, on the reverse strand, counting down.
TTTGCCTATCGGATATGATGTAGATATTATAATGTTAGCGCAATATCGGCCCACTTCATTTCACGGACAGCGGAGCCCGCAAATGAAGTTTCCCGGTCCAACGAACGCGAACCTTAGATATTCGCGGTGAACAACCCGAATCCATTTTTATGGATGTGGCATTAGATGGTTCATATCGAATATCCATTAAATAATCTATGTGATTTAATGTATGGCATATTCGTCGATTTTTTGTACGTAATGTTGGGAGACTAATAAGTATACCGCTTATGCTTAGCGTAGCTTATGAACCTTAGCAATACAATGAGTAGTGTTTATACTATCTCTACTAGCACAGTAATTCCTCACTAGCTTACTGGTATCTTCAATTACTCGATTAAACAAGAACACAAAAACCTAAAGGTATGTGATATTTGGCTGCAATTTTCCGCGTGGTGGAGAAATTTCCCTAGTCGGGCTGCTTTGATGCAGCTTCATAGATATGCCGCATTCGTAATATTAATAGTAAATTATTGAGGTATTAAAAGAAGAATTTGCGCCCTATCTTTCTTTCTCTAAGTGTTTTTAATTAGCAGGATACATCATAGTCAGGTTGGTTCAGACTTTAATGATGAGAGGTGGTTGCCAAATAAAATAAATGTATCCTTAATCAAAGCAAAGGTGGCTCATTGAACAAACAATTTACATAAACAGGGTATCATAATGTTTTATCGAATTAAGATGTCATTTTTAAATACTGTTACTTTTAAAAACTGGTCTACTCATTCAGTTTTCAAAAGAAACGGTATACCAGGGCATATAGAGGAATTATAAAAATAATCAGAAATAATACACTGCAAGAGTGCAGCCACATCATCATATCAGAGGATCGTCATATAATTTACAACATAAAATCTTGTACTTTACATATAAAAAAAATATATAATAAACAGTTTAATTGATGATTAGCTCTTCGAATTTCGATAGCATGATATTCTGTAGAAATTAAAGATATGTGATAAGTCATTAAAATTTACACCTCACAGGCCAAATAACGACTCCCTGGAGGATTATAGTATTATGCGAGTGATTGAGTTTCTCACTACACTTGACCGTTAGCAGCAGAGGTAATAACGCCCGAACGATGCTGCAATTGTAAGCATTCCAAGGCTTATACGTAACCATTACGCATAAGTTAGGCAAGCAATACGTGTTTGTCTCCTGACGTTACGACCTTTTTATGCATAAAGTACATAAACGAATTATTCATATGGCCATGAAAAATAAACAGAATGACCAAAGTAATTTACTTGGAGGCGGATCAACGCATGTTTATTATTATATTTTCTAAATTCCTCTTCTTGCTTCACATTCTATAAATATTTCAGTGAAATGTATTGATGGTGGTGTGGTATTCACTTTTAGTACAGGATAGCATTTTCGTTTCGTGGCTCCGCTCTCTACATTTCATATCGCTACGCCAGGTTGCGCTGACTGATTCAGCGTTAGTGCCTTAAAACCTTCCCCTCTGCTCGACTGTCAGACTAATATTTTCACTCGAGGAAACAATTGTTCTGTGATATAACAGAATATTTAATATTAAGTACAAACACCAAAAGTAGATATCATTGATACATCTTTTTCGACGTACATCGAAATCGGCGACGTTGAAAGGGGTATGGCTGGGAACCCGACACTCTTGATATATGCTACATCACATCACTATGATGTTCTTTATATATGGTACATCACATCAATATGATGTTCTTGATATAAGGTACATCACATCAATATGATGTTCTTGATATATGGTACATCACATCAATATGAACATGCAGGATGAAATAATAACCAATCAGATATACATTGTGAAAGTGAAGGACGTAGTTGCTGAGGAAGACCAAGACTAACCTGCCATGACCAAATTGGTCGTGTTTTACTAGAAGGTGATGTCAGGGGTCCTAGGAACCGGCAGGCGTGCATGAAAAGGGCTATAAATGTTAATGAAGTGAGTGAGGTGTAAGAACCACGTCTTGTGGCTTTCGGTTCTATCTGCTTACCCCGTAAGAGACCTAGTGTGCAGATATACACATACATGATGTTTGACACTCGACTACCGGGCTCGTTAAATTAGAAATTATATTTATCTATATTCTATCTATCTTCATATCAAGTCCCAAAGGTGTCTGCAGAGAGAACCGTACGCCACATGACTAAGTACTTACACACCTTTTGACGAGCTCGGTGGCGCAGTGGTGGAACGCGCTGTTACGCTACTTTGACACCAACGCTCATGAGTTCGATTCCCACACATGACAAACATTTGTGTGCATAAACATGTCTGTTTGTCTTGGTCTGTGTATTTTCTATGTATAATAAGTATGTATTTACAAAAAAAATGTATATACGTATGTTTATCAGTTGTCTAGTACCCATAACGCAAGCTTCGCTTACTTTGGGGCTAGGTGGCGCTGTGTAATTTGTCTGACAATATTTATTATTTATTATTTACCTTTCTCACTTCTTTAACGTTTACAGCTTATCATACACACTCGCGAAATTATAAAATAAATTCTATTTAATAGTTAGTAAGTAAAAAAGTACTCCGTTGGTTCAGACATGTAGAAAAAATGCAGCACGAAAGTAGGAGCCGAGAAAGACCGAGACTTACCTACCATAACCATGATCACGTTTTATCAAAAGATGATATCAGAAGTCGTAGAAACCGCCGTGCGTGCATGATATGAGCCATGAATGTTAAAGGAGCAAGTGAGGTGTGTATGGACCGAGTCATGTGGCGCACGATTCTTCCTGCCCACCCCGCAAGGAATTTAGCGTGAAATTAGAGATAGTAAGTAAATACATATTCAAACACGGCAAATGATGAATAGTTTATATTACATATAAACATCTGAAATGTAGTTATATATAGACTGATAGTCTATAAGTTCAGGTGTTATCTTGTGAAACTCAAATTTGTAGACAATTAGATCTAAAAACACAGAAAGTAGTTTAGATTAAATTGCCCCATACACAGACTGGTTGTACATAAAATTAATTATTTAGTAACAAAACTTATTACCTGCCACCGGTATTGTTATACGAAAATCATAAATATGGGTGGAATATATCGTTCACAAAAATATTTACGCTTCGTTTGCTTGATAGAGTTCGTCGGCGCTCCCCAGAGCAATGATTTATATATTTTTATTTATAAGCCGAAACGTTAAAGTGGGGTGGGATGCAAACCGGTTAAATACGTCTAAAACCGCTGAATGCGCAACTTGCATATTACAAATCACTTCTACACGCCGTTAGTTGGGGAGAGATCGCTGTGCATTAGACTATTAGTATGTATAATTATTGATTTATGTAGATGGTGTCGTGTAGGTATTATACTAAATAGTACCGTGTGTGTATCAGAATATTATTATTTACATTATTTTTAAACTAACCCGCTCTAGAAACCGGCGTGCATGCATGAGAAGAGCTATGAATGTTAAACAAGCCAGCGAGGTGTATAAGGACCGAGACTTGTGATGCTTGATCCTCTCTGACGATATAATGATTTTATATTAAGCTAATCTATCGTTTTGTTTTTTAACGCACAAAATTAATTATTTTTCTAACATCTGAAGATAAAAATGGAGTATTGCTGGCGTAAGCTAGTGAGCTTATTATATATACAGTTGCAAGAAATAACAGCCTTCCAGGGAGTTGTTTTTAACTGCAATTTTCAGTGAAGCAGAAGCTCTTCCCCAGTCGGGCTGCTTATGTCCGCCCGACAAATATCTCTCTGACTCTCTTAAATGATTTTACCATTGAGCAATTAAACTTAAATGTCCGTTGGACCACTCGAGTGAAAGAAAAGTAGATTAGAGTAAGAACTTGAAGCACTCCTTTGGAGGAATTGGAGACAAACCATGGCTACATAGAAGACTAGCAAATAACAATATCCTAGAGTTTTATAATAATAAGGCCCTAAACTTGTTTGCTGCACAAGTTATTAAGTGTAAATTGCAAGTCGAGCTCACATACCGAGGGTTCACATAAGTATGAGTTTCATTCATAAATTAACTTTATTCTCTTCAGATGTTTTTATTACTAAAATTTTTAATTAATTTCTGTTATTTTGCTGCAAAAAAGTAGTCTGACTAGAGAAGTACTTCCATCTCACAGAAGACCATAGCCAAACAACAGCTGAGGTTTGTTGTGTTTCTTCGTGTGAGTGAGGTTACCAGTAAACTTATAAAGCATTATGTGTTAGCAACGGATGTGACAAGAGGTGTTCATAAACCACTGTAAACATTAGCGGGGATGTATACATGTATGTCTTCCGATGATATAAAAAGAAACAGGACAACTGGCCCAAATGCAAAACGCGAACTCAAGCAACAATTTTAGATCTAGAAAGATCATAATTAATTTCTATGGATTTTTTTCCTGCAACCCACTGATATTTTCGAAGTAGACAAAATAATTGCAAAACTGAGAACTAATGCCGCCTCTGGTGGAGATGGTATTAGAAGTGGGCTAATAAAACAAATAAGAAAAGAAATCCCGAAACCTCTCAGTCTCAGCAAGGGGGTCTTTCGTGACTCCTGGAGAATGCTATGGTAGTTTCAATCCATAAGATAGGCTCTAAAAATAACCCCACGAACTATAGGCCAATATCCATTTTAGCTAGTTTTTCTAAAATTCCTCTTGGTCTTACTTCATTTTTGGCAACGCACAACCTTATCTTCAATAATCACTTTGGCTTCAGATCTAGTAAATCCACTAAAGATGCACATTTGACAAAGATCTGAATTGCATGGAGGGTTTTTGGACCTTACGAGAGCATTTGATACTGTTACATACTTCTAAGAAAACTCGAGAATTCTGTGAAAGAGGAATATCCTTAAAATCTCAACGTGTAAACATTGGGAATTGCATCAGTAGTCCTCGGAATATTGGATTTGTTGTGCCCCAGGGCAGCTTTCTCGGCTTCATCATCATCTAAATTCATCATATAAATGTCCATCGTTTACCAATGTCTGAAAAGTCGATCATCCCGTTGCGTAATTTTTAATTAGACATGGAAACTTTAGAGCTCTTTTCGTTTAGACTTGTGTCATCGCCTTTATGCGAGTATTCTAGATAAATAATGAATTTGAGCAAACAGCACATCATGTTCTCTGGGAGTGCGATCTCTGGCGTCGGGAGTGGGACGATATGTTAAATTCCTTGCATGTCACATCCGGGGTAGTATACTATTCTGATTTGGTGGCAACAAGGGACAGGCTCGACCTAGTGTGGAGACCACCAGTCAATATTTTAGGCTTTAAGTTTAAGTAAGTGTAAAATGTAAAGGCAATTGTACACCAATTTGGTAATAAATTATTTTCTATTTCTATTATGGCTGATAAATAAAAATTCCATTAAGCACAAATCTCCTAAAACCAATTAGACACTCCTGATTACAAAATAGGCCTACTCTGAAAAATTTCATCAATTTTCAATTCACACTTACTCAGTCAATAGCTGTTAACTTGGACGTAGCAAAGCCATCATATGGGAATCAACTTTAGGGCCACTTTTTAAAATACTTCATAGTTTCATAAAGATTTTAGCTATGCTTGGAGTTATCTGTTCGGGTGTTATGGGCTCGCAATCGCTGTTAGCAGATACTCGTATGTTTGTGGAGAATTGTAGTTTAATTAATTATTCTTTCCTTGATCTAATCCTCATGGCAGAGTAGTATATACTATTTGTATATTAAACACATTCAACAAATTAAATGTTGTAGATACTATTTTCTTTAATGAGTACAGAAAGCTTTATTAAAAGCGCTGCTTCTGTATGTAATTGGGTAGAAGAAAAACTCAAAACCTTGTTAATATAGCAGAATATATCAGTCAAAGGAGTCTACTGGTTTTTGTAGTCAGACGACGGAGAAAGCATTCCTGGTATTTTTATAATGGAAAAATTCACCTTCCTGTCCAGGTGAGGTTCTAACCCACGATCTCTCCACGTAGGTCTCTACTAGTAGAGACAGCGATACATAAAAGTTCCTAGGCAGATAATTCTGCCTAGGCAGATAATTTTTTAAACTTTTATGAATCGCTGTACAACATTAATGGTGCAGTGTCATCTACATATTTTCTTGTTCTTCACGTTATCCCATTTCCTAATCCATTAGGATTGACGCCGTCCGCTACCTAAGCCTAAAAATTTGACGAAGATACTGATTTTTGCATAGAGCGACTGCCGTCAAACCTTCAGAACCCAGAGGGAAAAGTGTTCTTTCTTAGGTTAGACTTCTTTTAAAATACAATGTCTTCGATATCTGAATTTCCTCTCAAAGTTTTCTCCTACCGCCATGCTAATAATAATTTCAAATATGAACATAAATCCAAAAAAACGGATTTAGTGGTACACGCCAAGATTCAAACCGGGAACCAGTTGGTCAATAGGTCGGTTATTTATATACTGGGCTATCGCTGCTCTGCCATCTACATGTTATAAACAATAAAATAATCATTAAACTATATATATGAGCTCTATTTTGTTAGTCATAAAGCATCATTTTTAAAAATTTAAAAATGTTTTGTTAATGGGCTAAACATGGCTATAAGTGAACGTGAAAGAGTAAGGGCGAAGTAGCTTTTTATCACAAAGCTGGTAATAGAGGCATCCTGACTGCCACTCAACGGCGAGCGACCACTCGCCAGTGCGCACTCAGCTCGTATCGACTTTTATCGCTCACTTGTTCACCACTTGACGAGAAGACACCCTCTTCTTGGAAACAATGCAAATACCTACGTCCTCTAACGGGCTATTTAGCAAAAGTTTACTAATTACTAATACAGGCGATTTCGTACCGCACATGCCAAGTGATAAGCACATGGTGTTCTGATGTTTGTATCTGTCTATAACTTCACGCCATATCCCTTGCGTGGTAATCAAAGAGAACCGAGCGCAACATGACTCGATCCTTACAAACTTTACTCGCTTCTTTAACATACATTGCTCTTCATGTTTGTATCCATCTGGATATATATATTTTTTTATACGTCGTCGGAAGGCATACATGCATATGGCCCACCTGATGTAAAGCCGTTACAGTAGCGTATTAACGCTGTAATATATTAAGTATCACTCACACGATGCCTCCTCTGCTGCTTACACAGCAGCTCCTTAGGAGCTTACTGGTAACCTCACTCACAAGCAGGAACACAACAACTCTCTAGCGAGTTGTTATTTGGCTGCGGTTTTCTGTGAGGTTAAGGTACTTCTCCAGACAGCTGCGTTGATGCGCTCTACCTCTCCTAATATTATTATGTACCTCAGGTATTCAGTAGAAACAAATAGTCCTTTTTTATTTATTTTAGTTATTTTGCGATAGTTACAGGCCATTTAATCTCACCAATACTCAAACAGAAAAGGAAACGGGATAAGCTTAGAAGTTATGTATGGAAATAACAACACTTTAATAATTAAATATAATATTATGACATACGAAGGTGACATAATAATTCAACAGCAAACATAATGTAAAACGGCATGATGGAAATATTTTAAATAAAATTACAAAAATGCATTCTTCATTCAAAGAATACAAATAACCGAAAGAAATTACGATCCTGGGGCTTTCATCATTTAATCACACACTCTTGTTTCTATACAATACACACTGTCAATATACCACTTAATGTATACATACATTATATATATATATTATAAGATTCTACACTTACTATATAGAATATTACATCGTATCTGTTCGTTTCGTTCTGCGCTATGGAACCAGAGACAATATATATATATATGTATTTATTTTATTTAAGTCTTATATTCAAATAACAAATAATAAGTAGGAATCGTAGACGTTACTATATTTCTTCAAATTACAGTGAAATAACATAAACCGAAAGAGCTTGTTAGAATTAAAATGCGGTAACCTTATGAACTACCAGTCAGATTTGAAAATTCTATTTGCATTTGATAACTCAATTATTGAGGTAATAAGCTAATCAATATCACGATACGATATTTAAACCCTTTCCTTATGAGGAAAAGGTAAGAAAAATTCCCACGGGATAACGGGATGCGCGCAAACGAAGTCACGAGCTGCAGCCGAGGACCGAGTCGTATGGCAAACGGTTCTCTCTGCCTACGGGGCCAGTGACTTAGCAGTTTTCAATATATTACGTATTCGAGGGATTTATAATGAGAATTTGATGACATAACTTTAGTAATAATTGGCAATTGTACTATACTCTCCATGAACTCATCATCATCATCATTTCAGCCTGAATTCGTCCACTGCTGAACATAGGCGTCCCTAGAGGGGAGGCCTATGTTCAACGTAGGCGTATTGTCATGTATATATTATTTGCGAGTATATCTATAATGTATAATATACGAGAACTTTGGCTAAGTGCACATCGGTATGCCGTTCATACCGTTCACAGCAGGTTGCTAGACTACAGACGCAGGTGTGGCATTGGCTAAGTAACAGGATGCTAGTGGGGTTTTCGAGGATTTCTTCAAAGCTTTTGATCGTGTGAACCAACTTTACGGGATTAGAAGAAAAGCTCAGAATTTGATTGCGTTTTATTTAAATAACAGAAATGGACAAAAACGGTGCTAAATCTTAAGACAGTATTGTATATATCAAGATACCCTAGAGTGCTATTTTGAGTACCATTGTATGTTTGATATACTCGTATTAATAACCTGCCCTACATGGTGCAGTAAACAGCAGATATAGTACTACTATTTGCTCACGATACTTATTTAAATCGCTCGCAAATGTGAAATATTGACTAGGTAAATGGTATTTCGTCTGCCATTTTAAACTGATTTACACGCTTTTGTTAAGTGCAGCTAAAATCAAGTATATAATATTCTTTCAAATAACAAATAATAAGTCGGAATTCGTAGACGTTACTGTATTTCTTCAAATTACAAATTACAGTGTAATAACATAAAATAATTAAATACACACATAAACAAGAGGTATTTATTTACATGATTCCGCCATATATGAAGACATTTCTGTCAAACTCTTCAAATACGCTATTTAACGCATGCAACATCAATATTATGCGATTATTTTAAATTAGTAATTCTTGTATTTACGAGTATAAACACATCATCCGTGTAGGTATGTCAGAAACGGCTATATCGATTGGATCAAATTTGGTATTTAAGATAAGATTTTGCTTTTTAACATTATTTTGTATATTTCCTCAAAATGCACGATTTTACATTGAAAAAAATTAAAACTATGAGAATAGTTAATAACGTAAAGTAAGGCTATACTTAAATTGTCCGCGAAGGCTTAATGACTATTAAAGGTTTTTTTTTTATTTCGTATTTTTTTATACGATATTTAAATGTATAAAAAGACATGTATAAAAAGGCACATTTAGCTTTTAAAATTTAGTCATATCAAATTAAGAATAGATTTGGTTCATTGAGTCATTTCATCATCGACATCAAAGATTTAAATTTCCGCTAGAGTTACTTAGTGTGTTGTCAAAAATCGTATTAAATGTAGCGACACCTCATCACTCCTACGGATTCACCTTTTTCCACACGATTGAGCGTCACCACAGCTACCTGGGGGGACCACCCCTCTCTTTTCGACAACTGGGCCCACAATCAATCCCTCTCCCTTGCCGGTCCTATTTGTGACTTATTAACTTCTCTGAGGTATCATGGCAACCTCTCCCAATGCTACGCGAATTTAATATAGGAAATTGTGAAACGAAGTGTAAAGGACGCTTCAACTTTATTAATGTACCGTTTAATATAGTTAATAAATATTACTAACGAGTGTAAAATATATTTATTACATGGAATATTAATTTCTGAATACTTATCGTCATTAAAAAATATCTTCATACCGATCGCGCAATTAATTTTACTACATTTAAATTACTGCCCAACTGATATAAAGTGGTTATAGTACCGTTTGAATGCTTATTTCACTAATTTTGCCACTCCCGCTGCTAACGTCTATTGCCACTTATAATATTTAATTAATAATGTAACTAATATAAGTACCTCATTTAATTAATATTATAACACAGAAGATCAAAGGAACTACTACTAATATGAAAACTGTAGAAAATAGGTAATTATTTACTTTACCTATCACTACATATTATAAAACAAAGTCGCACGCTGCGTCTGTCTGTCTGTTCGCGATAAACTCAAAAACTACGGATTTTCATGCGGTTTTCATCAATAGATAGAGTGATTCTTGAGGAAGATTTAGGTGCAAAATTTGTTAAGGTTTTGAGTAAATCGGTTGAAATATGACGATAATTGTTGAAAATGTCGGAAAACGTCAAACCGCCTGGTAGCTTTCATCGGATATTATACGGATATATAATAATAATAATATAGTATTAATATTAACTGTATGTCGCTATGTAATAAAATAGTAACTTAGTGGAATTATCGACAGAATGCTTTCTTTATCCGAGCGCCGATGTCGATCAATAGATACAGTCTATCAGACGTTCCTCAATTAGATTTATTTAACACAAAAATTACGGGTATTAAAGCCGCCTTATCAAAACACTGGCTTAAGTTGATGTCTTTATACTAAGAGTTAGATTTGTCAAGTTTATATAAATTTGTTATTAATGCAGATAAACTGGTACTTAGATTTATCTATGCGGAAACGTGTAACTAGCATTTCAATTTAGTTTTAGCTCCAAAATGCTGTTTGTTTTCCGAATATAATAAAATAAAATTTCCACATTTGTGTAACATGCACAAAAAAAACGTCTGAATATTCAATGTGTAGGCAACATTTTATCTCAGAAATGTATATTATAATAATAATTATATATAGGCTTGCTCTGTAAAGCTAGAAAAACCAAAAGTTAAACGCAACCGTAGGCACAAGCTAGTAATATGTCTTTTTGTTGCGACATATTACTCTATAAATGTGATTATACAGTATACTACAAGCCTAGAGTAGTGATAGCCCAGTGGGCAAAGAACCGGTCTATTAACCATCTATATCATATAGACCCCAGTTCTAATACTGACATGTACCACTAAATTCGTGTTTTCGTATTTATGTACATATTCTCGGTATTATACTCGGTGGTGAAGGAAAACATCATGAGGAAATCCGGATATTCAAGGAATTATATTTGAAAAGACTCGTGACCTTTCTTAAAAAAGGTCTGTATTTCCCTCTGGAGGTCTGACGGCAGTCACTCCAAGAAAAAATCAGTATCTTCGCCAAATCCTTGACTCGGACCCTGTCAATCCTAATGGATTAGGAAACGGGATAACGCAAAGAAGAAGAAGACTAGACGCCAAAATATATGAATGGAATTCTGTCACTATATCTATGCATCTTTAGAAGCTATATCACAGACTGCATGAAGTGAACGACCGTAGATTGTGATTTGCCGTTGACGTTTGCTAAATTCCGGTAAATAGGTAGTTCTAATATTTACAATTCCAATTATCGGATTTTGATTATAATTACTGGTATAATAAATAAATATAACCTTTACCGATAGAAACCCTGAGTTTCCTTCTGAACAGACTCTACACAGTGAGCTGCAGACGATCATCGTCAACGTAAGTTAAAGTCCGAGTTTCGGAATCAAATTTATACTACTAACAAACAAGTGTACGGCCTTCTAAGCGGTAAGCAGTCATCGTAGCCTGTGGACATCTGCAATACCAGGGGTGGGTGGTACCAATTCACTCATGTGGTGCCGACCCATTAAAATCCTTTTTTCTCCTGTTTAGAAGAATCCCATGCTGTAGCCCCTTGGAAAAATGAAAACTTCCCTAACCTCTTAGTCATTATGTCTTCCTTTGGTTCGTTTTTGAGTAATGACTTTAATGAGGATTGAGAAGAAAATAGTGAAAAGTAAGAAGATATTTTGACACTAGATTAGCTAACTTATAGATTCATATGTTTCTGCGGAGTTCAATTTACAGACAATTGTGTGATTTTGCCACCATAAGTAATGCATGCTATTGCCGACCAGTAGGCCATTATCTATCATACTGTGGTCATCTCAATGCCTCAGTTGCCACCATCTCTAACAGAAAATGTAAGCCATTGTCAAAGTTTTTTTTTTTAAAACTGGATACTGGAGACTGGACATTTTCTGTCACAAATGATAGCCAGGTTCACATATGAAAAGAAAGCGACTCGCTATAACCTTTAGAGTCAAGGACCAATTTTTACTGCACAAGGTGTACAATTAACAAGGTCGTGTCTGGTGAAGAAAAGAGTACATAATAGCACTTTAAACTTTAGATTTAAAAAGCAGCAGTAGCATAGCTTGGGAGATATTTAAACCTTATGAAATACCGCAACCAAATAATAACTCCCAATGGAGGGAGAGAGAGCATAGACTATGATACATAACCACTTGAATCAGGCGGGATATTTGCTTGTTTGCTATTCGATATTGTATAAAAAAGAGACCACCATGACATCGGTAGCGGTGTTATACACCATCAATTTGATAGTAAGTTCTTGTCGAACTGTGATGGTTCCCGTAAACTAACTAAAGACTGAAGACAATATAAACACATAAAGAAGTATACAGAAAATTGCCTTATATGAATAACATATTCTAAAAAATATACGGTATCTCAAAGCATCGTTGGAATGCTGGATAAATAAAATAAAATGGCGATGCTTCACGTCGCCGCGGGAGGGGTCCCGCTACAACTCCCAGCCCGAGTTTATTGGAGTCTGATCTCGGTGTTTGCCAACCGATCGCTCCTCTGGGACGCCACTCGACCAGTTTTCTAACAGAGCTATAAAATTTACCTTTCGCCCCTTCGATACTTATTGAAAACTTATAGTAAGAGATTTAAGATTTTGTTGAAATCATTTGTTGTATTCAATGATATTAGTACCTATATGATATAACCAACGCGGTCCAAAAGACGAAATTATAGACAAAACATTCACCATATAATATAATAATTACATTCCTAGAAGTACTAAAACTTGAGGTAAAACACGGGAAAAAAATACAGTTATTTATTATTTCTAAACATCTAAGTACCGAATAACGATATACGAACGTTTTAAATTGAATTAATCCGACTTTGTTGAACACATGCGAACTTCTTTGTATACAAAACCTTGCAACATGATATGTTTTTCAGGTGCAAGAACATGTCAACTCACAAGCAAACAACAGAATATTAATACCTCACGTAATAATATTCTGCATCTATACCTATATATAAATTGGCGAAGACAAAATAGTTATGTGTCTTTTTCTTCCGTTTGTCAACCGATTTTCTTTTTTAATATGCTGTTGACGAGCTTTAGTGTAATTAATAAATTAAAATCGAAAATAAATGGAAATACGCAAATTCCGTTGCCTCAATTTTCAATAATGAGTTATAATTGATTTTTGACATTTGGAGGGTCACTAGTTATTATAATAATACGTGAAGAATAATCTTTTTACCCCTTTTTTTAAATACATTACGCGCGAAGGAATGTGTGATATGACATAGTTTAACCTGCCACGAAAAAAGAGTGCAGAAAGACAAAATGTATGTACAATATGTGTATAAAAATCTTTTGGCAATCTACAGATATTTTTATACACCTATTGGTCACTCACTCTGAAAACAATTACGACTCACAATTATGCCTCCTAACTCAGCAATATTTCCATATAAATAGAAAAAATTATATAACATTCAAATATATTACAAGCGACCATTGCAATAACCGCCTGTATTAATCAAGTGGCAGGTAGCGGGCGGGCGGCGCCCAGCCCGGCTCCGCCCAGTCTACCGTTGTCTTCCTCTACTACCTCAAATTGAATAAATTAACGCTAAATTTAATAACTCAATTAAGCTTTTGTAGACGTAAACAACTCCTGACGTACTAGTAGCAATGTTCTAAGGGCGGTTCGCATATTGAATTAATATCTCGGCGTGGGGTGGGCAAGAGTTTTTACAATTATAGCTCCCATGATTGAATCAAACTGATAAATATCAGCGATTATTTGCATCTTTATATTAAAAATAAAAGTATAAACTACAGTATATACAGTATAGACTATAGCACACTACAGTAATTGTAGTGTGCTATAGTCTCTTTATAGCAATAGCTTTTTCCTATGCTTCCTAATCCAGAAGAATTGACAGGATCCGCTACCTAAGCCTAAGGATTTGGCAAAGTTTACTAATTTTGACATGGAGCGACTACTCAAAGAGAATATCAGATTTTTCTTAAGTTAGGGGTCTATTATTTCTTGGACGTACGAGTTTCTTCACAATGTTTTCCTTCACCGCCGAGCAAGGGATAATTATAAATGAACATAAATCCGAAACATGAACTTAGTGTTGTATGCACACGCCAGAATAGGAAACAGAGACCGTCGGCAAGCACACATGCTTTATCCAATCCTATCTCATTATAGTTGTAAATTTTGCATAATATGCAGTTACAATGTTATTTATGTAGTATTTTTTAGGGGTTAAAGTATGAATTTGCCGATTTATACAGAAAAATTAAAACACGTTTTTTTTGTAAGATGTAGAGACATAGCTATTTATTTAATCAAAATATTTACCCTCATTATCTATTGCTGCCATTTAATCAGAAGTTTATTTATGCCTTTGCGATAGAACTCTGTGGATCTAGATTCGACAAACTGTGCGAAAGTATTTTGTACCGCCTCCTTGATATTGCGGGCCGTTTCTGCCGCGTTACTTCCGCGTCGGAACTCGTATTAAAAAAAGTAAAGTATCCATCTTTCCCGTCTAAGCTGAATAAAAAAATCAATTGAAATTCGAAAATCAAATGTTGCACATTTTTTAAAAGAAAAACCTCATTGGTATCATGTGAAGAAAGTTTCACTCGAAAATCTCACGCCATGAAGGTTTAATGTCAATTCAAACCTATTATAACAGATCTTTGTGCAAAACAGTATTTAATGAAAAGAAAAGTATTTAGACATATATAGAGTGACGAGGATTAACATGATCAAAATATTTTTAAAAAAAATCGGAATATATAAGAATTCGAAACTTGCAAATATGCCAAAGTGCATAACCATAGGAAACAGCAAAGTGCTTGGCTTTGCTGTTTTCTGTGTACTTATTTTGCATTACCAGTTATAAAGTAAAAATTTAAGAGCTACATTGAAATCCCTTTGTCCAGGTTAAAACGATTAATAAAATGTAAATTATAACTTTATTGAACTACAAGATAATTTTTAAGGTATCTGTTACTAACTAGTACTATATTTTTGATTATAAAGCCATATAAAGGCCATAGGTTGAGAGATATCATTTATTTATTTTCAATCAATTGACATTTATTAATTTAATTAATTTAAACCGTCATTTAAATGAAAAAAAAAATATTTTATCGAAATATTCTCAATATTCTTTGTGTACTATTTTTTGTAGATACATTTTATATTGTTTTCTCTATTTTTGTTTGTCAAGTAATACGAATCGTGTACTGAAAATCACCAACTATTAACTTGTAAATAATTCTATATTATTTCTTTTATAGTACTTTTCAACTTAGAAGTAACAAAAAGAAATATTCAAAGCTCGTTAGAAAATAACACAAAAAACTACAGTTAAGAGGACATTATTAAATATACCGAAATATAAGGCAGCTTACACGCGATGCCCCTAGTGTAATAATCATCTATAGGCTATGATAACGTTGTAGTATCAGGCCAACCGTTTATCGTTTTATTATCTTAGTGAAAAATTAAGGTTTATTACATTAATTGTAAATTACAAGTAAGATCCTAAGTAAAAGATAACTTTAGTATCAAGGTTTAGTAATTATTTCAGTTAATCATAACAAAATATTTTAACTCCATATTATTACCATGACTACACGACAATTTAAATACATATCTTCAGGATCTGATGTTATCAAATACATCATTCAGGTGGAAAACATGCATACAACCCATTTGATAAGAAGGCTACAACATATGCTATATATATTTTCCACAGAAAACATCTCTTTGCCACCTCCGTTTCCAACGTAAATTATTACAAACATTTTTAATAAAGAACTTACCAGTACTTGTGTGTCTTCTTACGATGATTCATATTATTATTATACTAATCTAAGCATATTCTTAATAATACTGATATATTTTGATTACTCATAACAGAGTACAAACAAAATGATATTTTGTGTGATATGTTTTGTATTGATATTCTTTAGAGTGGTTGTTGTATCAGATACAAGTTACTCTAATTCAATACGATGTTCAATATTTTAATGCTTAAGGTTCGTTTTAATCATTAAATCTACACAACACGAATGCCCCGGGTGTATCACTCTTAAGGTACAGGTACGCAAGTCACATTTTACTACCAGACATAGAAGTATTTTTCATGATCTGAAAACTTTACTGTGGTTGTTTATTTTCCGCCGAAATCACCCTTAAGAGTGATGCGCCCCGGGCGGGCGCGCCACGTGACTGCCGGCTTTGCCGAACCTTTGTGTTTACATCCACCCCCGTCCCACACGCCGACTCTTACCCCCGCAAGCGTTCATCCCCACTCAAATTTTCAACTAGATCAAATTTTTGTGTACAGATTTTCTCATATTTTTTTCATTTTTGATGTGCTTGGCTAGTGAAGAAAACCAATACTTGAATTGAGTGATTATATTAACATTATAATATTCATTGGCAAAAAAGCAAAAGTAATACAAACATTTATATGTTTTTTACATAAATACGAATCCGCTTTGAAGTAATTTCAAGCAATTTGATCTAAACTACTTTGTGTGCTTCCGGAGAGTAATTTGAAAAGATTTCATAAATATCGTATCTATAACACTTTTATTATTTTCGCAAAACTTTCTGAGTTTCCCACGTACATGTACCATGTAGGTAATCTGATAGAAATAGAGATCAAATTAAAGGTTTTTCTGGATTGGACACTGAATGTCTGTATATAGACAAGGTCTTGTACCCAACTATCGGAAACACTTATAAAATGTATAATTTTTATCCTCGAACACTATTAAAGGCAACAGTAATCCTATAGGTTACTAAATTCCTTATGCGTTTCGGTACTTCAGATTCCCGAAACCTTAGAATGCTGAAGTTTGGTATGTAGGTAAAATTTCATGTAAAAACTTACAAAAAATTAAGAACTTTTCGCGTATTAGAATATAGGTAGCTCAGATCGGAAACCTATATTCAAATTTGAATATTTCATTTGAATAAAATGTGAACATCCAACGCGCCGCGCGCGCTCGTCGTGAATCCTTCTAGCCTGTACTTTATTATAATTCTACAAATGCCGGTGGAAATGCGCTATTTCAATGTACGCAAATGCGTAAAAAAATACAAGTAAATTTTTGCCAAGGACCACAAAATCACTATTTCAGTTTTATTAAAAAAGTTATTTAAAGAAATAAACACCCGACTGGAATAAATTAATTAATTTATACACTGAAAAGCCAGAGACAAGTAAATATTCTGAAACTAATCGAGGTACATTATGTCAGTATGGCCAAATATTTATTTACACAAAATCATATGAAGACGCATGGCACAAGTTCACGTTCGTTCTGAACAATAATATAATAATAATAAGCCTTATACAATTATAGAACATGGGTAGCAGGTGGGACCCATTCCACTTTCACTGTGACCTTTGAACTCAGTTCTAATTTTCTTTGGAAATGACTCCTGCATGCTACCAATAATATTATATTATATTGGTCAGAACGTAATAATTTTATTGAGGTAGGGCTCATAGAATTAGGTCCCATGGAGTAAGAGTTTTAGTTACTGTGAGTCTTGGTATCCTATTTTACATGAAATCTTTTGGTTAGCATAATATTATATAAGTTTATTAAATGATTATGTTTATAAAATAGAAGAAAACGGTTGCATGAAAATTGCATGATTTTAAAGTTAGATATGTAAAAAATTGTATCTGCATTGGCTTACTGTTGGATACAAGAGCTTATTGTATTGTTCTTTTTTCGAAATTCAGTTTGTAACGGACTTTAATAATAATAAAGTTTGTGATTTTTGACATTAGAAATGTGAAAGTACGTATATAAGTTATTATGTGTATGTAATGATGAAAGAAGAAAACGTCCATACAACCTTTTATACATTATTTTATACAATTAGAGCCGAATAAAAGATGTAATACGCATTTCCTTAACTGTTTTATAAAATATTTACACATTACATACATTTTTGAGTAAACTCACCATGGTACGAAAATTCACCTTACATACTTTCGTCCCATATTTGACACTAACTCGTAGTCTATGAATTTCCATGTTTCAAAGGAACATACTATCCAGATTTTGTGTTTGCAACTTCAGTCGCTTGGGCTGTACGTTAATAAGTTTGCGACCTCTCTCTTTATTATAATATAAAATTTAAGCTGCAATATTCAGGTCGTCTCTGTTTTGTTTTATAAAAAGAGAAAATTCAAAAATATATATTGTAGGGAGTTAAACCAACTTATGACTTGCCTTACGCCTATGAACGCTTTCTCTTTGCTATCCCCGCTGCAAACGCGGCACTGATAAGAATACAGTGACTTTATAGGGAGTTATTTTGTAGCGATGGCCTTAAATAGGGTTGTGCTCTGTCATATCTTTTGATAGACCTTCGTTTACTAGTTGGCAGGGTGCACCATATGCAGAGATGCTGAGGATAGATTTGGTTCTAAAAACTAGCCGTGTTGACTTTTGACAAAATTAAATATCAACCTTCGCACCACTTTCGCGTCGCGCATTTTATATGTCTAATGTATTGCACCCTTATATTTATCGAATTTGAAATAAACTATATAACGGTAATAATTTACCAATGTTTCTCTTATCTTAGCCCATTTAATTCTACTGAAGCTGAAACACTTCAGTCTATTATACGATTCAAAAGCCAATGATTTACAAATATTAGAGACTTATTAGATTTATTGCGAACTAGCTTTTGCTTGCGGCTTCATTATCTGTTCAGGTAAGCAAAGTTACTTTCTCATTATAACTTGTGGATTTACTTGCATTGGCATTCCATTGTCATGATAATATGTTAAGTAAGAACTTGTAGTTTATACTAGGTTATAAGATACATCTGTATCAAAATTTTATTTCAACATTATAATCCGTTCAGCAGTTTAGTCGTGTAATGTAACGAACAAATAGATAACAGACATGCACAATAGAGTTGCTTTCGCATTTATATTTAATATTAGGCTTAATTGGTGTTACCAACACTGACTGTAAACGCAACCATAGCGCGACTAAATTCTAAAATGGGACCCTTTTATCGATATTTGTGGCCCTCATTGACATAATTAATAACAGACTGCAATTGTAATTTCAAAGACTGACTTATTTTATAAATCCTATTTCTTAATACCTATGTACTTTATTTAACAAACGTTTACCACACATAAGTGACCGCAATGGTCATTTATGTGTTGTAATACTAGAAACTTTTTTACATTATTTATTTATTGGAAGACTAATAGCTGTGTTAACATATTATGTAACATATGTAGCTAATGTAGCAAAAGAAAGCCAATTATAAGTCCACACAAATATATCATAACAAACGTACAAGTACAGTCAATGGGAACACTTTGTAGCTTTTGTTTTATCTTACATTTTTTAAGAATAACTGTAGCGCAGCTGGTAATGTATAAGTCTAACTCTAAATTGTTTGAAATTGTACTAAAATTGGTACATGCTCGTACCACAACTATATTTTGTCTGTAATTGGCTGACCAGTATGGGAGGCTAGTAATTGCATGTAGTCTGCAAGATCTGGAGGGAATTCGGTTGGAGATAAAGGAATGTTTTTCGGAACAGTCTGAGGAGTCAGATGCTACTTTTAACAGAAACAAGTTATTCCAAACTACCTAAAGTATTTTTGGGGCCTCAGTAATATTTATATGATTATACCTATGTACATAATTATATATGTATCGATATATTTTTATATCTAGATGCTATCTATAGAACCTCCTAATATAGATACTTTTTTGCTGAAAAGGAGAATAATCAGCTGTACATGTCATAGCTATTGATATTAAAAAAAAAGCTTTTTTATTTTTCATTAAATTTGGTTTGTTTGTATGACTTTTTTTATTAGTTACTATTGATTAATTTTTTCAAAAGTGTAGGAACAAAAATATTTCCTTCTTCGTTCCTTTCGTTAAGTTTACAGCCATATTACTCTTACTTAAAGATAAAAACAACAATATACCATACACACTTACATACAAACATACATAGTCCTAATCCTCTTCTACATACAACCTTTCCCAATTGAGGAAAAACCTTCAATTACAGAGATTTTGTATACATATATTTTTTTTATACATACGGTTTACCTGTTAAATACCCTACACCTACACCTAATGTTTACCAAAACCTATGAATGCTTGCAATGCTGACCTCACTTACAAGAAGACATAAACACTCCAGTTAGTCGTTATATGGATGTCGCTAGAGAGTCCATGCTTCCCCACTAGGGATATACTTCCCCCGTCTTCTTTCTTTTTTTCAACATATTTCAAAAACAGCCAAAGCCAGCTTAACATGGCTTCCGAAGTACGGTGTAACTCGAGACGACTAAAATCACCCATAGTGCGACGACTAAAATCACCCATAGACTGCTATTTGATTATATTGAGACGAGCCTCATAATAACTCTGTGGAATTTGTTATACTCGTATACAAGTATGCGTGGTTGCCATTCAAGCTACTAAGGAGTTCCTTGTATATTAAGCGTTATAATATGATGCTGCTGTTACTTATTCACACCACGTGTGCCGGTAATTGTTTGTACGTCGTGTAAAAATGATGACACAAAGAAGAAAACAAGAACGGCTAAACAAAACCAGTAAACATAATATTTTTCTCTGTATTCTGTCGGGAGGGATACAAGCATACGGCCCATCCGATGCAAAGCAATTACCATAGCCTATGAACGCCCCTGTGAATCCCGGAACTCCTTAGAAACTTACTGGTAACTCCACTTACTAGCAGAAATGCAATTGTCAGTCAATATTTGGCTGTGGTTTTTTGCGGTATTATTTGTCGGTGAGGTACTTTCCCAATCGCGGTGCTTTGATGCACCCTACCTCTCTTATGTTTTTAGATGAGGTAAGGCGCATCAAAGCAGCTCGATTGAGAAGTATCTCAACGCTAAATAATACCCAGATAAATACAAAACGGACATATTTATGTATACAAACATTTGTCCTGTATGGTAATCGAACCTTAACATTTCCACCACCGATATCGTCAAATAGAACAATAATATAAAGTACTTGCGACCCGTTTCGGATTCACACAGGGGATCCGAATACTATAATTGGACGGTAATTTTGCGCTATAATTAGACTAACCTACCATGACCAAATTGATCGTATTTTATCAGAAGGTGATGTCAGGAGCCCCAGGAACCGGCGAGCGTGCATGAAAAGAGCTATGAATGTCACAGAAGCGAGTGAAGTATGTAAGGACCGCGTCTTATGGCGCTCGGTTCTCTCTACCTACCCCACAACGGACTTGGCGTGAAGATATACATACATACATACATAGATGGAAGGAATTTTAATGTCGCAATGAAACGTGGACTAAATTACGTCAATTATTTTGTGATGGTCCATTTCCTTGTCTATGTAGAAGTGCTTTTTAGTAATCACTTGGCAGTTGAGTAACTCACCAAGACAAGGTTTATGGTATAATTTACAATAGAATATACTCGGCACGATACTCGATAAAATGAGTAGGTACTTTTCTTTTAACAAGTAACATAAAATCGAAATA
The DNA here is from genome assembly GCA_947507595.1 of Pyralis farinalis. NCBI lineage: Eukaryota > Metazoa > Arthropoda > Insecta > Lepidoptera > Pyralidae > Pyralis > Pyralis farinalis. Next base: position 15,380,364 of record OX382271.1, on the reverse strand, counting down.
TTATATTTCTACTCTTACATACAGTATATAGAGACCTATATTGGCAAGTTTCTTTCGACATTTCTTCTTCAGCAATGGCCAATTCCGAAATGCTAGCAGATTAAAAAAAGAAAAAGTAATACTATATTTCAAAAAATGTAAAAAAAATATATATCTTTATCTTTAATGAATTAAATGGCTAATATTGTTTAATTGCCGAAATCGTTTTATCAGGAGCATTGGCTAGGCTCATTTGAAAATTTTATCAATATTAAATTTTCAGGCAATCCGTTTTCGTGTCCACACTTACATATATACATACATATCAGAAGAAGATAAAAGCAATGTAGAACAAATGCAATTTAATTGTTTGTTTTACTCCGTTTTTGCTGCGTCAGCCTCTAACACAAAAGTTACAAAGCTATTTTCAGTTATCGATCGCTGGGCGGCCGTTAATACGTCTGCGCCAGCTGCAATTCTGTGCATCCAGTTAATTTAAATATCGCGTTAGCACTATGTACTACAAATTGGAAACTGCCCGCAACCTGGTTTAGCCTGGTTTAGTACGGTATCGGCGGTGGTGTTTATTTAATAGTCATTCGAATAAATACTGATAGAGGTTTTTTTAACTTTAAGCTGGCGTCTAAGAACCTTGGTGTGCTGGATGGAGCGAAATAGTACTTCAGCTCAAGATAAAGACAAAATACAAATCTCAAGTCGGGCCGCACATTGAGTACTGTAATCACTTATAGGCGGGAACACTTGGAAATCAGCTACGACTATGTGTTTCAGTGGAAAAGCGAGCTGTGAGAATTGTCAATGATCCTGAACTCACACGCGACACTGAACCCTTGAGTTTATGTCGTCGTTCGATATGATGCCAACAGCCTCGTTTTACAATCTCCACCGCTCGCCGACGGCTGTAAGTTCATCCTTACACACTGGAGCAGCAATGGTCATGTACCGCGTGGTTCCAGAGAAGTTTTCTACCGAGAACTCTTAAGTTGTGGTGATAGGGAGCCCCTATCAAGATTATCTCTAGGGATTGCAGCATAAGGTTATTCATTGCATTGGTTAAAAAACATGTTAAGAAGTTGTTTATATTATTCATTTACTTAGTTACTATCTTAATAGAGATCGTAAACCCTAAACCGCCTGAGCTAGCGATTTGATATTTAGAGACAATATTCCTTCCGTAGTTGTTGGAAAATCCCATAGAAACGGTACATAGACGCGGGAATTCTCCAGAAACTATTATTAATGGAAGATATAGATCATTTACTACTTCAACAAATAATGTTTACGATCGCTGCACGTAGAAAACAACATCCTCAACTAAGAAAGTTATTGGAAATTTCTCAGTTGGAGTGGAAACAGAGATAAGAAGCTTTGCGCCATAAAAACAGGATCGTTTAGGGAGGGAGCGTTCGGTGCAAGGCGCCGTCTCTGTTGCCACCAGAGTAAAGACGTAATAAATCCGAGTGCTGCATCATTTAGTGGCCCTATTATTGCTAATTTGACAATCGTATAGCTCGACTGATATTATGATATTAGAGATTTGCGACACAATGGTATCGCCGCCATCCACCGCCATATTAGCAAAGTTCTAAACACATCTTTACTTAGGTAAAGGCTCACTAGCTGAAACGTTGAGCGAATTATTTCCCTTTAGTAATGACATCGTTTCATGATTCGTCAATCTTCATATGCATAATTCTTCTGTCCGTGTGTATTTTTTTTATACCACTAAGGTAGAAAATAAGCATACAGCCTGTCTGGTAGTAAACAGTCACCGCAGCCTAGGACATTTGCAACACGGGTGTCACTCATTCGTTGCGGAAACGGAATGAAGAAAAAATTAAAAGCTTCTATCTTAGCTTTAACAATAAGACTGCCTTTCGTAATATACTCGTATCTCAAAAGTGCAGTAAGTAGGTAATCTCATTTGTCAAGCTGTCGGCTGTTCATTTTGTATCTTGATAACTTTCTACAAAGAATAAGTCCTCAGTTTTGATATTGCTAATTCTGAGTCCTATTTTTCTGTCTTGGACATTCAAGATGAGAAGAAAGAGAAGAAATTCTCCCCAGAGAATCATGTCATCTGCGTACCTGGGAATAAGCTGGAAATAATTATCGGGCCCTCTTGAGGAGAACTGCGAAGAAGTGAAGTCTGTATATGTCTTAAAAGTCACACTCGGTACGATACATTGTTAGTTAGCCACGTTATAGTCCGAAATCAATTTCTAGCACTCAACTTTTTGAAGAACGTATTCCAGCGCCAAATTGAACATCATGAACGACATGTTACCCCCTGCTAACTATATACTATGCCATCGCATCCAAATTATGTACCAAATCAATGTCTTTGTAGTGTTTCTTTTAGTATTTCTTTATTACCTTTTACAGCACAAAATATTACAAATCCAATGAGTAACTTTTTAAATTTTCGTGTTGCATAATAGCATAAATTTATATAACGCGTAATTTAGGTAAAATATTACCTTTGTATTTCCCGACGTTTCGGCTGAGTTGCACAGCCGTGGTCACGGGCGGACGCGGCGGGCAGAACGCGGCATCGCCGGCTGCGTTTGGAGGTGTTTCTTCAACTACCCTCTCTTGATCTTTGTATTTGTCATAGTCAATACACACGACACTAATAATGTCCACGGGCGTATTCGACGATAAATCGCTAGATTAAAATTTTCCTATCACTGGCTGCCAAGCTGGCGACAGCTTATATCTATCCTCACGTTTAAAATTTTTGTTTTTTTAATTTCAATTGCTTCGCGAACCAATCGGTGGTAATATTAGCGACCGGTGGATAAAACCTTTGGCCGGTGGAGCTCAATCCAGTGGTTTAGTGTTGGAGTCGAGCAGATGTTCAGCTATCGCTGATTTTGTCGTCTGACTATTCTTACAGCTGCAATATGTTCTTTGACTCTCTCTGCGATGTTACGCTTAGTCTGGCCAATGTAAGAACTACCGCAGCTGTTATCAGTCTTGTAGGCACCCGGTGCCTGGTACGGAATTACATCCCTTGGTGTACGCAGGTGTTTTGTTTAGAACTTTTATGTATGGCATAAAACCGGGAAGTAGAACTGTACCTCGGTCACATTAACTCCATTCACAGCAAAATACGTTTCACATATGAAATGAAGAGTGAGACATTTTTAGATGTTAAGTTGAATGTGCGAGACGAGGGTCGTTGGGGCACACAGTATATCGGAAACCTACGCCCACGGAGAGATACCTGAATGCCTACTCGCATCACCACCCGCGTCATTTACAATCTGTTGTGACGTCTCTTACAAATCAAGCCTATGAACTTTGTGACTGAACACTTAAGTACTGAGCTCGCACACGTTCAGGAGACACTTAAGAGAAACGGGTACAAGATGATTCGAAGAAGTTCAGGTCGCCGTGGCACACGTACGAAGTATCCAGAGGTAAACTGCCAGCCTGCTTTTATGCCATACATAAAAGGAGTATCGAATAAAGTTGGATTATTATGTACCGCTCCCAGTATGTACCGTATGTAATCCCAGTATGTACCGTTAAATTCTTGTTTACGGACTTATGTACATATTTGTAATTATCCCTAGCTCGGCGGTGAAGCAGAACATTATTTGCGAGAGTTAGGGCGCATCAAAGCAACAACAACTCTCTAGAAGGTTCTTGTGTTCCTGCGTGTGACTGAGATCTCCAGTAAGCTCCAAAAGGAGTTGCTGTGTAAGCAGCAGAGGAGGCATCGCGCGAGTGATATTTAATATATTACAAGCGTTAATAGGCTACGGTACCCGCTTTACATGTGGGCCGTATGCTTGTACGCCTCCCGACGTAGTACATAAAAAAAAATATGAGAAAACCCGCACGTCCAAGAAATTATATTTCGAAAGACATGTGACCTTACCTAAGAAAGGTCTGGTTTGTCAAACCCAAATCCAGAAGAAGAAGAATCACTTTTGTCCTTGTAATAAGGTGTAGTTCTGATAGGAACTACAATCAGAACTACATTTCTTCTTCTTCGTAAATTCAATCCAATAATATATTACATGTTAGATGCAGGCTGGCCAAAGTATGTTAAAAACAAAGTGTTCTTTCAAATTTTGTATAATACATGTATACATATTATGTAACCATTTGCATTTACTTGAAAAATGTAGATATTTAAACGATTATTATCATGACCAGCTAATGGATTTCCACCATTAATAAGTCTGTACAGTTATTGCTACTATTACTGGCACGCAAACACAAATTACCTACATAGTTTAATGCAGTTAAAATAGTTTCATAAATCATAGCAATGCATTCTACATGTTTATTATTTAAAATATTTTTCATTTATTGCCTTCAAGGACGAAGAAACATTTAAAGTACACCTTGGTACACCAATGTATAATCGAATTAATGACATACAATGTAAAAAAAAAAATGCAACCGAATTGACAACCTCCTCCTTTTTTGAGGTCGGTTAAGAATATAAAACTCAATATAGCTAGTTATAAATGTTGGAAAGTAAACGGTGAATACTGCTTAATCTGTTTTTGTTGCAGTATTAACATATTATTTCGATGGGTATTACATTCGTTCACCTCAACATCCTATCAAGTCACTATTCCTGCTGTTACTCCACCTCACTCACTTTTTTGCAGTCAGTGATTATGCGTGTTTTTTATTCCACTATTACTTCCAGTTACACAAACCAAATTAGATAATAAATAAACCTATATTAATTTTACAAACCCTGTAATTTGACTTAATTCTACGCAGTCACAATTTGGTCGCGAAAAAAAATAATAATTTTTCATACTTTTAGTTTTTATGCTTTTAATTTTTCTTTTATGTTCTACCAGTATTTCGAAACTGACCATTAACGAAAAAGAAAAGCCTAAAGAAAGTTATCAATATAGGTGTTTTTTCAAATCGCCAATTTCTATTACAATAAATTATTTTTAGATATCTCTGTCTGTCAGATATTAATCGATTCTCTAATAAACCTTCTTGCACAGCGGACTTTTGATATGCCTTTTAAACATATTGTCAGGAAAGGACAAACCTGTTCCAGACAATTTATGGAATCCAATACAATATACAACAAAAGATCTACCGATCTTAGCAAGCCGATATTATTGAAAAAGAAATATCATACTTCTAAAGAAAACGTAACATTGACACTACTTGAATGGAACATAAATACATACAAAAGGAAAGTACATATACAAAACTTAAATTTACTCTGTATAATTTTAAACTTTCAGAGTTGTTTATAATAATATTCTAGGTACGAGACTTACCGGGATTTGGTTTTATATTTACTATAAAAATAAATCACAGTAAGTACCGTACTTAGTACAGTAATATAAATTTACCCAATAGGTATAACTTCAGGATGCACGTTGTTGTCTAATAGGACTTCAGTCCTATTAGTCTTCTGTGTCTGTTATAATTTACTTAAGTCATATATTTTTTCCTTATACTTTCTAAATTCTAATTACATATATAAAAACATTTTAGCCGTATTAATAAAACCTCGTAGGGTTTGTCAGGGTAGGTGTGTCGCAGAGTAGACTAACATAATAATAAATAGAGTATAATGTATTACAATATTAGTATTGCAACAAAAGTTGATATTAAAATCAGAGTGTTGTTGTGTAAAATATTTTTCAACGGTTTTGTATATATTTAGTCTGGTCATAAATACTGTTACAATTAAAAATAAACAAAATATTACATTTGAATTTGGAATCTGTCATTTTTAGGGTTCCGTACCCAATATTACTGAGACTTCGCTGTCCGTCCGTCCGTCGGTCTGTCACCACGCTGTATCTCAAGAACCGTTATAGTTAGACAGTTGAAATTTTCACAGAGATGATGTATTTCTATTGCCGCTATAACAACAAATACTAAAAAATAGAATAACATAAATATTTAAGGTGGTTTCCATACAACAAACGTAATTTTTTTGCTCGTTTTTACTCGATATTAATAACGGCAACAGGTAGACGCTTGAAATATTCACAGAATATTTAGTTATATATTCACTTTAAGAATAAATAATTAAATTAAAATAAAACAAATATTTATGGGCTGCCATACAACAAACATGAATTTTTTTGCCGTTTTTATAGATAATGGTACGGAACCCTTCGTGCGCGAGTCCGACTCGCACTTGGCCGATTTTTATATGATTGTTCATTGATTTTCTCATTTTGGCGCCAATACATTGTACAATATTTTGCGATATTAAAATGGAGTGGGGTGATAAAGAGAACCGAATCGCTGTGATTGCACTCCATACGCTTGGTATTAGTAAAATGTTTGTGTACCGGGCTATTAATAGGTACAATGAGACCTCCTCTATTTGTGACAGAAAAAGATCTGGCCGTCGTAGTACGTAGTACGTACGTAGTGTTCGTATGAAAAAGGTGGTCAAAGCAGTAAAGGAAAGAATTCGAAGAAATCCTGTCCGAAAGCAAAAGATTTTATCTCGGGAGATGAAGATAGCACCTAGAACCATATTGCGTATTTTAAAAGATGATTTAGGACTTGCAGCCTATAGGAGACGTACTGGTCATTTCTTAACTGATAATTTAAAAAAGAATAGGGTGGTAAAATCGAAACAACTACTGAAGCGGTACGCAAAGGGAGGTCACAGAAAAATTTTGTTTACGGATGAGAAAAGTTTTAACTGTTTGTTGGCCTTATTTATGCTCAAAGCTCTAAGGAAGCTTCCCAATTAGTCGACAGAGTGCAACGTGGACACTATCCGAGTTCAGAGATGGTTTGGTGGGGTATTAGCTATGAAGGAGTGACTGAGCCACACTTTTGTAAAAAAGGTATCAAAACATCGGCACAAGTGTATCAAGATACTATTAACAACTTATTAACAACACCATATTCAATAACTAAGAATGGTCCTTCCAGCGAGACTCGGTTCCGGGTCATAAAGCTCGGTCTACTCAGTCTTGGTTGGAAACGAACGATTCGAACTTCATCACAGCTGAAGACTGGCCGTCGTCTAGTCCCGATCTTAATCCGCTGGATTATGATTTATGGTCAGTTTTAGAGAGTACGGCTTGCTCTAAATGTCATGATAATTTAGAGTCCCTAAAACAATCCGTACGATTGGCAGTGAAGAATTTTCCCATGGAAAGAGTGCGTGCTTCTATTGATAACTGGCCTCAACGTTTAAAGTACTGTATGGCAGCTAATAGAGACCACTTCGAATAAGCTTTTTATATTTTCAATTGTTTTATATTTATGTATTAAACTAACGCACTGTAAAAGTAATAATATTTGTAATAGAAAAATTTTTTTTTTCTTTGTTTCAGTATTTATGGCAAGACTAGGTACATAGATTATGGCGTAATCGAATCTACTAAGGACATGCACACCAAATTACTACTTTATGAGGATATTTATATTTAGCAATTACAACACATTGCATATGTGATCTTTATGTGGATACCTACAGAATCGACTAATACCACGACAACAATTCGCTTTTTATTTTTCTGTACTTTCTGATAAAGACTTCACTTCTTCTTCTCTTCACTAGCGTAATATGTATAATTATAAATATATTTATAAGGAATTGTACTCACTTACTTTGCATGCCACTTTTCAAGCCAATAAAACTTATTAAAATTCTAAGTATTACATTCCTAATATCTGGTCGACAAACATCGATCGGCGTTTTTAATTATGTTTATGTAAAATGACGTTGTTTTTTTACGACAGAAACTTATGATATATAAATATAAATTAAACCTTATCTGGATACAAAATTTTATCCAAATTGTACCGTTTGCAAATACACTTAATACATGTATATAAACAAGAATTGCTTGTTTAAAGTAATAAGGATTAAATGAAAAATATTAAAATAAAAAACCTTCAATATCAGAATTTCGTTCATGTTTTATGAGACAAATGTGATAACTAGGTCCTTCCTAACGAAAGAAAGAATGTAAACTTCACAATTTGCGAAAATATCACATAACATATACAATAAAAACATATGCGTTGATTAAAACAAAATAACAAAATAAACTCTTTCTTTTAAATTAGTTAAATATTGAGGGGTTACTCAGATTGGGAAAATAACGGTAATAAAGGTTTACTATTTTTTTTTTCAATGATTTTAAGAGAGAAAATCTTTTTCTGTTAACCAGAATATTCTGAAATTCCGGTTATGATACTCATGTAAATTATACGAAATTTATTGTAATTTCCTACGTTAACTGGCCAAAACACGTTACAAAACAAATCACGTCAGTCAAGAGAACAAAATAAAATATTGGTTTTGGAAAATCGTTCTTAGACAAAAATTAGAAGGTGCGTTATTGATGTAATTCTAAATAAATAGAAGATAACATATAAACAAAATCTTTTTGGGAATAGATAAATGTTGCTGCCCTAATGAAATTTTATTACGATCGTACCTCAATCCGATTTAATTATACAAACGGCCCGACAACCCTTTTTGCTGCTTCCTGCTGAGCACCAAAACAAATCATTACAAATTTGTATTATTTTTTCATCACAATGTTATCTCATAATATACCATAAATGTTATTTTTACAAAATTAAGATAAAAACTTTTGCATGACAAATTTACAATTAACCATAACTGTTTAGGTAATACTTATAAGTGACAATTCCTAATTTATTAAATGTCTATAACATTTAGATAATTATCTATGTCAGTAGTAACTATAGTTGAATGACATGATACAAAAAATAATTCATGTAATGTAAACTTTGATGTAATTGCATACTCAAAATTCCAAGAAGATAAAGTAACGGGTAATAGAAACAGTAGACTGAGGAAGTGTCTCCACCTTACAGAAAGCCTCTCGGCTTCCCGACCCGACGCCATCTAATGTAAGGTAATATTCATGCTTGCAAGAAAAAAATAACCCTCGCTTTTTAATATCCCCGCTTCTCTGGAGTTTCCTAGTGACCCCACTCACTTCCAGGAACATGGCAAGCACCGCTACAGGATAGCCTTATTACTTGGCTGCAATTGTCTATAAGCGAGAGATACTATAATATGGATACTTGAAATATCGTTGTACCCTCTTACAGCATTGAGGGTTGCTATACACATAGGCGGGCCGGCGTTAATCGGCATAGCCGGGCGGAAAAATCGAATATATGCAGATGAATATTCGGGAATTACAAACACACATAATCACTCGGCTCGGAAACGGCCTACTTATACCGGTCGGCTTTTGACGATCAATTTTAGTAGTGATAAGAACCCTGACATGCTTGGTAAATAATATTCGAGGAAAAAGCCGGTCAGGATTGTTGCACATATACACTAGGCTGGGCAACAGCCGGACGGCATTAATCGGCATAGCTGGGCAGTAAACTAGAATATATGTAGATCAATATTCGAGGAAAAGGTCGGTCGACGCCTTCAGAACCCGTTATATACCTTTTCCCATACATTTCACGGTCATATATGACCACACGGGTTTCGAAGGGTTAATCGGCAAATAATAATTCGGCGGTAAAATCGAATATATGCAGATGAGTATTCGGAAAAACACACATAATCAGTCTGCTCGGAAACGGCCTACTTATACCGGTCGGCTTTTGACGATCAATTTTAGTAGTGATAAAAACCCTGACATGCTTGGTAATCGGCGATATACGTCATAAGATGGCAATGATTGTAAGGATGTTGGTAAACATTAGTAAGACAGTAGGTAGATGACATGTATAAGAGAGATAGGACTTATCTCTCTCCTAACACCTAACAAAAAACCGCAACGAAATAAACTACCTGGTATATTTTAGTGTTTCTGCTACAGAGTGAGGTTATCTTAGGAGTTGCTGTATTAGCAGAGTAGGGTAGGGCAACGCGCAAGCAATACTTCTTGTATTGTAAACGTTCATAGGCTAGAGTAATCAACAAAATAATTACATTAATTTGAAAAAAAAAGTTACATGAATGGCAAAGTATCTTTTACTGATTATAACCTATTAATCTATCCATTAACAAACTTTTTATGACTGAGTCTGAGTGGGTCGTAATTTAATTGGCACATAATTATCCGGTGCTTGGAGATGAAATACTTATCAACGCGTTAAGGGGGTAATTATGTAAAACAATAAGTATCTATCTATAGCTTGACGCCAAATCCCATATTTAGGCAAAGGCGAGCGCCACTTGACTCGGTCCTTACACACCTCCCTCGGTTCTTTAACATTCATAGCTCTTCTCATGCACGCTCACTGGTTTCTAGGGCTCCTAACATTATGTAGGTATGTGTTGGCCTTTCTTGGCTCCTACATCCTTCTACTTTCCCGTTGTGTATCTGTTTTGGAATTCTGTTGTTATGGATTCTTTTTATCATTTCCGAACCAACGGAGCATGCCATTTTTTATCTTAACACTGATACTCTCGTTCAGACTAGCTTTATTTCTAACAAAATGATTGCGCACACGATCTACAAGCGTTACGCCATAAATTTTGCGCAACGCTCGCATTTCGACCGCGGTTATCCTACTTTCATGCTCCCTCTGCTATACTCAGCTCTCGCTTCCATAAGCGTTGGAACCAGCACTTCGTTGTGTATAGCGAGCTATGTCTTCTGGTTCAAGCTGTTATTGCTAAGAAGTCTTTACAATGTTCCATTCACACTATTCCCAGCAATTACTCGTCTGTTCATATCAGCAATGTGCCTACCATCCCTGCTGAAAGCGCATCTAAGATATACAATCTCATCCACTTGTTCCCAACTTGACGATGTTGACGATGTCAACCGTAATCCTTACAACGATTCTGATTTCTTTTCTTTTAAAAACTTCTGGTTTCTTCTCTTTTAAAAACCACTATCGTTGTTTTCTTCGCATTCAGCGGTAAGCTCTTCTCCCATACAACATCCAACAATAAACATGACGACCCTATATCACATAAATATCCTCATTGTTTAAAATTCATCCAGCCTTATTACATAATATCTAAACATGTTATATTAGAATATAAGGGAAAAGAATATCATCTATAAATATAAATAGATATGTGCGTAATTTACGTCGCAAAAAACATTTATACTCTTCTAATGTTTTAATATATTATTTTTCTGAATGTACCTTCATATAGCTGTGCTAGAAAGAGCTTTTCAACGTTATTCCTGCAGGTATACAAAAGCACCACTCAAATGTACCAATTAGTAGAGCTTAAACTGTAAGAAGCTTACAGCCAGTAGTTTGAAATAAGCTCTGATTCGAATGTTTCCATCACATTCATTTCGATTTAATTGAGCCAATAATCTATTTATTTATGGCGGCCAATTTTATAAGATCTTGAATCTTTAATAATCTTATTTATTGTTGTTGTTTTTCTGTGAGGTGGAGGTACTTCCCCAGTTGGCTACTCGGATACACAGTATCTCGCTTTAAAAACACCCAGACCAATATAATATAAGATCACTTAATTAATTGATTTGATAATACAAGATAATGTAAGTTATGATAAGACCTCTTTGATATTCTAGTAAGAAACTATTTTTAGTCTAAGGAGAAATCAAACGATGAAATTTCTAATTAGGACTCTTTTTAATTTTTAACAAATATAGTGTATGGTAACACGCCATCATACACAAGTATTCACATAAAATGTTATTGGGTATCAGTTTTAAGAAAAACTGCAAATAAAATCATCTTAAGTAAGAATACGTTGGAATATATAGGATACATACCACTACATAGCTCAGAAGAGAGATGGGTCTATAGTTTTTCAATAAGGCTTTATCACCCTTCTTGAAAAACAACACCACCACGATTCTGCACCATGTCTGTGGTACTTTGCAAAAGAAACTTATATTAAAGTTATCCATGTCAACTCATACTGATCCCGCAACTGAGATACGAGTACTTTTAATGGAATAGGTTAAGAGCATACGTTATTACGTTGGCAAAGGTCAATATTAACACCACCACCCAAAGTCAGTGGATTTGTTCAATGACCATTAGCATATCCTTTGGTGTACGAAGGAGCTAGAGATAAATAAATCCATCCATAGATAGGTTGCGGTCGATGATGCTTCATTGCGTGTTCTTTTAGACATAACCTCAACAAACTCCTTTATAATTATCATAATGATAAATTATAATGATTTTGAACTCTCAAGTATTCTTTTTAAAAATAAGCTCATAAAAGTTTCTATTTTATATTTACGATTTAAATGTCTTTAACCTAAATATCGATTTTTGAAGTCTCAACAAAGGACTTTTAACCTTTCAGCTTTTTTGAAAAATCATTTCTTAGTGTACAAAGAATCTTCCTGCCAATCAGATTATAGACCTATATGTTAGGATACTCTATTGCGGTATTCCAGCATTGTACCCAGACCTTCCAGTAATTCCACCATTATTACTATATCGCTGGCAAATCGAGGGGAAGTTAACGTCGATGCCGTATCCTTTCCAGTACAAAAGCTAAAAATATCTTCCAATGTAGCGGTGAACAGATTCGGAGAAATAACATCTTTCTGTCTCCCGCTGCCCCTGTAGTCGGATCGTTATTTTTTTTATACTACCTTAGGAGGCATACAAGCATACGGCCCACCTGATGTAAAGCGGGTACCGTAGCCTATTAACGCTTGTAATATATTAAGTATCACTCGCGCGATGCCTCCTCTGCTGCTCACACGCAGGAACACAACAACCCTCTAGGGAGTTGTTATTTGGCTGCGGTTTTCTGTGACGTGGAGGTACTTCCCCAGACAGGCTGCTTTGATGCGCCCTACCTCTCTTAAAACATCCAGACCACGACAAGCAGACATGTTCATGCACACAAATGTTTACCTTGCGTGGGAATGGAACCGATGAGACCGTTGTTACGTAGTAACTCAATTCACCGCCATTGGGGCAAAGTTGAACGCGCAGCTCTTATTGGTTAGTTCGCGGATTAACATCGGGGCACTTATCGGCCTATTACATTTTTTTTTATTGTCGGATAAATTACACAGCGCCATCTAGTCCCAAAGTAAGCGAAGCTTGTGTTATGGGTACTAGATAACTGATAAACATACATAAATACATTTTTTTTTTGTAAATACATACTTATTATACATAGAAAATACCCAGACCGAGACAAACAGACATGTCATGCACACAAATGTTTGTACAGTGTGGAAATCGAACCCACGAGCGTTGGTGTCAAAGTAGCGTAACAGCGCGTTTCACCACTGCGCCACCGAACTTGTCAGTGGGTGAACCCATTGATTTAAATGCAACATTTTTCTGAGCGGCGTGTGCCAAAGTCAAATGTTTTTTTTTTGGTTTGTGGGTGCACGGGTAGCAACAGTATAATATAATAAGTAATATCTAATTTTGTCATGATATCGAAATCAAAGCTCTATTGAAAATATTTTCTAATTTTGATTATTCCTTTAATAAGTGAGTCATTCGCAACATCGACAAACAGCCCGGGGACAAATTATTAATACGAGCCGGCATTCATCACCATGGTATTGAGACCGAGTGAATGCTATCCGAAAATAATCTCCATGGGGTTCGGTGGAAAAATTGTGAATGGCTTGAGGGTGTACGTGGTAGGTGAGGGGTGCGGGGGCGGAACAACGGCCTCGTTACGCTAGTTCCGGCGGATGTCGCCTCGTGATGTATTATCGTCGCCTCCGACTCCTAGGGTGGACATCGATGCATTTATTTTCTACGTAAATATTAATAAGTAAATTTATTGAGATGTCGCATATCGTTTACATTTTGAAAGCTGTTATTATGATATTTGCAAAGCTTTTCAACGATTTAGGAAACCCGGTATAGGTGTGCAGGAATATACCTTTCGAGAGTAAAGGTATATTCCTGCACTTGATAGTTACGGCTTATTAGAAATTTTCTAAAAATCTTAAACATAAAATTTCCTTTTACGCAATTACAGTGCGGTCAAAAAGAGCTAATACCGTCTAAACTTTTCGCCGCAAATATACGATATGACATTATAGAAAATACAACATGGCAGTTCATGGCAGGTGTAAAGTTTAACAAAAATATTCAAAATTAAAATAAAATAACATAATAAATTAATAGAAAATAATAATAAAATACCTTCGTTGGTGTCTAATGTATGGTCTTAATAAAATCAATCTGAAAATATATAATGTTACCTATACGTTTTCATACATAATAAAAAAATATGTGTAATATTATAGTATAATAATAATTTCGCCTGTAGTCCCCGGTTTTGATCCTGGCATGTATTACTAACGCGCGTCCAAGAAATTAAAGAAATTATATTTCGAGAAAAGATAAAAATTCTATACTTGCCATTAGGTTCTCGCACCACTCAGATTAGGGCACTACGTCTTCCCCTTTTTTAAATATAATCTTATTATATCTTATTCAATTCTCATAAAGTACAATTTTTATTTTTAATCTGCTAGCATTTCGAAAATGACCATTGGCGAAGACCTAAAGAAACTTGTCAATATAGGTGTCTTTTCAAATTGTCAATTAGATATTACTATATTATAATAAATTCATGTAAGCATATTGGTAGAATAATGATGTCAAATGGTAGAATTAAATATTATTAAATTAAAAAATATTAATAAAAGGTTGTCGTCTGTGTTGAATTATTTACAGAAATCTTTGTCAGACATATTCATGAATTCTATAATAAGCTTTTTTACAGAGAGTATGTAACAGTTTCGCTGGCATGGGGGTGAGTCTAACAAAAATTTACACTTTTAATATAAATATTTCGTAAACGGATCACTATATCGAAAAATGATCTTCGGACACCCTCAATGTTTTTGAAAAACCTCCTACCGAACGATTCCTCACTCCATGGGGTGGGTGCGAATTAAAAAAAATTATCCCCACTTTACGTGTAGGGAACGAACCATCAAAAAAATATTTTTTTAGCTTTTATTCTACCTCTTTATCAGCCTAGTAGCAGCATGTATATACACATTGCCAAACGACAGCTTTATAGTGACAAGCGTCTCTGAGCTAGGCCCCGGACAGACAGACGGACATGGCGAAACTTTGAGTTCCTTGTTTACTACCGAACATTAAAAAAGATTAAGTTACGTATTAAAATACTTCCTATCGTAGCGCTTGTACCACGAAGAATAACGAACATGTTGCTCCGTATTTTGTCACAAAATCATTATCGTTCCGAAAAATAATTACTGTACTTACAAAATAATTACCGTTTTCCTGTCATCAGGAGGCAGCTGTCACAGTAGAGATGGGAAAGTAATAATGTCGATGCAACCGAGGTGTCTTTTCGGTCCGAGCCCCTCGGGAAATCACGGTAATCCGCCGCGTCGACAACGCGCCCGCTAAATCTCTCTTGAACGGGGAACGCGCGCAGAGTTGTCAACCTGTCGATAGTTACGGTTTGGAATTTTTCATTCTACACATGACGGGACAGGACGAGCGAGTGAAAATTGAAAAAGAATATCGTACGAAATGGAAAATGAGACTTTACTTAAAAATTAAACAATGATCAAGATTACTAAAACTGGTGTACTATCTAGTACAGTCGAAGGAGTACTTAATGTGCAGGTTTTCAGACGTATCTGGTAAATGATGATTTTAATTTAAAAGCTTAAATTTTTTCAATATCTATGGACGACAAAGCTATGACTTGATAGACCAAAGTACAGTCTAAATTGCTGATCACAGAAACTTGAAATTTGTTAGAAATACGTTTTCCCTTTTGTACGCTATCCAGCATGAGACTTGGCGTGAAGATGTATGTATATCATCACGCCATTTCTCTTGCGGGGTAGGCAAAGAGAACCGCGTGCCACAAAAATTACACCATATTAACCACATAAATAACTAACCCTGAATACTTGTAATGTTGATACGCGTGAGAAAAAAATGATAAAGAGATTGGGGAGAGCAGAAAATGAAAGAAATGTAGAAGAGGAGGGAGTGGCAAGTAAGTCGGAAACATTCAATTTTACCAATGGTGCAGAACGAGAGAATTGATATTTGTTTTATTTCTAGAATGTTGGGAACATTAAGCATATGGCCTATCTGATGTAAACTTTGAACGCTTCCGATACAGGAACTATCTCTGATGCGTTGCCACTCCCGCTACTCACAGTAGAGCGACTCCATTACAGCATACTAGCAACTTGTAGCTTGTTTGACTGCGGTTTTCTGTGAAGTGGAGGTTTAAGCATTCTTTCAAACTTCTACCACTTTTAGCTTGCTGTCGTCAATCGACAACAGCTGGGGCTGATTGCTTATCGTGCCCTCCGAAATTGGACGAGTTTGAGACAACTAAACCCAATCGACGCTACTCAACTTGCGTGTTCATTTCGATTGACACACATAGCAATACAGTCACCTTCATTATTATCCTAAGGCAGGAAGCCGCGCGCAAATTTAGGTTTCGGTATACATTCAGTATATTCGGTATACATGCTTTCATAGAATGTCCCATTCTATACTGAATGTTCTCGACCCACGACGAACGTTTTCATACTTCATCTCATAATGCCTTCATAAATAAATGTCTACAGGAGGCAGTTTGATGATTATTAACTATAAAATAGGAACATTAAATATAATATAAGGTTATTTATTTTCACTTAGTTTACTTACTCAAGGGCAAGTAACATTGTCGGCGCAATTTATTTTTTTACTTATAGTCCGATAAAAATCCGTTAGATAGAATAGAAAGTAAAGTAGAGTAGAGAGGGAGAGAGTAAGTAGTTCTTATTAAAATTATTGCAAAGAAGAAATTTTAATGTTTTTAAACAAAAGAGACAATTTATAAAACGAAAGCCATACTCGAGACCTTCGTTTCGTTGCCCAAGACGCAGCCAAAAGACGCTCTTGTTTAAAGGATGGTTCCTTTTTAATATTAAACAAATTAACATGGCTTTGTAATTTATCGATAAACAACATCTCTATATAAACCGCAACCAAATCCAGTGATCGCCGTGAATGGAGTCTGATGAATCATGCCCGTTCACATGGAACGATGTACAATACCATGCATTAAAGCCCCACCACACGCGCAACTATAAAACCTTCTAAAGAGGGTTTACAACATACGTTTTAGCTGAGTATATTTTTAATATTTTATAGATGTAGTTTAAATGTAGTAGTCGGAAACTCTATGTCACCGTAGCGATTATTTTTTATACAAAGTCCCGAAGCACATAAGCGCACGACCAACCTGATGATGACCTCTGGTGCTGACACAGCAACTCCTTAGGAGTTTACTGGTGTTGTTATTTGTTTGCGGTTTTCTATGAGGTGAATCCCCACGGTCTAACTTTATGCGCCCTACCTCTCTTAAAACACCCAGACCAAAACAAACAGGCATGTTCATGGACACATATATTTGTCATGTGTGGGAATCAAACCCACGAGCGTTGGTGTTAAACTAGTGTTATTAACCACTGCGCCACGAGCACGTCAAATATGGTCAGGAATCGTGTTCACATTGAGATGCGAGAAAAAATGAATATCAAGTAAATACCCATTTGTCAATACCGTCTACAATTTTACCCAAATGACCAAAAGGAGTTACATTTGTCTATTCCCGGAGTACTATGGGTTGTACAACATACTCGTAGATGAACATAATGTACAAAATTAATATAATGTGCTAAAAATTTTGCTATCAAAAAAAACGAGTAATTTATTTTTTTAAGCATGCACCCGTTAAGTTCAGTCATCTTCACCTTAATTTGACCCTGCCTAGAAATGATATCTTATTTTAGGTTCATCGGTAGATAGAAGTTCCCTCAGCTGACACGCTAGATATATTTATTAAGATATTGGTTCTTTTAAAATAACATCAAGTATGACCAGTAGTAGTAAAGTAAGTAGAGCTAGGCCGGGTCACATAAAGGTGAAGCGGATAGAGAAAAATCACCTACGTCTAAGAATACGGCGGTACTTTGGTTTCTTTAGGTAAGCCAAAATCTTGAGGAGTGTATGGTTCTAGCGAAAACCCTCCCATATCTGACACTTTGCGGCTCTAATTTGCCAATTCACTTGAGCTTGTTTTTTTTTGTGTCAGTCATGGAACTGTGCCGATTTCTATAGATTAGACATGCAATAGTACAGGAAAACCATTCTTACTGACAATGTTGCTCGATGCGGGCAGAGTGCTGGCCCATGCCTATGCAGACCTGGAGACACGTCTCTCTCTGTCCTGTGCCCGATGCGATTGTGCAGAATATATAAAATGTTTTTAACACATATAACTGTGTTAAACAAATATAAGGCGTCTGCTGTGGACGATGTCTGTAAAGATGAAAGGACCTTCATTACAAGCACTACAAAATATTAACTCTACCACAAAATTAGTCATATCATAGAAAATCCTGTACAGAAGGTATAAATATTTACGGATCAAAGTTATTGTCAAATATACATTCCATTTTGCAAGTTTTACACTTCAGATTTTTTATTAATAAAAATAATACTACTTAGACATTGATTACGCTAATGCATAAAGCGTCTGACTAGCTGTGACCGTGGTATGACGGGGAGACTCATAAGTCTTCATTACTCCCCGTCCAAGTTGCTGGCTCCGCACAACTTCGATGAGTGGATGCCAAACGGGCTTAAAGATAGCCCTTAACGATATACACCCGCTCCACCCCACGCCCGCGCCCTGACACGCTTATTGTCTTAGCTGCATCAGCGTCTTCTTTCATTTTTGAATGCTTTTTTTTCAAATTATCGGTTTTTGTCTGTATTGGGTGCCGGAATCTACACTAATATATAAATGTAAAAGTAAATCTATTTACATGTAGGTATATATAGTAATAATCTATGTAAGGATCGTAATGAAATTAAGTACAGATGCAGTCTGAAACCTAGAGAAAAACGTAGGATCTTAGCAGCATAGGGCGTCATTACAGGTGGAAGCAAGTGTTTTATTTTTATTTATACAGAAGGCATGCGACCAACAGCCCATCTGATGTTAAATGGTTACCGTAGCCTATGAACGCTTTCAATAATTTTTATAACCGCACCGCTCGCCGACGGCGGGGAGTTCACCCTCACACGCTTGAACCGCTATGGTCGCGTACGGTACGGTTCCAGAGAAGTTTTCTTCCGAGAACACTCAAGCTGTGGAATGAGCTCCCAGCCGAGGTTTTTCCAAGGAACTACAGCATGGAGTTCTTCAAGAAATGCGTGAAGAGGTTTTTAGAGGGTCGGCAACGTATGAGTGACGCCCTTGGTGTTGCAAATGTCCGTAGGCTACGGTGACTGTTTAACATCAGACAGGCCGTATGCTTGATTGCCACCTTAGTGGTATAAAAATATATATATATTAAGTATCGCTCGAGCGATGCCACTTCTGCTACTAGCACGTCAACTCCTTAGGAGCTCACTGGTAACTTCATTCACTCGCAGACAAACAACAACTCTCTAGAGAGTTGTCATTTGGCTGCGGTTTCCTGTGAAGTGGAGGTACTTCTCCAGACGGGCTGCTTTAAAGCATCCCACCTCTGTTAAAACACCCAGACCACGAGAAGCAGACATGTTCATGCACAGGAATGTTTGTCCTGCGTGCGATTAAACCAAAGAGTCCTAGTGTCAAAGCAGCATTACTAACCACTGCGCCGCCAAGCTCATCAAAATCAAAAGTGTTTACAGTTATATTTAAACACTTTTGATTTTAACGAACTCGGTTTAATTCCCATACAGGATAAACATTTGTGTACATGAGCATGTCTGGTTATCTTGGGCTGGGTGATTTTGAAAGGGCTCTGATGTCAAAGTAACGTTACTAAAGATAGCGCGACCGTGATAGTCAAAATCAAAAGTGTTTAAATTTTACAGTCATATTTAAACACTTTTGAATTTGATGAGCTCGAAGGCGCGCCAGAGCGTAGCTCTTGAATTCGATTCCCACAAAGTATAAATTTGTTTGCATGAGCATGTCTGGTTATCTTGGGCTGGGTGTTTTTGAAAGAGCTCTGATGTCAAAGCAACGTTACTAAAGATAGCGCGACCGAGATAGTCAAAATCAAAATTGTTTAAATTTCATAGTCATATTTAAAAACTTTTCAATTTGATGAGCTCGAAGGCGCGCCAGAGCGTAGCTCTTGAATTCGATTCCCACAAAGTATAAATTTGTTTGCGTGAGCATGTCTGGTTATCTTGGGCTGGATGTTTTTGAAAGAGCTCTGATGTCAAAGCAACGTTACTAAAGATAGCGCGACCGAGATAGTCAAAATCAAAATTGTTTAAATTTCACAGTCATATTTAAAAACTTTTCAATTTGATGAGCTCGAAGGCGCACCAGAGCGTAGCTCTTGAATTCGATTCTCACAAAGGATAAACATTTATGTGCATAAAGTTGTAAAATGTGCATTGGCTCTCGCGCACTATATGTTTCAACGGTGCCACAATTAAGACAGGTGACCATTTCACAAATTTAAATCATGGGAGCACTCATATCAGTATCAAATTTGCCGAGCCCGATGGCGGAGTGAGCAATACAATGAGTGAGTTCGATTTCCGCACAAGACAAACATTTGTGTGCATGAACACTTTCATTTTTTTTTTTTTTTCATTTTTTGCCTTGGTCAGGCTATTTTAAGAGAGGTATGACAATAGTTGGCATTAAAGCAGGCCGATTAGAGAAGTACCTCCATTATCATAGAAGAGACAGAGAGTTGATGTGGGTAAGTGGGGTTACCAATAAGCTCTTAAGGAGTTTCTGCGTGAGCGAGTCGCGATGCCCGTAAACTGCAAGCATACATAAGATAAGATATGATAAAAGTATTTATTTGCCATTACACCTACATTCTTTAAATCGGTTCACATGTTTCTTATAAATTTTTTATAGCTTTAATTTTTCTTTTTTAATCTACCTTTTTTATTATAGGCTACGTTAACGTCTTTATATCAGGTGTCATATGATTGTACACCTCCCGACGTTATAGATAAATAAGAAAACCTTAAACTGAAAATCCGTAGTATAAAATAAAATAAAATAAACATCCCGTATACTATATACTACATATCGAACATAACAAAAAGGTGATTAAGAAATTAATATATTAAAAGAGGTAGCTGAATATAAAAACAAATAGATAAGTTAACTAAAACTTTGTACTCAGTTATCATAAAAGGAAAGTTATATAATCCATCAGTCAACAAAACAGATCTCTCATTAAAAGTGACGAATCATTAAGGGGGAAGCGACAATGAGATTATGTTACCCATTATAATTAACAGAAAGTTGTTTACGAAGCTCGTCAGCAAGTAAGATAATTTTTATAATCATTTATCATTAGTATTTGTGGAAGCCTAAATCCCTCGTTGAGGATTAGGCTATATTTGTGCTAAATTTTTGAAGAGAAATGTTTAAATAGAGACCTATTCCTCCGCATGTACCAGGGGATAATCTTATCATCGATAATAGTACATACAACACTTAGGAAATACAGTAAAAAAATAGAAAAATGTAGCACAGTAGGCGTTAGTGCCGTGACAACTGTGTGATCCCAGCCCTGGTTTTCAGTGTAGGCTAAATATCTGTCCTTCTTCTTATCGTAATCCATTAGAATTAGCGGGATCCCCTACCTAAGCCTGAGCATTTGGCGAAGATACTTATTTTACTTACTACATAGAGCGACTTTCGTCAGACCTCCACAACCAGACGTTACTTAGGTAAGGTCACACATCTTTCGAAATATAATTTCTTGAAGGTGCGGGTTTCTTCACAACGTTTTCCTTCACAGCCAAGCAAGTGATAATTACAAACAAGAAACATAAATCCGAAAACAGGATTCCAATGGTACATGCCTGGATTCGAACTGGGGACCAATAGTCAATAAGTCGGTTCTAATCCATAAATATGTCCAGTATCTCCATAGCTACGAATATGAGTTTTTAATTCCATTTCTGCCATTTGATTGTTAAAATTATAGTCCCACGGACTGACTAATTTTTTGGTCGTAAGTGGTCTAATACTTCAGTATCTGTATTTCAAATATTGATAGTCTACCGTAACATGGAGTTCTTCAAGAAATGCGTGAAGAGGTTTTTAGAGGGTCGGCAACGCATGAGTGACGCCCCTGGTGTTGCAAATGTCCATAGGCTACGGTGACTGTTTAACATCAGGCAGGCCGTATGCTTGATTGCCACCTTAGTGGTATAAAAAAAAACCACTTTCATTCTGCCGGGCTGTAAGCTTGTATGCTTCACGATGTTGTATAAAAAAAACTAATACCAGAAAAAAAGGTAAAGTAATAAGTTACAGAGAGATACCTTCAAATAGTTACATTCCGAAGTCGTTGCGCGTATCGTCATTATCATATTGGTAAAGCGATCCGAGCAGGAAAGCGAGAGAGCAGAGATAGCCTGGAGGCGCAACGATATTGCTGTTTGCGATTAACAAATATTTGAGCGGTCGGCCCGCTCTGCTCCCGCCCCGCTACTTACTGGAGTTAAATCAATATTTAAATAATTTCAAACTTTGATTAATTTGCAGATATATTGTTTACAATGATGTCATCAGTTGCGGATTAACATAACCGTCTATTTTCATTATTAATTCTAGAAAGTACTTGATATTGTACCAAGTTTTGATAGGTATTTTTGCAATTTCTACATTGTTTTACTCGTACAAAGAACTGCAAGGGTGGTAAACAAGAGTACAGCTATGTTAACTCATTACTATCTGTCTGTTCATATATCACGGCTATAACTAGAAAGAAAGAAATAAAGACATTTATTTGTACATAAGACAACACTATACATATTACACGTCAACAAAAAGTAATCAACTAAAAATAGGTTTTTTTTATACTACGTCGGGAGGCATACAAGCATACGGCCCACCTGATGTAAAGCGGGAACCGTAGCCTATTAACGCTTGCGATATATTAAGTATCACTCGTGCGATGCCTCCTCTTACACAGAAACTCCTTAGGAGCTTACTGGCGACCTCACTCACATACAGGAACATAACAACCCCCTAGGGAGTTTATTTGGCTGCGGTTTTCTGTGAGGTGGAGGTACTTCCCCAGACGAGCTGCTGTGATACGCCTTACCTCTCTTAAAACCTCCAGACCAAGACAAACAGATATGTTCATGCACAGAAATGTTTGCCTTGTGTAGGAATCGAACCCACGAGCGTTGATATCAAAGTCGCGTCATTCACGTGAGCCACCGAGCTCGTCACAGTAACAACATAATATAAACTCATACATATAGCATAGGGAAAATAGTTTTGTGCAATGTCGCAATTTGGTCCCGCCTCAGTAAATTGCCGATGCCTTTTAGTCGAGACCATTTGTTACACCACGGACGAATAAGAATATTATAATATGGTTAAATAATAAATTCACTACAAATTTACGCGTAAAAAACATTTATTAGAAATGAAAAGAAAAAATAATGACATTGAAAAGATGACTCGACAGTTGACAGTCTCATCACTGTTCCTTGTACTGTGTACACTGTAATCACTCAGTCATTATGGCAGTTCATCCCACACAGGTTTAAACAGCATGGTTTACCAATGATTGGTGCCCTGTTGACCATATTATATTTAGATTTTATGAGAAGTATATAATAAATAAATTTTATAATTTACAATTGATTTTGATAAATCATATTTTTTATTAATATAACTCGTAAACAAATTACGAGAAACATTTGTATTTTAAGATAAATGTGTATATCCATTAGGTAAAATAGTTTTTCTATATAAAATAGGCGGAGAGAAAACATTTTTCTCCTCTGTTTGTCAACAAACGTTCTTTAGTTTTGTAGCCATGCAAGAGCTTTTGTGATTTAAAAAAAAATCGAGAAGTAGAAAAAATAATTGTAAATACGCAAACTCGTCAGTATTCCACAATTTTTCAATAACGACTATGATTAAGTATCGGCCATTGGGATGAGCATGAGCTTAGTAAACTTATAAACTACATTAATATTTTGTTGCAGTGTAATTATTATCCAGAAATACTTATTTTATATATAATTATTTGTTATTTACATACATTATTTCTTTTTTGCCACTAAGATGGCACAGACCTGAGATGAGAGTACGACCAGCCAGATTTCGTTCGTCATCTTATGGTTTTTGTTTCTTAATTTTTATACGAAGTCGATCATCGTCTTCATCACGCTAATTTATTGACCTCTCAGTAACAAAAATTAATAAACTTGGCCTAATGTGTAAATATTGATATGGTCCATTGTAAACTGAAACTCGTCTTTGTCTGTCTGTTACATATTAAGGGCAGACTCAGCTTGGATAACATTCTGAAATCTGAAGATACTCATAATTTCTCCTTGTTTCATGATACCAAAACTATTAATTAGTATGTCCCGTCTCTACTGAGCAGGAATACTAATGTAAAGTCGACAACTCCTAGACAATACTAACTCTACTTCCTGCTAATTGTATCTCAGGAACTGTGCTTCATTATTTTACCGGTTACAGTTCACAGGAAATTATGCTTACCTCGATGATCTAATATCGACCATAATCATTATTGAAAATTGGAGGCAAATTTATGAAATTGTCTCTATAACTTCACGCCAAATCCCTTACGGGGTAGGCAGAGAGAACCGAGCGCCACGCGACTCGATCCTTACATACCTCACTCGCTTCTTTCACATTCATTGCTCTTTTCATGCACGCTCGCCGGTTTCTAGAGCTCCTGACATCACCTTCTGATAGAACACGACCAATCTGATCATGATAGGTAAGTCTTGGCCTTCCTCGGCTCCTACATCCTTCCACTTTTGCATTGTATATCTGCTTCGTCATTCTTTCATCCTGCATTCTTTCTACATGTCCGAACCAACGGAGCATGCCTCTTCTTATTTTAACACCGACGCTCTCTTTCAGACCAACTCTGCTTCTAACCTCATCATTGCGGATACGGTCTGCAAGCGTTACACCACAGATTTTGCGCAACGCTCGCATTTCAACCGCGTTTATCCTACTTTCATGCTCTCTCTGCCATACCCAGCTCTCGCTTCCATAAGTTAGCGTTGGGACCAGCACTGCATTGTGTATAGCCAGCTGCGCCTTCTGGCTCAGGTTTTTACTGCCAAGAAGTTTTCCCAACGCTCCATTCACACTATTCCCAGCACTCACTCGCCTTTCCACATCTGCGGTGTACCTTCCATCCCTGCTGAAAGCGCATCCAAGATATACACACTCAAATTATATGATATATATGAAATTGTATTTTTTTTTACCTTAATGTTAAATTGTATTGATAACACTAAAGCTCATCGAAAGCTACTAAACAGAACAAAATACATAAGAACAAAAATCAATTGACAAAATAGATTAGAATAAGATGCTTAACGGTATCATCTTTGCCCATTTATATATAAATAAGCATTGCAAGCACATATTGCTTGCATTGCATAATTAATACACTATTATGAAAGTGCTATCTCCACATAATCGGTAACCGTAACCGGTCGGCCCTAATTTGCATAAATGTCGTGCTACACAAACGACACACAAACTAAACTGCGACTATTAACTGGGTTTAAAGCATGAATGTTTTATATACCCCGGTGTCGGCGGCACCCCTGGGACGCCCGCGTACAAAACTCTACTAGCACTTAATTAAGGGGAAGCGACGACGAAGGGAATAGATTTTAATTAATATTACGCAGTGATTCGGCAGCCTCTTCATTGTTTCGTATAAAAAACTCGAGTGGTGTTATGCTATTGAATCTAACACATTGCATTATATAATATGTGTGTTGTATGCTTAAGAGATTAAAACTACTTGCTGTTAAATCCTTCCGGAGACATACAAAAAAAAATACAAAAATTATATATAAAAATATCACTGTGTAAAATTTTGCCAAAATGTGTGCAGTAACTTTATGCATGATACTTTGCTTGCGAAAAAGTTTGAAAGCTTGAAGAAAAAGCGGTTCCCACAATGATATCGTGATACGTGCAGATGAAGTCGCGGGCTGCAGCTACATATATAAAGGTGATTTCACCCTTTTATTTCATGTATAATTTTCTATGCAGACGCCACTATAGTCGAGCAGCATTTAAAAGTAACTAAACGGGAATACATAGACTTAAAATAAATGTAAAAAGTAAAAATTGTACTCCTACCGTCGATATTATCGTATCTTGTATATATTACAAATGTATTTTTAGATTCCTGCAATATTCATTTTCTCAGATTTTAATATACCGCCAACAAATTAAATAAGCTCACGTAACCAAACAGCAACCCAAGCCAACTCACTAAGGACTTCCGAAACTGAGACTGAAGGAACACAAACAAAGAAAAAGGAAAATATTCTTTTAAGAATTTAAATAAATTCGCGCTGAAGAGGGAGGGCCTGGTTACAAAAAGGAAAGCGGCTGCTAATAAAAAACGGTCGAGCTAAAACGTGCAATTTTAAAGCAGTGTCAAATGGATAGAGAGTCCTGTTTAAAATTCACTTCCGGTAACAAATATGGCGAGGGTTGCTAGGGACAATCTGTAGATACCAACTGTAATATTCAATTTAGTGTTTTGCTATTTATATTTTTTATTTATTTTACGATTTGTTAATTAGCCATAATAAATGCATTGTTAAAAATTGTGTTAATTTGCAAAATGGCAAGAAATGACGGTTTTTTAACGACTTTTTTCTGACATAGATAGAAATTGAATGGAGGAGTATTTATACATTTCAGTTAGCAAGTTCGATTCCCAATTGAGCGAATTATATTATTAGTTGTTATATATTTTAAAGCTTAAACCATATTCATACTAAATTTGAAGGTTATACCTACTCGTATTACTGTTTAACAATAGGTCAAGTACAAAAATAACGAAGCACGTTAGATATTTTTCTATTGTCTGATATTTTTTAGTACTCATGAAGTCCTATTAAGAGGGTATTTGACATGACACATATTCTATGAAAAAAATATCTTGTTACATAAAGTGGTTCAGACACAGCATTTTAAAAGTAGAACAGACGGACTAATAGGCAGCCCAAGCTTAGTAGTAGAATCAATTTAATACTCCTCGGGTACGCGATCCTAAAAATGTGTGTAATATATGGCTAAACTATATAGTCGTACCTATTATACCCACCTTTTCTTATTATTTATATATTTCTATTAATCTTAGTACTCTCTACCTACCCCGCAAGAGTCATGGCGTAAATATATATACATAGGTATTGCTTATCCGTAATACTCGTAAAGTCTCTCAAGTGATGCAATGTTTCATTTCGCGCAGCAGCAATATCGCCTCCCCTCACTTTAGTCCTGGGCAAACAACACTTAAACGTCCATTTATCCCTACGTTATATTGATCCCTTAATTGAGACTTAGATAGGTATATTTAAGTAAAATTTCATATAATTGATGTCGCACCAATAAAGAATATTAAACTATGTAATAGAATTCCGCAGATTTACAATGCGATATCCTTCTAGGATATAGGAGCCGAAGAAGGCCAAGATTTGTCCACCTTATGTGAGGAGCGCTAGAAACCGGCGAGTATGCAGGAGAAAAGCTAGTAATGTTAAAGAAGCGAGTGAGGTGTGTAAGGACCGAGTTATATGGCCCTCGCATCTCTCTTCCTGCCCCACAAGGAATTTGACGTGAAGTTATAGATGGATAGAATTCTATTACAAAACATACTATATTAATATTTTCCACTAAATATAATAATCATATACAACCGATATAGCTCTTAGGATCATCAAGCTGAAGTGGCACTAGGCGGGCTACATAGAAGCTGGGCCTGAAAACTTCTCAAATAAGGAACGCGAACCGGAAAACTAGTCACGGAGTCAGACGGCTTGAGGACTCTAGCTTTCGGTTCAATGGACTATAGATCTGGTGAAGATTGCAGGTGCTGAACGTCCTTCGATTGAAAAGATGACGATGATATACTATCATTTGCTAAGATAACCCAGACTCCACGTCTCCTTGTTACTAAAATCAATTGAGAAAAAGAACATTTGTTTTTTTATACATAAACAAATAATTCAAAAACAATGTGCTAGAGCTAGACAATGTTTATCGATATGCATTATTTTGCAAATACGATTGTATACAAGTACTACAATCGTAACTATCAAACTGTCTATCAAGTGAATATAATTTTAAACATTTGTTTCTCTTGTCACTTCTACCGTACGTAGCTGAGAGACAGGCGGCTTGTCCTCACCTCCTCTCTATTACTGCACGAACTTATGTACTATCGACTCATTATTACTACGCAACGTACACCAAGTTTTAAACGAAGAGTAGAAGACTAGCTCGCCTGACAAAAATTGATGAAACCATTATGGAGTTGATAGCAGTTAAGTCAATCAGATGTATATCGGACCATGTCCGATAAACATGAGTTTTGAGACATTGACTGATCTAAACGCAATAGATCAGCGACTAAATATGCTCGAGTAGCATGTAATTACCCTAAAATAAATTAATAAACCTAGCGGTGGCCTATCGAATCACGAGGGCAAATTAGAAAATAAAATTAATTATTTATAGCAACAGTCGAGAGATAACAATGTTGAGAAATGCAATCTATAGGAATGGCGTAACGAGAATCTCGTAGCTATTGTGAGAAACCTATAAATGGTAGTAAATAATATCTGTGCTGTTTCCAGCATGCCGTTACCCGCCGCCCGCCACGGGCTGTCTCCAAGAATCCTTTGTAGATCACACATGTCGATCGAGCTGCTCAGGCGTTCTGGTACTTCTATCCTAATCAGTACCTACATTTCACCGAGCCAAAATGTTTATGTGTACTTATCGTATCGATAGTATATAAGATTAATGTGTAATTTATCTAACAGCAGTACTCAGGGTGTTTGTTTAGTTAGTGATTATAATTTTATCCACCCTCAACTGGCAGTGGGACGGTTTAAACCTGCAGCCAATTCTTACAAATAAAATTAACACAGATTGACAAGGAATGTATAACATTCGTAGCTAGTTGACTGTGATCAAAATCATTGGTATTATATTGACGCTTTACATTTGTATTAATGCACCACAATTATAATGCACTACTGTCTTATTATGTCCCTTTGTGCTGCTCGCCACTCGGGAAATTGATTCTCTCGTAGAGGAATGTGGGGGTTTAGATGTATTTTATGATTTGAGAATCCTATAACCTAAAGCTGTGAAATTAACTCTCTGTTCCTAAGAGACAACATGAAGTTCTTCAACGGAGCGCGAAGAAGGTTTTATAGAGTCGACAATGCACAAGTAATGTCCCTGGTATTGCAAATATCCTTAGGCTATGGTAACTGCTTGTCATCAAGCAGGCTGCACTTTTACTTAATATGTCTATTAAAATTGTCTCATAATATTTGCATAAATGTTTTGTGTTGAAATCTGGTTTTCCTCCGAAGCTCCACCAGAGGCGCTGCATACACTGCATTGATGTTTGTGGCGGAAACGTTATTATTTTTAAAAGACACCTGAACCTATTTAATAGAGTCTACTCCCTCTTCTCAATGGTCTCCTGTCACACTTCCCCCGGAATCGACCGTGGCGATTCGTCACGCGGCCACACAACCATTAATTTCTATAGAAAACTACAGTGAAAGCTTTTACAGCACTTTCGATAACATCAAAACGACATTAACTGTATATTTCATGTGCCGTTCGCAATTCACGGAGCGTAGTGTTAGTGATATTTGTCAACGTATATTTGAGTCATAGTGTAGATATAATCTAAATGCGGCTAATTGAGATTTAAATAGATACGTGACTAACATACAAAGAATCAAAAATAAAACCAAACTCGTCTCCTTCGATTAGTAAACAAGGGCACCAGTGGAAAAAAGAAAATGCAATTCTACGAGTATATGCAATAAGAACACCCTGACCGGGTAAACCTCTATACAGAATACTCCTAAATACTTAAAAAATATTTAAAAGTTGTGTCTCCGCGAGTAAGTAATTACCAAACCCGTATGCTTGTTTGCCACCGTCGTGCGATATAAATCTACTATATAGGCGTAACGTGCATGTCAATATTACCTAATTAAAAAACAATATGCAAATCTATTCTAATGTTAGGATTAGGTACTCATTAGAAAACTTCTAAAATTCACGGACTGAAAAATGCAACTCCGACTTGATTTAAAAAGTCGAAAGGAAGTAGTGCTTTTATCCATTGAGCAGTCAGAACCCGTTATATACGTTTTCCCATACATTTCGCGGTCGTATACGACCACCCGGGTTTCGAAGGGTTAAGTGATAAATATTAACAAAATTTCACACGATTAACTCCCTGCAAGAAAGATAGTTTTATACTACAACCTCGCCGATACAAAGACATTGTCACAAGTGATGAATCTTGCATTTATCAATCAACACGATCCAGAAAAAAAGTGTCAGTAGACAATCTGTGTGTATTAAATTAGACCCACACTTACAAAAAATCTAATAAAAGTAAAAAAACAAACAAAGAAAGTACAGGGAAAAATTAAGCATTCGATAAGAGCAAGTAATATCTTAAAGGGTTTTTTTACTTGGATATATTTGGTACTAATTCCTTCATGATCTCAATGTGCTTGCTGTCATATGGTTGCCAAATGTTTTCGGTACAGTGATAATTAAGTGGACAAACACGGGGCTCCGCAGGTTTCATCACATTATGCTGCGTGCAGTCAACGTTCAAAAAGAGAGATTTCCTAAAATTACACACTTTTTCTTCACTCACCTTACACTGACCTGATTTGACACCATATGCCTCCTTTATTTATTTCAATAAATAAAAATATCAGCTCTAAAGTACACTATTTTCATCGTCGAAAGACGACCAACCAACATCCAAGCACGGTACCTACAAAAAAAATATTTAAAATATAAGGAAAAACTATTTCTAAAATTGGTTTAGTTAGACCATGAAGGAAATAACGGAATTGAAAATCAATCAGACCAATTTCACATAGTAACTCAATTCATCGCTACGATTGGGGGTGTAGAGTAGAACCTGCTGCTCCTAATTGGCTAGTTCATGAATCAACATCACGGCACTTACTTACGCACTTACGTATTGGTTAAAATTTCCTTCCATTGGTCAGTAGGCTTGAATCGCTGAGATATTTAAGCGCTAAAACACAGCATTTTTGAGCGCGGTGGGCCTTCATGCACAGTCAAGTAGTTTTTTGGTTTGTGGTTTAGATGCATGAAACTTAGTTGTGCTAATGTATACATTTAGATTACTGTGAAAATCAAAGCAAATTACGATATCGGTGTTCCAATTGTGAAACTTTTCTCCTCCAACATCTCCGACCAACGATTACGTTAGTCATAAATTAATGGTATCATTATCATCATCAGTCTGAATTTACCCACTGCTGGATTCCTTTCTTGATACTTACCACCGTATGCGATCCACCACTTTCCGCATCCAACCACTACTGGCTCATGGTATAATAATATATCATGTACTGGCAGTTCTTTTGAGTTCATCGATTCATCTTGACCTGGAATACGCAGTCTCCACTCTAGGACTTTCCTTTTCCAACCCTCTTACTTACTCTTACTCTACGCTTGTTGAGTTTGAGGCCTGTATCGACAACGTTGGTCCTCTAAATTAATAGTTTGAAAAAATCCAAGAATTTCCATACCATTTCATTGACTTTCGTAGTTTCAGAAGTTGAGCGTTAATTAATCGTTTAGGGTATTCCCTTTTGTATTTATAGATAAATAATAAATAATTCTACTCACAGGAATTAAACGCAAGCAACAAAAAAACTAATTTAAAATACATACTGAATGGGTTCGTAGCGCCATCTAGTAACCGACGTGGCTATCTACAAGCAGGCTGATTGTTGAATTTGGGTTGTAAAAGCATACTCGTAAAGCACACATGGACAATAAACTGCATTTCTCGTATGGTTCATAGATGGCGCCTGCATGTATACTATGCTACTCGTAACCTGAGGTTACCGCCATCAATAATTTCTAATGCAGAGATGGACTCTCCTCAAGAAAATAAAAAATGTCTTCAAGAAACTACACAATCGTCGTAGGTCGAAATTGGGAGGACGTCTATAACGATTCCTAAATTATGTCATGCAACAACGAACGATTTAATAAGTATCTTGTTAATTATCAAAAAAATACATGGAATTCGACCAATTTTCATGCATAGGTAATCGTCATGGAAAATTTGAGGAAAGCCCTTATTGTCGTGCTTTCCAATATTTTTTTCTATTTTTGTCCTAATTTGAACTAGAACTACTGTAGAACTTGTGACCCGTATACCTGTGATATATAGCATTGTAATATCTTTGAACGCGTACATGCGACCTGCCAGTATAAAATAATATATTAGTTTATTAGTTTATGGAGACTGTGAAAAAGGGGCCAAGTTCGGTAGAGACAACCTTCGGGATAGTCAGTGTCACCGACACAATGGTTGAGATCAAACTGGTACCGAGTTTCATAATATGTAGGAATATGCAATGTTCTTCAATTCACAAAAATGTTTGTTATTTTCTTCGACATCGGATTTCCGATATAGCAAATTTCGATGTGCAATTAATTACTTTTTATTATTCCCAAATCTATTACAAATTAACTATTACGTCTTGCCATATTTACTATTGGAAATTTCTAACTGGAGGATTTAAACTATTTAAAAGTCGACGAAGTTCCGTACCTACATTCATCATTAGGGCTTAAATAGAAGATGAATGTTTATAAGAAACTTCAGACTAGTGGAGTTCATATAAAACAAATCTGAATATTATTCGATATAATATTCATTATTATAATATTCATTCGATAAGGAACAAAATCGAATCGACGAAAGATTCTATGAAAATTTGTGATTAAGGTTGGATATTGGATGATAAAATTTGTGTGCATGCTAAACATTGCAAATTTTAACCGAATCTCTTTTTTTGGAAACATGTTCCTTAGGAGAAAACACACAAAAAAATCGAAATTCACGATTTTTGGAGATAGAAATGCTAAAATTGTTTAAGCAACCATTTCATGTGGTTTAATTTCTTTATTTCAACCATATGAAATGAAAGAATATACTGCAGTAGTCTTTTTGAAAATATGAAACCTAAAGGTAATTAAAAATTATGACATTTGGTACCTAAATCTCCTAAGTACCTACCACCAAATACATTTTAAGCCACGTCTGCTGTTGCCTGAGAGTCTATTATAGCTAGTTACACTATTTACTAATGAGAAATATATGCATACCTATATATGAAAAATACAATGGATGATTAATCATGTATCGTGTCAATAAACAAAAGCGTCTATTTTCCAACAAAAAATACTGTAAATTCATTCCAAACAGCGCTGTTTTGTAGTGCCAGTAGTGGTAGCTGTAAGGCTATAACTACATTGGTTTGCGATGTAAAAGGTTTTAGTTAAGTCTACATTCCTCATTCACGTGCTTATTTATTGACTGCTGGCTACCAAGATCTTGAATGTAGTGTCCATCCCTGAAAACTGTAGTACACACTCCTTGAATGTAGTGTCCATCACGGAAAACTGTAGTACACACTCTGTACATGAACAATAACAAAACAATCGGCTATCGATGCTGCTTAATACATGAAAGATATAAGTCTTGATATAGATTCTCACAAAGTTCTAGTCTAAAAAGAGTTAAATACATACAGAACAAATGGCTTCATAGAAGCACACACCCTTCCCATCGACTTCATCGCCTTAGCCGTGGTCTCCTAATTTGGTCGAACGGTTAATGTTACCTAACAGTTACTGCTAATTTGGTTGTTGAAGCCATCATCAATAACTCCCACATTGATGATGGATTTGAAGTACCTACGTACCAGTGCCAACGTTCTATGTGTATCAATTTGAGTGAAACGCAAATACAAAGCAGCGTAAATTACATGCATACTCCTATGAAATAACCAATGAAGGAACTAAATAAATGATTTACTTTTCCTCCAAATGAAGTAAGACAAGCTGTAATTCTCATATGCTAAGAATCGAAACAGTAACACAACTTATAGACGGAGATTTAACATACCTACTCCCTTTGATATGGAATTCTCTAACCTATCACACTAATATAAATATTGCGACCAATCTATTTCAACACAATAAATATTCATTAAGTTATATATTGATTGCTGTTATAAAATTTGAAGCTTGTACAAAAATATTAATTTGCTTGTACTGGTTAATTACGGATGGAATCCCGGTTTAGTGTAACATCAGCCTTACTATCGAATTTTCCTACAATGGAACGTACCGTACTACGTAAAATCGATTTTCTTGTTTACTTCACAAACGTTCATAGCAACGTTGTGCAGCCGTATTTGAAATATATTGCGTGTAAATAATTGTAAACATGGAGGAAGAAAAGGCAAAAGACGAAATCGAAGATTGGAAAGTATATGAAGTGCTGTGTAGTAAAAGTCCAACCGAGGTAAGTACCATCGTAGTTTTAAATAGTCGTCAAACTATACATCTCTTTCTAATAACATTGAAATTATGACTTGAAATTTGTTATTTCACTTTTAGCAAGGCATTGAAGTTTTGTACGATATTGCTGATATTTTTCCATGACGTCAGAATGAATTTCTTAGTGAACATTTATCAACTTTAGCTAATATTACCTTCTCGTCTCAATAAAATGTGTACGTACTTGTTACTCAGTCAGTACTATATGTCAAAGGACCCTAGACTGTATGACCTTTCTAATTTTTATTGGTGGTATCTGGTATAGAAACAGCAGCAGGAATTGCAGTCAAAAGTGTACTTACAGTCAGAGTTGTATGTATATACGGCATAAGAACGGTGTAAAATTTCACGTGATTTTAGGTAGTTTAAATAATAAATCGAAGGCTTCATAGGGTTACCTTATGACCACATGAATCACATTAAACGGAGAAAGAAATATTCTTATATTTCTTAATAATATTCAGTTGCTCTTGTAACTTCCGTCAGAAAAAGGAATGCAGGCTGGCAATTAAACAGTAAATCAGCTTAATTATGTAACACCATCCACAAAAATATCTATATATATACCTTATCATACCATCAATGTAAACTTACACTTTCTAACTGGCTAATGTTGAAGAGTTATAATGATATTGTGACACTAATAAATTGACACGTATATGAAATTCGCACCTTACATATAAATAGTTGTAAATAATATACACATAAGTACACTATTACTGATAAGTCACATAAATTATCAAATATGCACATTTCATACACTAAAACATCACACATACACCCTTACTACATTCATACATATACCTACATAATATCGGCAAGCTCAAGTAATGTAAAATGAAATAAAAATAATGTATAGAAAGAAAGCCATGTGTATAAAATATTAGTAATAATTTAGTAATAATAATATATGTACTTATGTACTACTAAGGAGGAGCGGGGTCTCCCAACACAGGTATTTTATATTTCAAAGAATACCCTAGCATTAGTAATCTGAGCTGTAAACCTATAAAGTTTGTTAAATAAATAAAGATATTTTATATTTATATAAATAATTTTGACCGATAATTGCCATAGTAGTGTTTAACAATATATTATTAGCGACTAGCTGCTGCCCGCGGCTCCGCCCGCGTGGAGTCAAATAACGTAGCCTATGTGTTAATCCAGATCATAATCTATCTATCTGCCAAATTTCATTCAAATCCGTTCAGCCGTTTAAGTGTGGAAGAGCAACAAACATCCATCCATACGTACAAACTTTCGCATTTATAATATTAGTAGAATGTCAAAGAAAAATCGAACAGAAGAAAACCATGTAAAAAAATTGATGATTTAGAACAAATGTTATACACATGCTACATATATTATATACTTAGTTTAAATTAGGAACACTAAGTAAAATGAAAGAAATATATCTCCACACCTAATATTTATCACAAAGGTTTTTGAATTTTTAATATACTTGTCTGATTTAGAGTTCTCATGTTTATACTCAAATTATTTTCAAAACAAAAATCACACGATGAAATAATTTCACACCTCAATACCCCCAAGCAATAAGTCGGTAAACGTGAAAATCAAATTGTACAGACTACCAAAAGTTTCTAAGTTCTTGGGTATACGCTGAGTTGACGGGAGAGTACGCTGTCCCCAGAAAACCTCGCGCAGATATATTTTTATTTGTATATTGAAAGTAGTGCTGTTCAACAAGTTTAGTTTCGTCATTTCCGAGCTTTTAGTCTTAAGTCAATTAGTGATTGATGTTTCAAAAACCATAGCCCAGTAGATAAAGAACCGACATATTTATTCGAGGGTCCCTGATTCGACTTCTGATGTAGGCATGTACCACTAATTTCTCGACAGTGAAGGATAACATCGTGAGGAAACCAGCATGTCCAAGAAATTATATTCCGAAAGACGTGTGACCTAGCCTAAGAAAAGTCTGGATTTACTCTGGTTTGTAGAGGTCTGACGATAGTAGCTCTATGTTAAAATCTTAACCGATACTTTAAGCTTAGTTAACAGACCCCGTCAACCCTTGATAGGAAACTCTATAACGCTAGGAAGGAGAGGTGTTCCAAAGAGTATATTCAGGTTTCGTTTTGTATAGTTTTGGAAGCTTGTCTTTTGAATTGCCTCTACGCGCACTTAGTTTAGAGTAGCGGGCATTACTCCGTACTTAGCTCACAAAAGTTGCACAGTATGCGGTTCGTATGTTACAATATCAACAATTAAGCAAATAAAAATATTGTATTCTATTCCATTCTACTCTATACTCAACATCAACAACAGCTATTCTAAAACTATAATAGACTTAATTCTCTTTTATAATGCTTTCTCCCATAGTTATTACGTACAATTACTAAAACTAAGTTGCATACGTTTAATATCATATTATTAGATTAACAGCTTCTAATTGCTCTATCAGATGACATAGTAGGTCGAGGTAATTCTTCGTGTTTTATATACAAATTCAATATATTATTTATCATAGTCTATTTACATTTGATTATAATACATATCTATCATTTCGTTCGATAACTTGTCGTCATTACGTAGGTAGTGATATAATCCTATATATATATATATAATTGAAATTGGACTTTTGATCTAAAAAATGCGACAAGTAATATTGACAGTCCTCTCTTGGTGTTTATCTAAACGAGTTCAGAAGAAACATCTAAAAGAGGGCACAACGTCAGGGCTTTATGGCTCTTAATACTTGCTGAGTGGATAAAAATGTGTATGACCTGACGTTATCATGATAAAAAACCACATCCTTTCTGTTGATAAGTTCCGGCCGTTTTCATCCCTATTTCTTGCTTGAGTCTCATCAGCTGCCGGCAGTAGAAATCCGCATCGATGGTTTGCCCAGTCTGTTTCACTATAGTCTGTAGGGCTTGACTGCCCTTTGACCATGATTTTTTCATACGTTCTTGTCGTAGGTAATCTAATCTACCTTTCATCACCAGTGACTATTTTAAAAACAGTTTGGTTTTATTACGTTTCAATAGAGAATCAACGATTCATTAGGTTTCTTTCGGTAAGCTCGTATGGTGTGTAAGGATCGAGTCATGTGGCGCTCGGTTCTCTCTACCTACCCCGTAAGGTATTTGGTGTGAAATTATAGATAGATAGATAGTGTAATGTATATTTTGGAAGCCACGTGCTAGAAGTGTGCACATTCACGATTCCTGCCATTCAATCGGATTGTAATTCTGGTCTGAAAGCGCACCGAGGGCGTCCCACGAATGCGACGATGCGCCCCCGTCGGTTCGAATATAGCTGCAGGCGGCGGTGGGGGCCGCCACCCACCACGCAGCGCCAATTCCGGTGGAGGAAAGCCGAGTGCTGCATAGGCACGTGAAATGTGAGAGGTGGACTGAATGATAAGATGAACGAGCTGATGGACGTAATGAATGACAGACACAAGGCATCTAAACGTTCTTTGTGTGTGACAGAGATTAAGCGCAAGGGGAGCGACACCGATAATCTGCTCTGATGTAAAGAGGTTACAGTACGCTTGCGATACAGGAAGTATCGCCCACGCGTTGCCACCCCTGCTGATAGCAAAGCAAATCCTTAATAGCTTAGTTACCTCACTCACTCGCAAGAACACAACCCTCCAGGGTGTTGTTATTTAGTTGCAATTTTCTATGAGGTGGGGGGGGTACTTCCCCAGTCGGGCTGCTTTGATGCGCCCTATTTCTCTTGAAAACATCCAGACCAAAATAAACAGACATGTGCATGCACGCAAATGTTTGTCCTGTATGGGAACTGGGAATCGAACCCACTCCGCCGCGGAGTTCATCAAAATTGTTATTCTTTATATGCGATTCTACTCAAATAGTTTTTTGTGTCTGCAAGCCAACACGCATGTCAAAACCAACTTCGGAATCATCCTCTGAACCAACGGTGGCGGTGGTTGGATCCATACTATAACAACCTTTATCATGAACGTGTTGCAAAAACGTGCTCATGGGACGATGACCGCAGAGCTAATGCGTTCAAAAATATATATTATAGCATAGCTACCGTTGGCGGCAGTTTGCTATAATATATATTTTTTAATACATTAGAGGGAGCAAACGAGCATGTGAGTCACTTGAATGTAAGTGGACATCAACAACACAAACACCAAAGGGTCACTGATCCGTTGCCAGCCGTTTTAAGTAAATATAGGCTTTTTTCTTGAAGGCACTCATATCGAATTTGTTCGGGAACACCGCTGAGGGGTTATAATATACTACGCTATAATAATGTATTATGCTATATTTAGCACAGTACATTAATATATATTATAGCTCAATCTGTGATGGGCAAACATTACAAAACAAAATAGGCATACATTATATTACAAAACTTTTAAGCCCTGTTTTTACAAGTATTATAAGTATTACTATATTATATTACTTATAAATAATATTATTAAATCGACAATTTAATTAAGGTTAGATACAACAGTAAGAACAGCCTATTACTACAGGTATTATATACTTAAATGGAGTCTCAAACGTGATATTTATTAACTATTTACAAATTACCATTAAGTGGTAGTAATTTATATGAAAACACCGCGATTTCGTCCGCGCGTATGCCGTGGGAACCGCTTCGCTCGTCTTCTAAGGGTCGTATCATGATGTGGAATAGCCTATAACCTTCTTCAAGAATTAGACTATCAATTACAAAAATAATTTTTCAATTACGACAGGTAGTTCCAGAGATTAGCGCGTACAAACGAACATGGGTGACAGTCCTGGTGTTGTAAATGTACATAGGCTACGGTAACTGTTTGCCATCAAGAAAACCGTACCTACGCTTGATTGTCACCTTAGTGGTATAAAAAAATACAAGCAACCACTAAACGCTTATGTATTAGTATAGATTTTTATAGGACCGAACACTTTGAAATTTAATACATATTTTGCTTATTAAAAGTAATGAGATATATGAAGGAGATGCTTTTATAGCAAGTCAAATTTTGC
This sequence comes from Pyralis farinalis, assembly GCA_947507595.1. NCBI lineage: Eukaryota > Metazoa > Arthropoda > Insecta > Lepidoptera > Pyralidae > Pyralis > Pyralis farinalis. The sequence continues at coordinate 15,340,968 of OX382271.1, read as the reverse complement.
TCATAGAAGTACCTCTGTGTAAGATTTAATGGTGTCGATAAAGTATAAATGAGGCCAAGGTTTTTTAAATTTCCTCGGAATAGCGTGATGCGCCCTAACTAATTTACGCTGTATGTATGTATGTACGCTTATTTGTATTTTACAGAATAATTCTTTTTTCATACAAGAAACTACATAAAAGGTACTTTCTTAAGTAACTTCCTACATACTTGTCACGTTCCTCATAGAAATATGAATACCCCGCGCTGTTCAACAATTATTTACGATTTTATTATACATAAAATCGTAAATTATTGTCCGAAAACATGAAAAATTTTGGATAGTTAAAATATTATTAGGGTGTGGGTGAGACTGTTTATCGCCTTACATATAATCTCACCTGCACATGGTGTATCCTGTCCCTGGCAAAACACTTAATTTTTGTAAAAGACGAGTAGAGAAGACTAATATTTGTTGGCAATCGGACTAAGGATGCAAGAGGGGAGTCCAAAGTATTCTCGGTATTGGTGTATTTTACTAATGACAGTATAGGAAATTTATAATTTCATTATTTAAAAGCATTATCCGTCGCATAAATATAAAATTTCACATAGTTGTCATAATTATACTGCGTCCATTTTTTGACAAATCATTCTATCTTTCGGATTTGAGAGATACGCAATACTTGATGGTTACCTGCCTCTTTCTGACTCGTTACAAAGATTTCCTGTCAAAAGTTTAATAATAATATGGACAATGTATTGTTCTGTATAATCCTTGGTGAAAGACGATCGTAATGACTATTTGAATTTCATTAGCTTTGTTTTTCATATGGATACCTTGAAAGTCTCCTGTATGTCCCTGCTCGGAGCAGGCTGCTCGAAAACAAAATTCCTGCCTTGTTGCTCATCTGCGAGTGAGTAAGGTCATCAAGACGTGACAAGGCGTTGCTGCATTTGCATCGAGGCATCGCAAGCGGCTATATAGGCCACGGGTACCTTTCCCCACGGTCACATCATGTTTGTTTGCTAACTGACTTAGTTAGTCTATACTTAGGTATTTCATCCTAAGTATAGAAGTAAGTAATTACTCAATAATCTTTCCGAATGAAAACTCGAGACCGCATACTTTTAATATTAAAATTCATTCAAGACTTTGCATCTACAGTATAGGGTGATAGTCCGTACCTCGCACGGATCTCCCTAAAGTCTCACTAGCTATAAGTAACAACCAAGTCATAACTTCATTGCTTCCTTCCTAAAGGCATTTTTTCCATTGACAATGTTACTATACAACAAATACGATGAACACGATGCGACCTCGTTATCTAACCAATAAGGCAAATGCAGTAAATAATTTGGTAGGGAGCCGTCCCAGTTTCATGCGAACAACCCGTGTAAATCGGTATAGTGAGCAAGAAGATATCGTGACTCTCGACGGCTTGAAATAGCGACCCCTATCACGCTACATTTCAAACGACGAGTACTTACATCCAGTAGTCGTCTTTTGCACGCCACGTAAAACCGTATTCTATCGTTACGAAGACGGTATTTTAAATTACAGCTATGGAATCTATAGAATTTTGTAAGTTATAGCAGTGACTGCAATGTATCAATTGTGTTATTATGTATTTTATGAAATTAAACAATTTTACAGATGGAAGCGGACGTCGGAAATGACTTAGTGACTGCCTTACGAAGTGATCTCGCTGGTCTGCAGTATAAACGGGATAAATTACTTTCTGAAGTTGGTATTTCTTTTTCTATTTTTAATAACAATGATCGTTCCATGTTTGTGTTTATTAATTGTATAATTTTCTTCAGAATAGTGATCTAAAAAACATTATGCTATCCCGCGATCAGAGGATACTAGAACAACAAGTTGAAATCGATCATCTCCGTGAACAAAATGCTCGTCAAAATGCAATTATATCGTCGCTTCGAAAAAAAATTCAAGACTTGGAAGAGCTACAACGGAATTTGCAAGCAACGCACGGCAGAAGCGAAGTTACAGTACAGACTTTGCAAAGAGATAATCGCTACTGTGAAGAAAAAATTAAAGACTTTGAGAAAAAGCTACGATGTCTCGAGCTTGAGTGCCATAACGAAGAACAACAAAAGGAAAATGCTCGTTGCCAATTTCACGATTTAGTTCGTAGATTGTCCGCCGCTTTAGACTTTGATTTTTGTGACACTACTCATACACACTCTCCAGAAACACTTATTATCAAAGCAGCGGAACTCGTCCAGGAGATTACTAGATTAAAAAATAAGTGTATGAATACAACAGATAATTTATCAACAGTGGAACAAGATCTAAGAAGTTGTAGAGACGCTTTAGAAAGAGCAAACACTGATAAAGATATGTTACAGCGACAACTTTCGGCTCAAATTTTGGACATAGAGCGACTGAAGCAAGAAAAAGAGTCATTAACTGTCCAAAATAGAGTTATAGAGAGAGAATTACACGAAGCAAGGGATAAGTTATCACATTGTACAAAAAATTTAAATGTAGTCACAGACAATGTCAACCAGAACGAATCTATAATAGTACAATTAAAAGGTAAGATATGTAGGTAAATGGTAGTAATTTTCATTATTTTAGTAGTCCTTCATTTTAATTATATATATATATAATTAATTACAAATGTAAAGTATGCCAATACAGAGATCCTTCTTAATACTGCCAAATTATAATTCGTACTGACATAATGTTTTTTATACAATGTCGAAACGTCTATGAATATTTACATGAAGCACATGAATTATAGTTCCACTGCTGCTAGCATGGCAACTTTTCAATAGCTAACCGGTAATCTCCCTCAGTCGCAGGAGCACAACAATTCTCTAAGGAGGTGACATTTAGCTACGATTCTCTGTGAGTTGAAGAGTACTTCCCTAGTCGGGAGCTTTGATGCGGGCTATTGCCCGTTTAGTCAAGCTCAGCTACTTTCTTGGCATAAAGGCTTTATATGTCGATGAATATCCAACTGGTAAAGATATCTAGATTTCATTCTATTTTAAACGTTGTATTATAACTACGAAGAATTAAAAAGTAGCCATTACCATAAAAAATAAAACAAGTGTGAGAGAGTAGCTATTTACAGCAGGAATGGACTTCGGAATAGTCCGTGTTACCAACAAAAGATTTGAAATCCAACAGGTGCTATGTTTCATAGCAGTTCCATTAATTATACCTGTTAGAGAGCACAACGCTCGTTTATTAATTAAATATCATTTTTTTTATTTTCTTTGTCATTGGATTTCTACTCCGCAAGTTTTAATTCTATTCAATTAAAAACCGCCAATTAAAAGTCAATTTTTAATGTAATTTATTGACTAGTACATATTATCTTAATGATTAATGGAACTGTTATGAAACTTGGCACCCGTTAGATCTGAACTCTTTTACCGGTGTCACTGACAATTAATAAGGTAATTTCTACCGAACCCAGACCCTTTTTCACATTTATGTTTTTGTAGGTATAAAATATTTTTGAAAAGTTAAATTGAAGATTATATTGTTATTTTGTCAAGATTATATGATTATTAATTTACGTAACCCTGCGTTGGTTCTGTATTTCATTTAATGTCGGTATAAAATCATGAATTGGTTTCCAACTGCAGGCAATAATTATAAAATTGCCGACATTCTTCTATCACTAACCATCGGGTATACAATGCGACAAGACTCTTTTGGCTTTTGACTGACATTGACAGAAGTATACCCCTCTCTTGTACACTTAGGTAATCTTCACGAGATGGAAGCATTATTCAGATTTCGGCCACGCGCCTAAAAGCCTTGTCGCACTGTATACAACTGCACGGTCTTAGTTTTCAGTACACCGCCATCTAGTGGTGACGTTGCGTACCGAATACACGCTTTGAATATTATTTGATTTAATTCCGATAATAATAGATTTTCTTGAGTTTTCCTATATACCATAATAAAATAAAAAAAATTCACAATTTTCATTTTTCATTTTTTTTCATTTCAAACTCTGCTAATTTCGTTACTAAAAAAAATGTATCAACAAAATTTGGGATTCTAAATATTCAAGGAACTTTTATTATACATTTATATCAAACTAACTATTGCCGAAAAAACATCTTAGCAATAAACGCATTGCAATGTAGACTTTATGGATCAAAACATTATAAAAAAAATTCGAATTTTACAATATATGTAAGAAGGGTAAGGTGCGGTAACTAGCAGACCCTTGGCTCCGAAGCGAAGCATAGGACGCGACCGGGATTAACGCTCGTATGATGATGATATAAGAAGGGCAAGGTCTAAAGTCCCATAAGGACCTAATGGCAAATTATATTATAATATTCCCCCCTCCTCACTCTCTCCCTCGCATGCCTTGTCCTGCTTTACAAAGTAATAAAATTTGAATTCATAATATTTTAGATTTGTGTATACAGAAAAAGTTGAATAGAGTTTCTAACCTAGTTTTGCAATATTCTCCAATTAACTGACCGCATCGACCGATCAGGTTCAAGTCAGACTTGAGACCAATCATAGTCAGGTTTATGTAAATATAAAGAAAAATATAATGTTTAGCACAGATTCATAGACAAACTTAGTTATGCGGTGCATGTAACATATTATGAAACACTCGGTGCACGACCCGTACTTGACAATCTTGTTTACATTAAAGTTTTCTTTTTAGAGGATTTGCGTCATCGCGAAGAGAAATACCAAAGGATTCAAGCGGAATTTCGAAATACTATGGAGTCTTTAGCAATTCTTCTCAGCTTGCCAACAAGGTTTGTGGAAGCGCATGAAAGCACGATCAAAGACAGGATACGCGAAATTTTAAGTGAAAATAAAGATCGCGCTGTGGTACGTAACATTGTTTTACACACTCTGATGGTACATACAGCGACAAGTCATGCTAGACACTTGAAGCACTACCCTTGCTCTTATTGCGTGAGCCGCTATAACGGTACAAAGGTCAAACAATCTAGCTTGAGGCGTCGCTGTGTGTACGTTACAAATTTACACGGGTTGTAATTGCCCGATAGAATTATTCATCCTTATATCGTTATATTCGATGCCTATACATTATGCCAATACTTAACTGACTGGCATATCAACGCACAACCCAAACCGGATTCGTCTAAAAGTGGTGTAAGTGGCTTTCCTGGAATGTTCCTACGAGTAAGTGAGGTTACCAGAAAGGTCTTGAGAAATTACTATGTCAGCAGCGGGGGTGGCAATGCGCCTGATAATTACTTATATTGCAAGCGTTCGTATACTACGCCAACGTTCTGTAAACTTTATGTATTCAATGTACAGGAACCAAATAAAGAAATGTTAGATGTAGGTACTTACACCATAAAAACTCTAAACTTTATTTAATTATCTGTTTGTTATTATGATATTAAAATATGTTTTAAATAAAACTTTTAAATTTTAAAACTTTTAAATAAAAAAACCGACTTCAATGAAATCGTTGCCAGCACATATAAACCAACTTTACTCGTCGACTTAATTACTTTTAAGACTATTATTACATCTTCGTCGTATTATACATATACACATACATATTATACATAATCTTCCCTAAAAAGCATCATAAAAATCGTTCACAATTGAAGTAAATATCGGGTCAAAAGTCTGTTAATACGCACAGGTAAATTTGGTTTTTCTAGAGTTTCTGAAAAAATGTACATACTACATCACTGAAACTTAAGTGAGACCACAATGGAGGTATGACCTATACAATAAAAAAATAATTATCATTATCGGTCTACAATTAGCGAAGATATCGAATAACATACCTACATACAAAAAAACAGTCGAATTGAGAACCTCCCCTTATTAAAGTCGGTTAAAAATGGAGTTGATAACGCTGTCCTCGTCACTTACCTTGTCGCTTAACTCTCGTCTTCTATGTCTATAGATGATATGTATTGTTATAAGATTTTGTCAAAGAAAACTTGCACATTTCTCGCGGTACACCAATTATTGACCATCAGTGCGGCTGAACAATAGTCTACGGTAACCACTTTAGATCAGATGCGCATGTGCTTGTTTTCCTCTCTATAAGATTCTCTTTATACAATGATATACTAAAATCCTCGTATATTTCCGTACCTTCAATGTCAACTCCAAAGCTTAAATATACTTACATCGAGCCCCTGAGCCCAAACTAATCTCGGCACACACGTACCCTAGCCGAGAATGCTCGCAAGCTACAATAGAGTATGTAGTGTATGCAACCTCGATATGTACCACGATTCTCTGTTACAGTTTGTATCTAAAATTCGGCCATCCTTTCAGAAATCAGTATTAATTATTACAACGCCAGATTTTATTTTATCAAGTACTTCAAAATTTGTATCAGCTTAGCTTAATTTTTATGGAATTGGTGTGTGGAAAGGAATTACGTTGTAAAGTATAACATTGTTTTGTAGAAACGTTGTGTTCGCCTGTACTTGCGTTGCATGCTAGAACAAATTTGTTATTATAAACATGTAACCTGTCGGTGTACCAAATAAACGGATAAATAAATAAGAGTCGTGCTGAAAATCGTAAGTGCTCGTCAGTACAGCGCATAATATTGATAAAAGTGTTTTAATTTTCAGCTTTAACTTTGTTTTTACTGTAAAACAGCAACAGTCAGTTTTCTTACCACAAAGAAAAACTGTACTTGTAAATACTTAATCAACATCTAGATTTAAAGTCGGACAACTTAAAATTCTTGTATTTTAATGAAATATTAAGGCAATACGCAATTAACTGCGAAAATCCCCAGTTCATAACCAGTAACATTGCCACCATAAATAAAATAAAGCTCTATAAGGTTACTAAGAAAAATACGTTATTTACGTTTAGTGACCAGGTTTTTTTACTTGCTTTAGGTTTCAATAATAGGCGGACACGCAAAACCTCGAAAATGGTACGATAATTTTATTTTAGTATGTCCAGTACGTCACCGGGAAGGCTTGAAAAAGAAAACGCTGATGAAGTTGCAAATATCAGCTAGTTAGTCACTGTAAACTTTCAAACTTCATATGATGTGCTCGGTGGTGCAGTGGTTAGTAACGCTACATTGACGCTCGTCAATTAGATTTCCACACAGGACAAACATTTATGTACATGATCATGGCTGTTTGTCTCGGTTTGGGTGTTTTTTTATTAATTTTTTTTTATTTTATTTTATTGGATATATTATTACACACTGTCAATAGTCCTTTATGTTTTATTTTTTGGCAGCAAGTGGACGCGTTGCGTGACAAACTAGGCGTGGAGTCGCAGCAGCTGGGCAGGACAGCACACCTGCACGACCAAGCAACCACTCGCGTACGCATCCTTGAAGATGAACGTAACATGCTCGAAGCCAAGGTTCACAAACTGGAGTCAGAGATCAATGCCATAGAACTCTCCAGGGATAATCTGCGGAAAGACAAATCGAACGTAAGCATAAATGAGAATACATGGGATTATTCGAAAAGAATCTGGTTGAGAATCGGCTAAGCGGCTAGCGATGTCCCTATTGCAAGTATCTAGAGACTATGCCTACCATCAAGCAGGCTATACCCACCTTAGTCGTATAGAGCTTTGCTTGTAGACATGAAACGAAAACTACCAAGTAATATTTGTGTATTATTCATAACCTGTCGCTCACGCATTTTACATTTCTATTTTAAGAGGTGTATTATTTTAACAATACACAAATGTTACTTGACAGCTTTCGCTTCATGACAGCAGTCTACAAGCAAAGCTCTTTAAACCGTTTAGACGGAAATATGTAACAAATAAGTGATTACGCATTGCCTACGCGACAACTCTTTGTGAGCTAATTTCTTTACCTACGGGAATATAACACTCAAGTAAGAAATATGGTTACAGTCTTCTGCGAAATGCATTTCTAAACGAGCAGATTATAAATATTGCCTTTCCATTCATTTATCCCTTTAGCTCTGAAGATGATTATGAGCTGAAACAGGCTCACAAAAACCAAACTAGAACCCCTCGCGGCCCCTTTTAGTTCTTATATTTCTCAACATTGCTAGCCTAGCTTCCATAGGCTACATTCACAGCATTTTTTTATACCACTAAGGTAGCAAACAAGCGTACGGCCTGCCTGATGGTAAGCAGTTACTGTAACCTATGGATATTCGCAACATCAGGTGTGTCACTCTTGCGTAGTCGACCCTCTAAAAACCTCTTCACGCCTTTTTTGAAGGACCCCATGGTGTAGTCCCTTTCATTCTCTTCTCATTCATTCCACAACTTGAGAGTTCTCGGAAAAAAACTCCTCGTAACCGCACAGTACGAGACCATTGCGGTTCCAGCGTGTGAAGGTTAACGTCGGCCGTCGGCGAGCTGTGCGATTGTAAAACGAAGGTGCTGGCATTATATCGAAGAACTCCTCAGATCACAACCCATTGTATAATCGGTAGAATACGCAACGGGCGAAATCTCTCCTTAAATAGTATTGTCTTAGGTTTTCGCGATTGTTACATATTGAAATAAACAATTTTTAACGCAAGTATCGCGTCTTCCTGCGACCACGGACGCTGCAAAGCGTTCGAAATGTCAGTTTCAACAAAATAAATAAAACACGCGATACTTCCGTTAAAAATTGTTGAATTCAATCTCTCCTTAAACTCAAGGGCTCAATACCGTGTGTGAGTTTAAGATCATCGACGATTCTTGCAGCTCGTATTTGCCCCGAGTCACAAGGTCCCAGCTGGTAACCAGATGCCCCCGCCCAGAGGTGACTACAGTACTCCATACGTTCTGTTGAGCACACCAGGTTTCTTTGACGCCAGCTTGACCTTCTCTTCAAAGTGACTTCGGTACTGAACTTCGCTGGAGATCTCGACACCGAGAATCCTAATACTCTTGGCGATGGTTAGTGGCGTGTTCTGGAATTAGGAAATCACATCAAACGGGGATTTCTTAGCTGTGAACGCACAGACTTATGTCTTGGTAGGGTTAACTTGAACCAAGTTCAATCGACCCCAGTCGCATACTTTACTCCAAGTACACTCTATTTCATACACAAGTCTAAAGCGGCTTTACTTCACAAGGGAACGAGGGACGTGCTAGCACGGTCCCCAGTGCTATTGTCCACATATAAATTAATGCTGTCAATTGATAACATGTCATTGATATGCAGCAAAAACAGAGCCCTGTGGGACGCCAGGATTGATATCCATACTGGATCATATCGGAGCAACTAGCGTCAACCACGGCTTTGATGCATCTACTGGATAAGAAGCTGGCAACCCATTTCCACAAACCCTCAGGCAGCCCGTACGATGGTAACTTCCGCGCGCGGAGACCGCGATGCCAGACCCAATCGAACGCCTTTCGCTCTGGCGATCACCCTCTTACTGGATCTCGAGGCAGCATTCAGTTCGCGTTTCAAAACAGAGACATCAGGATCCCCATTAGCATGCGTCGTGGTCCAAGCCTCGAAAGCAGCCTGTTTGAGAATTTTGGCTTCTCCACAAGGCTGTGGCCACTACAGTCGCACAGGATGGGTACGATGCGTAAAATTCACACAATCCATATCAGTCTGCCGACTTGTAGTGCCATACGCGACGCTATCTGAAAGCCGAGATCGATCACGTCTGATGAAGGGCACTTGGGTCCGGATGAGGCAGTGGTCCGATGAGCCAAGCGGCGCATCCACTGCGATGTTATATTTACCCAGACGTGCCGGACGACGGCAGAAGGTCCAGTAGGGAGCTTGCATGGTCCTCTATATCTGGTATTCTCATGGAAGAATGAACCAGTTGAGCGAAACCATAAGCCAGAGCAAATTCATGAATTAATCTCCCCGCGAAATCAGTGCACCGAGAGCCGAGCCAGTCGGTATGATGGGTATTAAAATCAACCAAAATAACTAATTCCGAGGAGGGATACTGCTCGATGACTTTCTCAGTCGCCATTTGCAGGTGCTCAAATAACCGAGCTGTGGCCGTGTCACCGCTATGAGACCTGTAAAGGCACGCGATCCGGGTGTGGCCGCCATGTTACACGCGTAACCAAAATAACGACAGGTCCCCGTCTTCTAGGCTATCAAGACGGCGACAATAAATGCCCCCTCGAACGATCATACATACCCCAGCACGACGCACGAATGTATACTCGAGTTTGTAACCGGGAGTAAGTACAATGTGTCGGCTAGTGACGATGCCTCGTAAGGAAAAGAAGGGTCGGCCAAGCGGTCTCCAGGTCGAGGTGTACCACATTGATGTTGGAGTGAAGTCCCTGGATGTTGCAAAAATCCACCTTTATTGTGGAAGGGGTAACCGCTGTAACTTTAAGTTTTCCATTTTTAGCCATTGTCCTGTTGAGGTCTTTTTATTTAAAAGAGAAGTCGCTGAGCCGTCATAGTAGAGGACAAAAGTGCGGTGTCTTCTACCACTGGACAGTGCAGGTTTTGCGATTTGCGGGCACGGCGGGTGAAATGGCCCACGGTTCCCCCTTGCTGCAGCAGCCAGGTCCACTCCGGTCTCCTTCTCCGGCACGACCACTGCAACAGGGACTTTACGCCGTTTGGCGGTTCCGTCTCCCGGGGCGGAGATTATGTCATTCCCGAGTTCGGGAACCCTACTGTCCTGCGGGCGGCCAGTGGTCAGCCGTTTTACCGGGTCTGCCTGACCGCCGCGCCAACCTGCCGCGCCCGCACTGTACGTAGCGGTTTGGCGTCTGCCGGTCCTCCCGCTGCCCGCGCAACGATTTCTCAAGGACCTAGCGACCTTGCTCACGCAACACAGCAATTCTCCTGGACTTTAGCTGCGGTCCTTTGTAAGGTGGAGGTTCTTCCCCTGACGGATTCTAAGAACAAGAGGTCCTACGGACGGAGCACAGCACGACCCTGTGCTGGCACCTTAATATGCATATCATCGAACGAACCTACGCTAGTACCACTGTTATGAAATTAAAACATTTATATAACATTGCAGAACCTTATACCATCATATTTGTTGACACAAAAATAATGCACCAATTATCAAATTAGTATGCGAAATTCCTAACTTAGGTGACTGATAAAAACTAGACTTGAATTGTGAGTGCAGCTTATCGACTTATGTCTCATTATTCGTTACATATGACTTCCTCCTCGAATATTGTGTAATGACATCCTGTAATTAAAAGTATAAAAAAGATCCATATTTTATCATATTCACATGTCTGTAAAAACTGGCAAAGCAATGTAGATGTAGTAAGTTTTACACTTGTATTACTATTATATGTTATAGTTCAAAGATTCAGTCGTTATTATGGAATAGTCAAATTTACAGGCAATTTAATATAAACTACTTTGTGTGCTTTCGCTGGCGATATCAGCAGCAGAAGCACTTTACATCTGGCGAGCCGTATGTTTGTATAATGTTGTGTAAAAAAACACCGAAAAAGCATATTTCTTGTACAGAGGCCCCTTTAATTTTTGATTCAACTTTATTTTTATTATTTGTTGTTATAGCGGCAATGAAAATTTCAACTATCGACCTATAATGGGTTCATAAGATACAGCCCGCTAACCGAGAGACGACAACTGACAGCCGAGCCGGGAGTGCATAATGAACTCCCGTTGGCACACTTTGGATACATACTTTTCATATATAAACTCATGCTACAAAAAAATTCAATTCGATTTTAGACATATTGACAAAAAGATGCGGTATGTACAAAAAACCATCTCTCAAATTCTCAACTTGAATTCGAAGTTGAGCTTAACTTAAAGAGTACCTATAGTTATCGGGTATTGGATTTCTAAGAAATTACGTACCAACTTAATTTCAATACTTGATCCATCTTTAGGTACCCAAAACTCCAACAGTTTTGGATTTCAAAGAAACCGGTAATCAGTGTGATCAATTTCTCATACATTCTCAAGTAAATGTGGTTTTAAGTTTCAGAGACGTCAATAACAACTTAACCCTTACTGTATTAAGTTAAGCTATAAGTAAATATAGTTTTAGATTTCGCAAGACTTGCTAACGTGAACAATACATATTCAAATAAATTGTTATATTTGTCCTCTATTAACGAGCTTTTTAAACAATGTCGGAGGAAATATAAGGATACGGTGCATCTGATGTAAAGTGATAATCGAAACGCTTGCAATACTGAAGTAACGCTCGCACGTTGCCACCCTTGCTGATAATGTTGCAACTCCTAAGGAACTTACTATTACCTCACTAACTCGCAGGTACACGATAACCCTCCTGGAAGTTGTTATTTGAATGCGGATTTCTGTGTGGTGGAGGTACTTTTCCCAGCTGGGCCCCATTGATGCGCTATATACCTCTTTTACAAATTTAGGAGAGTAAACAAATCAATTTAGTACTCTATAAAAAGCATCATGCATTATTTAGAAGTCTAATGTGACGCATTATACTTGCTTCAATATTTAGCGAAGCGTATCAGACCTTCAATTTAGAATCTTGACAAATCAGACTTTGTAAAACTACTATATACCAACCAAACTACATATTTAACTAACATATGTACATTCCTTATTAATTGTCACTATAGAAAGTTTATGTGCTCATGAATAATAATATTTTTGCTATGACATTAACACAGAAATTCCTAAATATAAACTTCTAAACTAAAAAGTTTTGACTTCTTTTATGTTTTGTTTGTAATGGATAACCTCAAAGAATACTTAATTGATTTTAAAAAATCTTTGACATTCAGCAAGGTAAATTATCAACGAGTAATATGACCCATATTTTATTTCAAAAAAATTTAAGATCCCTACGAAAACCGAGGTATCAAAATTCGGCTATAAAAGTCATTATTTGGCGTGGACTGAGAAAACTAACGATGATACATAATAAACATATTAGGTACATTTTTATACTCGTAGTACTCATCATTGCCAACAAAAAAGTCTGCGAGGCTATATGTCTAACTATTATAGTTAAGTAACAAGAACTGTTTTTGTTCAAATTAGCCAATCAGAACACGGAAGAATCAAAAGCTGATTACATTCACATCATGATATTAATCCTCGTCCAACTAAATAATTTCATAATTAAGGATGATTATGTACATCTTAACTCTTCCTTAAATTATTCGAATGTAACCTAGTTATCAACATGTCGAACAGCTGGAGCTCTGACATTTTGTATAGAACAGCATATACGTTTCCCCCTATTCTGATGGTCTCCCGTTAACATTATTCATATGAGAACATTTTTACCACAGAAGTGTGAAACAGGCAGACGCCTTTTTGATGGTGAACAGTGACCGTGGTCTATGGACACTTGCAACACCATGGGCAATAATTTTGCAAAACTAATCACGCCTTTTTTAACAACTACGTGCTGCAGCCGTTGGGAAAACATAGCCAGGCAGTTTATTCTGCAACTTTAGAGTTTCATATTTGTAGATAAAAACTGTGGATATAGTATGTCACAAAATAACGTGTCCTATATGATTAAGTATGATAGCGTGAGTACACATTTTAAGTATGCATACATAATTTTCGAACGTCTCATCACCTCTGTATGGGGATGAAAATTTTATTTATATGTCAATGTTGATCCCACAGCAAAAAATGTTTAAAGAGATTCATTCAGAGTTCATATTAAAGAGCAGTATCACTCCACTTCGTTCTGTTTATATTAATGAGTACAGATAATAAAAAAATATTAAGAGATATCTCCATACTATAACTATTGAAAATTGAAATTTAGGTGTTTTTCCTAAAATATACGATTATTATAATACGCGCACGATGCACACCACGACCACGTGACTGACATGGTACGAGTACATAGGACGCGGTGTGTGGATTTCTCTTTCATATTGTAACTAACTGATCGGCGATTTATTCCATTTCGTTTTGACACATGGCCTTTAATAAATCATGGCCTTTGCTTTGTGTTGATGCCTTACAGAAACCTACTATATATATATATATATATATATATATATATATATATATATATATACATACACATATATATATATATATATATATATATAACCTACTATATATACGCTTACCACCGTAACAAAGCGCGGGGTCTTTCCATCCTATTTTTTTTCAAACGCTCGTTCAAAAAATGACCGTTTTTTTTACGAAAAGCTACTACGAGCTTTTCGTAAAAAACGGTCATTTTTTCCCAGGTCTTTATTTAATACTCTTTTGACAGTGGTTCTGCTTAATCCCATCTGAAGAGCTAAGATTTTTTGTTTATGCACGGGATTTCTTTGGATTCGTGCCTTCACTGCTTTGATGACCGCTGGTGTCCTAACTGTGCGAGGTCTGCCGCTCCTCTTACGATCTTTAGTATATCGTTTGATAGTGCGATAAATAAACCGTAGTGTAATTTTCAATTTTTGTAGAATGTTGAAAATCTCTTTTGGCGCGTAACCACAGCAGTGCAACGCGATAACCGCGACTCTATCTTCCTTCTTCGACCACTCCATATTTGAAAATGAATTTATTTTTTATTTTCGGCAAGCGGGAACGTTCTATTTTTAAAATTAGGCAAAGTATTTCTGCCCAGTATTCCAAAATTAAAATAATAAGATTTTGATAGTACTTATGACTAGGTATATATTTAATATAATAGACTATAAATATATGCCTATCATAAAACCTCTACCTACCTAACTATACAATGATTTTAAGGCAATTAGTATAAAATGATATTCAATATGTATTTTGCTAATATGTTCATATGTAATTGATAATTACATTTGTAGATAACTTGTTCATTGAAATTAGTTAATAACTGATGATCGAATTCGGTACGAAGAATTTCGACGGAGAACTGAAGGTGTCGACATAGCTCTCAGGATCGGCAAACTGAAGAGGCAATGGGCCGGCCACATCTGCCGAGTCTGCGATGGTAGGAGTGGAAGCCGCGCATGACACGACGTTGGCCGCCGTCTCTAGATGGACCGATGACATAAATAAGCAGCCGGAAGCGGCTGGATGCGGAAAGCGGAGGATCGCCTATGGTGGAGGGCATTAGGGAAGGCCTATATCAAACAGGCTGATGATGATGATGCACAGATAATGTAAATGTTTTGTTTCATAACGTGAAGGGAAGGCCAAGGACAGATCGATATACAATTTACCAATTTTAAAAACTAATGATTGTACGGTAACAACATTATCTATATACATCTTAAGAAGCCAAAGTTTCGAATGAAAATATACTGGTTACGAGGATATGACAATACTTCAATTTATTATGTAAATGTACGGTTTAGTATATTCTCCACGAAACGTCTAATATTTAATTATGTACATTATTCTGTTCACGAGTAACAGTCTCGTGATAATACTGACTAACAGACACCAGAGCCAGAGTTTCTGTTAAAAAAAAAACATTCTGAAAGCTGGTTAAAACGAAATTTTGTGGAAATAATTTACCAAACCAGTAAAATAACTATTATATAGATTAATTTAGAAATTGTTGTTATTCTATACTAATATGGCGATAAAAAGTGTTTAGATTTTTTAATAGAATAGAGAGTCATTTACTGCAGCGTTGCTGCAACGTCGTTACTGTGTTCTGATCGCGTAACAAAATAACAATACGTCAAAAAGTCCACATTTTGGCACACACCGCATAGCAGAGTAGTTGTGTTTTTTATAGTATTGGCCTACAGCGTTGCAGGGGGCAATCCTACACGATCGATGCTCTGTATATTGCAAGCGTTCGACAGACTACGTGACCGCTACACAACAGGCGAGCCATATGCTTGTTTGTGCCTGAAGTGACACAAGGAAATTAGAACCTACAAATTTGCAGCGTATGCTTTTCGTGACGTCGATGATTGAATGGAAACTTTGATCATGAGTTATTCTTCTTTTCTACTAAGCATATCATAGATACAAAATCTTAGTACGAAAAATGATTTTCTATACTTTCCCGCAACGATGTTTCGCATACAATGTACTCATAATAATACTCAATATCATTTAATATGTACATTAAATATTAAAATACGCGGAAGTGTCGGATTTACGCAAAAATTACATACTTGTTCTTGTTACAGTTTGTAGCATTCCTTGAGCGCCTGAGCAGAACGCTAAATATGGATGAGTTGACGCAGGACATCGGCATAGAACTACACACCGACTCGATTATACACCGCGCAGAACAACTGGCTCGACTCGAGAGCGATAAAATTGTTGACAAGGTCAGTGGGGGCGGCCAAGCTCGTTACAATAAAATGTATACACTGTACAAATACTGCATGCACAGCGTGTTGCTTTGTAAACGTGATAAAGTTTAGAAAGATTAAGTTATTTATCCATCTTAATTAAAATTATTATAGTCAGTTGTCTTATAGAATTACTTACTGATAAATTCTTGGGTGAATCGATGTTATAATTATAACTAAGGGTACACTCAGCCACAAAAAGTTATAAGTTCAATTTAAGGCCTGCGCCGACAAGGAACTTTGGTCCACGTACAGAAACGACAAAAAAATGTCCGCCAAGGACATGCCACGGACACCACGCATGCGATGTGGGATAAAATGTCCGCCGGAAATTGATTGAAGCAGTCGTTTCACAATATATATATACAAAAAACAATGCACATGTTTTTATGTTATATATTTTGGTTATGCTAGTTATTATTAATTATATTTAATTAAGTGGTGCGCCCCGGCTCATTAGTTCTATTTATTTTGGGGACTCCTGCGTATTTTTATATGGTCCAATCTGTCGATGTCCCTGGTTGTTCGGGAGACTTTTGTCCGCGTTACGTTTAGAATCTCATGTGCGTCATGTTATTCAGGTCTAAGTTATCTATTTGATGGACAAAAAAGTAGCCTGAGAACTGTCCCTCTTCTGCGCAGGCCTTTACGGTTATGTATATATTAATAACGTATGTTGTACCTGTCTCTTAACTAAATTCATTAGCTAATAGACAGGTAAGATGGGTGATCAAACTTTCATTGAATCAATTCCTATTTAACATGGAATTATTAAAAGGCTTTAATAGTGATACAACCGAGAAAAACCGTGAGTGAACCAAAAATCGATTCGAATGTCAAATAATTGTAAAATTCCTCTAATCTCATTTCCTGATTTTCTCTGATCCTTGATTTTATTTGAAGATATTTATATATACTCAGATGTGCTAAAGTAGCGTAAATTCTTTGATGTTTTTTGGTGTATTCACGCCGCCGTTGCCTACCTGTCAAGTCTATCCCCACTTACTCATACTGTGATGTCATTAGAATTCCTCTTTATTAAGTATAACAAGTATAATAGTAAGTTATCAGTATAACAAGAGGCCGCAGATAATATTTCTAATATAACTTGCAATATTTCATTATTTTGTACCTAACCATCAAATTTAATCTGCAGCATCAAAGCAGTTCGTTTGGAGAAGTGCGTCCTCACAACAAACAGACACATGACAAAATACCCAGTTGGTTGTTGTGTTCCTGCGAGTGAGTGAAGTTTCCAGTAAGCCCCTAAGGAGCGCATTGCAAGTGTTCTAAGGCTACATTTGGCATCAATTGGGCCGCGTGCTTGTATATGTCACAATGTTGTAGAAACAAATACATGGGCCACGCTTCTGCCTTCAGAAACATGAAATTTTGCATGATGAAGGCTCTCCGCTAAGAAAAGATAATTATATGGCGGTGGCGGCGGTAATTTTAGTTTGCTGTAAAATGTGATCGCAACACATCTTAAATGGCTGATTAATATGAAAGAAATGAGAAGTATAAGTTCTCTCCGTTAATTAAAAAGCAAGGTCCTGGCAAAAGATAGGTATACGCGTCGAAGAAGTCCGACTGGGAAAGCCCTTCACCTTACAAACACCGCAGTTTATACACAATGCTCTCGAAGGTTGTCGTGACCCTCGGAATAAGTGAGGTTGCCAGTAAACTTCTGGGGAGTTATTGTGTTAGCAGTGGGAGTGGTTACGGTATGCTACTTGTTTTGAAATCGCTCATAGGCTACCATAACCACATTACATCAAGCGGGTAGTATGTTTGTTTAACCCCGATGTTATTCTTTTTTTTTATACAACGTCGGGGAGCATATAAGCATGCGAACTTGCCTGATGTAAAGCAGTTACCGTAGCCTATGAACACTTGGAATACATTGAGCCATAGTGCTTATATATGTGAGTGATAACTCGCAAGATGCCACCTCTGCTGCTAACACAGCAACTCCTTAGATGCTCACTGACAACGTCACTCACACGCAAACATCAACAACAACAAAACTCAAATACAACCATCACCCAGAGTTGTTGTTTGGCTACGGTTTTACGGTTTTTTTACTGTGAGGTAGAGGTATGTCCCAGTGCGCTTTGATGTGCCCTACCTCTGTTAAAAACACCCAGACCAAGACAAACCGACATCGTTAGTTTACACGAATGTATGCCGCGTAAGAATCTAACCCGCGACCGGTGGTGTCAAAGTAGCGCCATTGAGCACGTCAATCACTTCACCTTTGCGCGAAATATCACGTCCCTGATACTGACACATGTATTTTTTTTAAGTACCTTCGTAACATTATAATATAGGCACCTTATTAATAAGCTACTATGACGCTATGACTACACAGATAGGTATATTATTCCTGTGCAAAGTACAATAAGAAAAGACGACACCTACAGATATTTATTTTTCATTACGAGCAACGTGATTACGGATGTAGAAATACATTATTGAGAAAATTAATGTGAAACAGGTCGATTTAATTCACAATGTAATTATTATTGTAGCAGTTAATTACACGCTTATTTAATAAATAAAAAAGTTGGGCCATCGTAATAAAACGTGACACGAGGGTAGGCGTTCAGGATATCACACCGGACAGGTAATCGAAAGGTAGTCTTCCTCAATTTTTACCATTGACCTTTTAATGACAAAAATTTAAACTATGCCACCGATTTCCCATTGTGAATACAAAATAACACTTTGTTTCAATGTTAAGTGTACATACAGTATGTTAATACGAATACAGTTAAGGAAGTTCTTACCTACCCAAAAAGGCATAACAATTTTTTGCCGATAATCTAAATCGACTGATAATTTCTACGTAAATCTCCATGGTGAATATCACGGACTAAGTACTTTCGTCATGTTTGTACACATCCTGTATACGTTAAAAAGCTATGTCACCGTAATGTTTACAACGCTAACAAAGTTATTTATAAATATAAATATGAAAAAAAAACAAAGATATTGAATTTTTTTTATATTTATAATGAAGTATGTGTTATGAAAAAACTTTTATTTATGTATTGAAATTATTCTTAGTCCCTCAATCAATCCAGTGTCCGCTACAGTTAATTTTAACAAATGTGCTATATACAGACATAGGTAAACACACATTTTTGACATCTATAGCTATAAATTTATATATAAATAAAATTGAAGTGTCTGTCTGTGATTTCAAAATAAAGCCTTTATCTTAAGCTCATATTATTATTTTCACGTTACCTAAATACGCATTTTTAAGTCTGTTTGTCTGTCTGTGTGTTGTCCGGGCTAATCTTCGAAATGGCTGAACCGATTTTGACGGGACTGGTAGGTAGAGGACTGTTCAGAGCAGAATATAGGGTACTTTTTATCCCGTAAATATTTTGGCTTTCTGAGTAAAAAATGAAAAACTTTTAAAATTAGGGGGAAATATCTTCCCTTCGGCGGACTTTGTAATTTTATTTTTATTATATTCACAGAGTACGTATTTTTGTGACATAAAATAACTACGCATTTTTTATGTATTATGTAATAAAAATAAAATAAATATATGTTGCCTCTCGTAAAGGTCAATAGATGGCGCTGTATAAAAATTAAATCGCGCTATGGTTGCATTTACGACCCTGAACTTTGTTTTTTTTTTAAAAAAAAAGGATTTCACGTCTACAGAGAAATAAAGGCCACTAAAAGCACTAATCTCATGCGTGCGAAGCCGCGGGCTTCAGCTGGTTTATTTATAAAATATAATATACTTCTTCTTCGTTTTTATGTAATCCGTGATTTTCACTATTTGGTGAATTCTTTATAGGCTGACTGCAAAAAGTATCATCCGATGAGGAACTTTCAAAACATCCCTCGTATATGTATATAATACTATGTATTTTCGCCTACGCATTTTTACTACCTCATGGATGAATGTAGTATATATTTTGTACATATGTAACAGAGTGTGTGTTGTACTTTATTTCTGTGCGTTAATAAGTGTGTGTTTTATGTGCCTAGATGCTATATTACGGATACTATGGTACGCTACCGAGACTGCGCAGAGAAAGGTCATTCCATGATTTACCTTATCTCAAAGAAGTAAGATTTGTATTACTGCTAATTGGCATGTCAATATTATATAGTTTAATTAAGCATTTAAATAGTAAGTAAGTAGTGTACGCAAGATGCTTCATAATTCGTAAACGTTGCACTTGAATTGTAGGATTTGTAGGTAATAAATATTTCACACGATTTAATCTAGTCCATATTTTTATATTCACATTCATTATATCACTTCAGTGAGTAAAAAATGCGTATTTTAGATCTTTTTCATCATGGACGGTACATCGCGAGCTACTAGTACCTATACATTATATCTTGTCGCAAAGCACATACAATATCATATAGGTTTGCTTTCTTTGAAATACGTAGATATTATTTCAATGAGTTGTTAATAACTGTTTTCATTAAGTCTGAGATTTATCTCTTTGTTTTTTTTTTAATTGCAGGTGAAATTGGAAATATAATGGTTTACATTATGTATTTATTTAACTCAGACTTTCGTTTGAAACATACCTAATTGGTTTATTTCAGACTGCCGTAGTTTATCAGCTACAGCGCCGAATAAGAATCCTCAGGGAGCAACTTCAGAGAAAAGACTTACATTTGGACTTGTTGCGACGAAAACTTAGTATCCAGGTAAGCTACGCTGGCATGAACGTTAGTTGTAGTGTGACTAAACTGTAATTCCATCGACTTCAAAAAACAACATCACTGTATACTATTGCTGCTTGCTATTGCTGAAAATAAATGGAAAACAGACAGAAGTATATACATATCTACCTTCTAAGGATAACCCACAGTAACTATTTTCAGGAACACCGTTCCTGTATGAAAACTATATGTTGATCTGTGTGTGCGTTTGTCTGTGTGTGCATTTTTTTTTCGAACATTCGAATTTTGACTTCAGATTCGGATTCAGCATAAAAAAGCAGAATAGGAATGTTCAGGAACACCGTTCCTATCTCTTAACCCTTCGAAACCCGGGTGGTCGTATACGACCGCGAAATGTATGGGAAAACGTGTATAACGGGTTCTGACTGCTCAAGGAACATGGTCAAAATGGCCAACAATTTTAAGAAAACAAAAATTTGAATTGTTATGAAATTGACGAGCCAGGTGTTCCTCTGGCAATGCAAGCTTGAGTATTCTCAACTGGTTATCTTTTACATTTATTTATTTATCATAGGACCACAAACAAGTTCACAATATTTTATAATTATGAAATTATGTTAGTACTTATCTAATTATGAACCCAATACTGTTGGCCACTTTATTATATACATTATTATACGAGTAGATCTTATAAAAAAGTAGTATAAGTTACAATTCATTTGAGTGTGATGATGGTATTATATTTACAGGAATTGAGTTAGGTTAAGATTTCACGGAGTATATGTTTGTGATTACTAAAGTAGTTTAGGTGTTTTACTATATTTTATAGGTAGTGAAATATCACTGAAGAAGTTCCTTTCAAACAAAGAAGTAATAATACACCTCGACTAATCGAATCCACCCGAATATATACATATTACAAAAAAAAAAAAATATTTACGAAACTATTTTAATTAATCTACTATGTTAAACAATACAGTATTATTCCTTATCTTCTAGAACAACAACAACTTCTAATAACTTATAATTATGTCAATCTATAAGTTTACGTCAAGTCCCTTGCGGGGTCTTGGCGGAAGCAGCGGGGACCGTTCCACTCTATATTGGTCTTTACACACGTTATGTCAGTCAAATTTCTGTTATATATAATGCAGCGTAAAGAAAAAATATTGACACATACATCTCCTGTCAGGTTCTCAATGGTTGATTAGAAGATCCCTAATGGGACAAGTCCACCATTGTTATGTCAGTTATTGTACAATAAAGTTTTCTAGAACAACAACAACTTCTGATAACTGATAATTATGGCAATCTATCATCTATAAGTTTACGTCAAGTCCCTTGTGGGATCTTGGTGGAAGCAGAACCGGTCCACTCTATATCGGTCTTTACACACCTTATGTCAGTCAAATTACTGTTATAATGCAGCGTAAAGAAAAAATATTG
Source organism: Pyralis farinalis (assembly GCA_947507595.1). Classification (NCBI taxonomy): domain Eukaryota; kingdom Metazoa; phylum Arthropoda; class Insecta; order Lepidoptera; family Pyralidae; genus Pyralis; species Pyralis farinalis. The sequence goes on along the minus strand of OX382271.1, from coordinate 15,318,699 downwards.
AATCCTTTAACTATATCAATCTAACCCAAGAATCAAATTTCTGTTACATATAACGCAGAGTGCATAGAAAAAATATTAAATCTTTTTACGATATAAATCTAACTCGAGAATCAATTTCATGCTTGTAATTCGTGATACAATCTTCACGCACGACCTGAAGACAGACTTCGCATTATTGGAATAAGGAAATTCCTGTCTTCAAATAGAGGTAATCACGGACATAGCATATTTATTTTGGGATTACGTAATATCTTGATTGCTAAATACATTACAGTGGTAAGTACTAATAATGGTTATTTTGTGGTGATCATACATAATTGGTTCGCATTAAGCAGGTTTTTTTAATTGATTATAGCTATTATAGGTATCTCGCAGCAAATTCTGGATATAATATTATTTACTACGCGCTACCAGTATCCGGTGGTATGCAGGTAAATAATAAGTCTTAAATAATCATCTTAAACATATATTCGAAAAATTCAATTTAGCATTAAAATCAGAAATGTGGTTCATATAAAGTACTGACTAGAATATCCAAATCCGAATGTTGATAACACTGAAAGTTTTCAGAAAAACAAAAACAGTATGATGTGGGGACTTGTTTATATCTCTTCTATTTTCTTTTTGAAAGGAGATCTTTCCTCTATAAGCACCGTCGTATGCGATGAAACCATTGATTGAATGCACCCACGGAATCTTCAGGGTGCATAAAGCGAATTACTCTAAGTAATAATATTATTCTGGGAAAAAATAAAAGTCGCAAGGTGCCACGTCGGGATTGTGAGAAGGATACAAATATTCGATTGTCCTACTGGTGGAAGCTGAATCATTGTCGGCATGAAGACGGGTCCGGCTTCTTGGGCGCTGATACATATCAATCTCAAGTAATAGTTTCTTTAGCACATTTTACACACAATTATTGTGAAATGAGTCATCCGCCTAAAAATTGCGACAATAATCGTTTTCCTTTGACTTCTGCCGTTTTTTAGGATTCCGTACCTCAAAAGGAAAAACGGAACCCTTATAGAATCACTTTGTTATCCGTCTGTCTGTCTGACCGTCTATCAAGATCCTTTTTTTCAGGAACGGGTGGCGCTATCAAGTCGAAATTAATATCAAATACTTAGCTCTGCAATCCCTTCAAGCAGTAAAAATATCAAACTTCTATGTCAACGCAATCAAAAGATACGGTTGTTTATGTCTCGTTATCGCATATTTTAACACTCGCAAGGGATTCAAATCCAATAGGGTACTTCCCGTTGACCCAGTATCATGAAATTTATTAAAAAGCAATGTCATGTAGCACAAGTAAAGGAAAAAATCCGAAAACCGTGAATTTGTAGTTACATCACAAAAAAAATACGGAACCCTCGGTGCGCGAGTCAGACTCGCAATTGACGACTTTTTGATTTTTATTATTGACAAATCTTTTCATATGAATTGAATATAGTTACACCTACAATTTCCTGAAAAGTAATTAATTTCCTAAAAACTTATTTAAATTGCGGACTTTCTTTTTATTTCGATTCTTACGGGCCAATTCCAAAAATATGAGCCCCAGTATATAATGGGTATATAATGTGTCTATAATGTTGCCAAAAACTAAATACTCGTAATAATATTTGTTATTAAGTCATTATTAATTAAGTAAATCTAGAAATCAAGCGCAGCGATGGAGGATCAGCCTGTGTTCGAAAACGCAATTGATCTCTTTTCTCTTCTCTTTTTCCCACATTAAACTCAAATTTTACATGCAAATTGATCTAACCCGCTTTGTGTGCTACCACCACAAATTAGTTCATCCGAACAAGTGCCAGCCGGCACCTCGGTTAAATTAAATTGCATGTAAATGTGACTTTCGCAAAATAACGCCTGAATCTGAATTAACTAAACAATAATTGTATCCATCAATTGTAACTTACATTCAGTATTCTTCATAAGCCAAACTTCTCAAACAGGCTGCTGCAGGAGGTTTGAACCACGGCGCTAATGGGAATCCTGATGTCTATGTTTTGAAACGTAAACTGAATTCTGCCTCGAAATCCAGTAAGAGGAAATGGTCAGAGCAAAATTCGATTTAATCGGTAGAGTTGGCCAGTGGCTTTTAAGCCTTCCGTCTGGGAGCAGTGCTTTCTGGTCACTCGCTAAAGCTGCTGAGGAAAACTTTTGTCATTCGTCCATGTCACCATTGTAAAACCGGATGACAGTCTTGCCTAAAATACTAAAGAGAAACCCTATTTACTAGATAACCTCTTTGCCTCTAACTCTAGTTTGAATAAGGGGGGAGCTATGCCATATACCATCCCTAGTAGCTCAATGGCGAAAATCTCAATTACCCCGCGAAGGCGAACACTCCCTCGACATTCATAACACGTGTGATAATGTAATGACGAGTGGGCCAGATGGCATTCCGGCAGTGGTGCTGAATGCTGCTGCGTTGTGTCTGTACCGATGCGCCTCTTCGTGCTTTCGTATTTCACTTGGCAAGTCGCGTCTTCAAGAAAGACCGCCACAGTGCACCTGGTGCGCAAAAAGGGCGATAGATCAGATCCATCAAATTACAGGCCTATTCCTGTAACCTCCCTTCTCTCCAAGGTGATAGGGCGTGGGATAAACACACGACTCATGGTATTCCTAGACGATCACAATTTGGTCAGCTACCATCAATACTGTTGTCGCTATGATCATTCGACTGGTGATCTTCTAGTATATCTTGCATCTTCGGTGATTAAGAATCAAGGTGAAGCATTGGCTTACAACCTGGATATGGCGTTCCCTGGGGACACGTCAGTACTGTAGAAGTTCTGATGTCTCCCCGAGCGGGGCCCTCAGGGGAGATAGGAGTCCGAAGGCGTTCGATTGGGTCTGGTATTGGAGTCTTCTATCAAAGTTACCATCGTAAGAGCTACCCGAGGGTTTGGGCAAATGAATTGCCAGCTTCTTATCCAGCAGATGCATAAAAGCCGTGGTACTTAGACGGTAGTTGCTCCGATAGCACGAATATCAATTCTGGCATCCCACAGGGTTCTGTATTATCCCCGACGCTGTTTCTGCTGGATATCAATAACATGTTGTCAATTCACAGCATTCATTGTTATGCGAACGACAGCACTGGGATACAGATATTTATTATACAGGCCGTGCTAGCATCCCTCGTTCACTTGTTGTTGTAGAAAAGCCGCGTTAAACTTGTGTCTTGTGTGTAAATGGAGGATACTTTGAGTAAAGTATGCGTCTTGGGGCATTGATCAATTCAACTACAATTCGGAGTCTCGGTGTCGAGACCTCCAGTGATGTTCAGTACCGAAGAAACTTAGTGTGTTCAACAAAGCCAAACAGTTTTTCAGCTCGGGATAAAGACGTATATTATATAAGCCCCAAGTCAGATCGTATATACAGTACTGTAGTTACCTTCAGGCAGGAGCACCTGGATACCAGCTAAGACCCTGTGACTCGGTGCGAAGACGTGATGTGAGGATCGTCAATGATCCTGAACTCACACACGGTATTGAGCCCATGAGTTTGAGACGAGATTTTACCTCCCTTTGCGTGTTCTACTGATTGTACAATGGGTTGTGTTCTGAGGAGTTATTCAACATGATGCCAACAGCCTTGTTTTGCAAACGCACAGCTCGCCGATGGTTCCGGAAGAGTTTTCTACCAAGAATTATTAAGTTGTGGAATGAGCTCCCTACCGAGGATTTTCTAAAGGACTACAGCATAGCCTATCATAGACTGCGTGCATGCATGGATGCATATGCAGCTGGACTCTACCATCGATATAGACACCAAAACAGTAATTTTCAAAAAGTTTGTCTCCCCATCTCTATAGTTCCCGCAGTATAAAAGGACCATGGGTTATAGATAAAAAAGTTGCCATGCATACAGGAAAGCAGCATTCATTCATTATCGTTCCTGATCTTAACGCTCAATTAGCCGCCGCAGAGTACAAGGTAGTTTGGCACAATTTAATGATATCTGGATCTCGAAAGCTAAAATGGAACCAAGTATAACGTAAAAATTTGGCATGCATACACGAAAACAGGCGAAGATTCACTCATTATCGCGTGCGGGACCAAAGATAATGCATGCCCGGTTTATAAGTTCATATCATCATCATCCGAGCCTTATAGTCCCGGTCACGTCCCAAGCTCTCGCTTTGGAGCCCGGGGTCTGCTAGTTTTAAGATCATATACCTACATATATATAGATATATTATACAACGTCGGGAGGCATACAAGCGTACGACCCGCCTGATGTAAAACGGTTACCGTAGTCTATGGACGCTTGTAACACATTAACTATCATTCGAGCGATGCTACCTCTGCTGCTAACACAGCTACTACTTAGGAGATTACTGGTGACCTCACTACGAACACAACAACCCTCTAGGAAATTGTTATTTCGCTGCGGTTTTCTGTGAGGTGAAGGTACTTTCCAAGACAGGCTGCTTTGATGCGCCCTACCTCTCTTAAAAACACCCAGACCATGATAAACAGACACGTTCATGCACATGCCAAATGTTTGTCCCATGTGGTAAACGAACCCACGAATGTTGGTGGCAAAGTGCCGTTACTAACCACTCAAGCTATTTTGAGTTTTTTTATACTACGTCGAAAGGCAAACATGTGTACTGTCCTACTTACATGAAGCAGTTACCGTAGTCTATCGATACTTGCAACACGAGAAATATCAGTCGCGCATTGCAATGCCCTCTGGCGGCAAATCCTTCTCCTCCCTCGCAGGAAATTTTTGTCTATGGCATTTCCCCAGTCAAGCTGATTCTTATTAAAATACATATGCTGTAAGGTAGGTACTGTAGAACCCATGTAATCTCTTTCGCCAAGACCTCCTCAATCGGTAGAATGCACTGCAAGTAGGATCCCGGCTTTGGTACTACAGAAGATGGTAAGCTACTTTCACCCCCTACAACTACAGCTAATGTCTATTAAATGGTAGGAGGAGAGTTCCCGAGTGCGCGCTGTTCTACAAGCGGAACGCGACGAGGCGCTAGGACGGAGTAAGAAAGTAGCTCGGCAGTGCGACAAGTTGGCTGTGCAGCTCAGCGACGCGCGTGCCCAGATTCGTGATCTGAACGCCCAACTAGCCGACGCTGCAGAGTACAAGGTAGACAGCACAAGTTTGGCACCCTTTTATGATTTCTGTACCTCCAAAGCTAAAAAGGAACCGTTAAAGAATGACTTTGTTCTGAATTCTGGTTTTCGCTCTGGGTTCTTCATCAAATGTTTCTTATGTAGCGGATCCTGCTAATCCGCTAATAAGCGTGAAGGGCATGACGCAAAGAAGAATAAGAGAATGACCCAAAATACAGATAGAAATGTTAGAAAGAAACAGTTATGTAATCGTATAGGTAATATAACATAAATAAATGTTATATTATAATCAAGATATTTTCCTGTTTCAGGAGCATACAATATCTATAAAAATGTATAGAAATCACTGAGGTTGAGTCTTGTACTCAACCTCAGTGATTTCTATACCTATACCTCTGGGTACTAAAAATAGTTAATATTTGTATTACAAATAGCAATGATAGGTCAGTGAATAAGGAGCCGGCCTATTGACCAACAGGTCGCCGGTTCGAATCCCGGCATGTACCACTAAATTCGTGTTTTCGAATTTATGTACATATTTGTAACTATCACTAGCTCGGCGGCGATGGAAGACATCGTGAGGAAACCCGTACGTCCAAGAAATTATATTTCCTAATATAGTGTAACCTAACCTAAGAAAGGTTTTCCCTCTGGGTTATCGAGATCTGACGGCATACGCTTTATGTCAAAATCAGTATCTTCGTCAAAGTTTTAGGCTTAGCGGACCTCACTAATACCAATAGATTAGGAAACGGGATTACGCTAGGAAGAAGATGTTTGGCTGTCACTATCGCATATAAATTATATGGAACTCGGTGCTCACCAACTGCGCTTTAAGTTTGTCGACTATTTACTGTTAAAGCCTATTCCTCCGTCACACTATTTCTTTAAATCGTGATTTGCTAATAATAAAACAATAAGTCACATATCAACATAGAGCGATTTATTTATTAGTAAAAGGATTATAGTGTTTTTTTTAAAACCTTTTTAACGATACCCCAATGCTCTAATAATAAAAACTTTAGGTGTAGGGTACGTACACTTAATCGTATGTTTTAAATTCTCATTACTTTATTGGCATTATGAACGTCTACCACAAATTATAGGTTTCTAATTCAGGTAATCCGCAAGTAAAAAGGCTGTGACATACAGACAACATGATAAAACTAAGGGTTTCGTAGAAGAGACATCTTTTTATCGTTTTCTTGTTTACTACGGAACTCTAAAAAGGATGCGATGTCATAATTTATACCGGATATGTTTGAGGATCTACGAAAAATTCAAAAACAAACTTCACGCAGATGGAGCTGGAGGCAGTAACTAGTAAAAATACAAGAGTTTATAAGGAGGAAAACACATTTACAATGTTATAAACAGGTTCACCGTGAAACTCATTTGCACATTGTAGCGTTAAGCTATCGAGATCACAACACCGCATGTCACAAGAGGGCATGGCAGTTCACCGTGACTTGTCATTCGATTAAATCAGATTTGTCTGTTAAGTTTTATTTTTGTTTTACTGAGGTATTTTACTGTATATGCGTTTAGGGTACGAGCCAGTTTGCGTTACAGATTTTATTTTGTCGCCCATATGTTTTTTGTTAAACGTTTCGTGAAAAAGTCTAGGCTGTGCCGTAACCTTCCTAGACCGAAGAAGTAAGTATAACAATCGATTACAGACACTAAATGAAAAGCAGGGAAGGATATCCTCCCGAAAGCTTAATTAACGTTATTATGTTTTATGTAGACTGCTTCATTACATGTGTAATCATGCTAATTGCTTACTTTCTTTTAAAAATGTTTAAGGCATCATGAAGCTACATGGCAGCAACAATAACGTTATTTTATAACATTAAATTACAAATGTTTATCAATAAATTTTTGTTTCTATAAGGTAAATATGCTAAAGGAATTGTTATTTTGAAATAATGACAAATGACGTCCCACGTAGAAAACACGATGGACTGCATAGACTTTGTATATTACAACTCTGTTACAGTTTTATTTTATTGCAATTTTATTTCCTCTCATTGTTTCAATAAATCTCTCGGCCGTGAATGCGATTGCTGGATCTTTATATAGCCGTTTTCGCCTACTGCTCGATGTGCTAAAATATCCACATCCGTGAATCGGTAACGTCGGGGCCTCTATGGTAATCTACTACCTATTGCTGTATAAGTATGAAAATGAATCCGTAATCTGGTAACGGTAAAAAGTACTTACATTCTGTAACTGATTCGTACCAGAATTAAACAATAGTAGACAAAGCTGGAGGTTTCTTTTACATTGAATTTTTACCTGATTAACAATTCTAATAATAACATATAGTATAAAATTAGTAGTAATGTTTACTATAAAGTTATATATAAAACTGGAATATGTAATGTTTTTTTAACCCACAAACAAATGTGACATAGAGCTATTGTTAATGGAAATTTAACGGAAAAATAAATGGAAATCAAAAAGCAAATTTCAAGAGGATTCTTATTCATTATGCGACAGAAAAAACGATAGCTTACGTATTTATGCAATCTAATATTAAATTGTGTATTCATTTATACTTTTCCTACATAAATATAATTCACAAGTTTATTATTTGAACATATTAAATTAAAAAATGCAGATATTATTATTCATTACGAATTTTTTTTTGTTCCAAATATCCAGACTTGTGGTACTTTTCATGAGATTTGATTTGCGTTATTAAAGTTATTAAAATTCCATTTGCGGATCTGCTCGAATAAATACGCAAGGCTATAGCAATTGCTCAATAGGCTCGTGATCTCATTGATGTAATTTAATTCACAGTTTGTTGCAGCCACTATATTCAATTTTATGTAACATACTCTACATTTCAATCAAGGTTTTGCTATATTTGAGCGATTATTTGCTTATTGGATACAACAGATAACACTATATATCTTTCAAAATTGGGCCTCCTTGGAATAAATGCGCCTTACTCATTATATGAAAGCCATAGAGTATGATTTCACTCCACTAATGATTTATAAACAAATACCTATAGCCTATAGTGCTAGTGTGGTCATAAAACGTTACAAACAAATTTTATGTAAGTACATAGATTATAATTATTTTACACACTTTGCTAGAAATTTTTTTGAAAATTCACCGTCTAGGTGGAAAAAATAATAAAGTGTTTGAAACAATAAATATTTAAACTAACGAAACTATTTTCTAATTAAGAAGATATGTATATAGAAAGGGGTATCGTTCGGCATCGCCCCTTTCGTTGCTAACATAGCTGTCTCAAGAGTTTACTGGTTATCTTTCTCAATAGCAAGGAATCATTAATCCTCCAGAGAATTGTTATCTGAGTGCGATCTTCTATAATTTTGAGGTACATTTTCTGGTTTTTTTTTTACTGTCTTATGTGTTATGTTTTAATTTGTAAAAGAAACATGACAAAATGTTTTTATCTTTGCCGTCTATTAAGCGTTCTTAATTACAGATAAAAATAATTATAGAAATACCATACATGCAACAAATTTAATTTAAAAAATAAGATAATAAATTTTAAAAACCTAGTAAGCCTTCAGAACCCGTTATATACCTTTTCCCATACATTTCGCGGTCATATATGACCACACGGGTTTCGAAGGGCATCGTGATGATTAAAAATCTATGGAAGGAAAATACGAGCTCGCAAAATACTTCGGAGAAATTTATGTTCAACTAAATTTAATACAAGAATCTCATTCAAACTGATATTCTAGGTACTTCCAGTAAAATATATTTCGAATTAAATTTTAAAGGAATTTATAATGACAAACAGTCATAGAAAGGGCGAAGTACACTGAATCGATAACTATAACATGCATACAGAACGGTACAGAACACTCAATTCGCGAGGCCCAACTCCTCTATGATTGCCTTATGTTTATTTTCCTATGACAAGCAGAATTACGTATAAAACCTGGACAGCACATCTCGTTACTCTTTTATAAAACGTCATTAGTCATGTAATGTAGAAAAAGAAAAAATCGCAGAATCGCCGTCGGTATCTGCATTCTTAAATCAATTGAAATAATTGTACGTCATTCTACAGATAACATCTCTGGAGCGTGCACGCAAAGTAGAGGAGCTACAGAAGAAACTGGATGAGGCAGATCTGTTACGGGCGCGGTACAACCGCAAAGTGAACGTGCTGAAGGACCAGGTGCGAGCTACTGGCGAGACATTCGAACAGGAGAGAACTACCTCCGACCACCAGATAGCCATACTTAGAGATGACCTCGCCAGGACCAAGGAGGCGCTCGCTGAGTGCCAGAGGCGGGAGGCACAGCTTTTGAGCTTCAGGTATAATTCTGAAATGACTAAGATGTATTTAATATGTGGCTTAATTAGATAAAACGATGAATATATATTTTAGATGGAATATAATTTTTTCATCTGTTGATTAATATATGGAGAAGAAAGGGGTGCTAAGAGTAAGCCCCTATCACCCCTCCACACGCACACGTATCTCCACACACTCACGAATATTTCACATATACACTCAAGTATAATCATATAACTACAACATAACTTTTCATGTTTTGTTTTTAGAATCTTCGTTTGTAGAAATTTACCTAAGTATACATTTTTCTACTACTACCTACCCGATATCGTAGCATACTAAAATTTTACATGAATGCTCTCAGACTGTAGTTCCTTCCTTTGAAAACCTTTGGAATTGCTATTTATGTACGTTAAATATTCAAGTTAGTGTACATAAAACTTACACTGAGTACAATTTGTTCAGACATTCCATCGCAAAACTTCTGGGAATCCTGGTGCCGGCATCGGTATCAGACTTCGAGATGGTGTCGCGACTGCAGAAACTGATAGATGCCCATCATGACTTTACCATTGTGTCGCGCCGCTACGACGACCCGACTTTGCTCCGGGCCTCCTCGCGCTCACCGCCTCCCTCCCGGTGCAGAACCAGGACACCAGATCGGTACCAAGAAATTATTCCTTACTATTAATGTATGCTGCTGGAACTTTCGTAGTGACTTTTTATTTATTTTCTCTTTATTGCACATATCGATGCGTGGACTGTGTATTGTATGTATTACCACTTAATGGAGCCGACTTCGTTATCATTGACAATAACAGTCATCTTGTAGACAACTTCACATAATAAAAAGATTTTAATGTAGTTTTATGGAAAGAAGAGATCTTGTTCTATCAACTAATACCATCTTCTTCTTAGCGTTACCCCGTTTCCTAATCAATAGAATTACCAGGGTCCGCTAACCTAATCTAAACCCAAGGATTTCGCAAAGATACTGTTTTTTACATGGAGCGTCTGCCATAAGATCTTCACAACCCAGAGGGAAAATGAGACCTTTCTTAGGTTAGGTCATACGTCTCTCCAAATATAACTTCTTGGACGTGTAGGTTTTCGCACGTTTTCCTTCACCGGCGAGCTAGTGATAATTTCATGTACATCCGATAACACAAATTTAGTGGTACGTGCCGGGATTCGAACTGGGAACCAGTTGGTCAATAGGCCAGTTCTTTGTCGGTTAAAACGGATATCTGTATGTACCGTTAATCTGTTACATAAGTGCGGTAGCAATTTTTAACCGATTTTAATCATTGTTATTAAATCAATTTCAAGAGTACAACGATACAGCCCAAATATTTTTCAGAATGTTTCACTACATGCTTTAATTGTTATAATCTGAACTAGACGAATGACTGTTTTACTCATTCTTAGCATCTTGAATTTCGACGAGGGATATATGTGCATCACAAAATGCAAGACGGAGAAAGCCTATTTATCAAGGAGAATAAATATACGAGTATGATGCAATTGATACTATCAGACTTGCTCTGTGTGCATTTTTGGTTTTACTAACGTTCTTTTCTTTTCTCATAACTTCTTCCAGGAGATCTTGGCTCATTTTGCTTATATTATGCCAAGAAGCAAATAAGCGTACGTTTGCTCCATTTATCAACTCCCAGAATAGTGTCAGGTTGGAAGAGTTTATTCGAAGGAATGAATCCTCCTTTGCACCCACCACAAAAGACTAGATTATTATATTACTTCAGATACTATCGACTAGTTTTCTTTTATGTATTCTTAACTAAACTGAGGAAGCAGATAAGTACTGAAACTGTTACATAATTGTATTATATATGTCATATGAATAAATACTGATAGTATAATATATTAGCCGGTTGTCAAAATCGTTATAAATTTCAACGTGCACATTATGTTATTTTGTTTCCGTATCGATGTTGGCCGCTACTTCATTTGCAAGTACCGGTTACCTCGTGGAAATTTCCAAAAATATTTTCTTGACAGATTATTACGCCAATAGCTCCGGTCAAAATCTGTTTTTTACCACTTGCAGACCGTGTTCGAACTGAAAGGTCAGTTGGTCTGAAAAAGTAAATCGGTGGTAAGAAGAGACATGCTCAGTTGTTGAAAATATGCTGAAGAAAAGAATGACAACAGATATAGAACGCAAAACTAGAAGGATAATAGATTTTTGTAGTTTAAGACTCACCTACCAGTATTGGTTGTGTTTATCACAAGGTGACATCAGGAGCCCTAGAAACAGGAAAACGAACTTGCATGAAATAGGTTATTGACGTTAAAGAAACGAGTGAAGTATGTAAAAATCGAGTCACGCGCCAATCGATTCTTTTTACCTACCGCACTGACTTGATATGAAGATATAGTTAAGATAGAAAAGTTATATAATATACATTTCACCATAAACTTACTCCTCACTAACAGCAACGAGTCAAAGTTTTTATCTAGAAAATACATCATTTAATTATTCCACAACATATACAATAACAATGATAATTTATTTAGATGAGAACACGATTACCTCGGCCGATAGGCATGTCATGATTGTTATAAAAGTCGATTTGCGTCGGCACAGCTGCAAAGTGACTCGTCATGTTACTCATTGCAGGTCCCTGAGGTACGACGACTCTGGGTACGCGGACCCGGCGTTTGAACTCGACGAAGAGCTATACAAGAGCCGCGCCGCTATGTGACAGTCACGGCGCCGCGCGCGCTTCTAGACGAACCGCGCAGCGCTTGCATAATAGAGAGATTATTAATAGTAGGTAATCTAGTACAATTAGTCTTTTTTCACATTGTATTACCTTAGTCATCACTTTTCAAGCGTGATTCAAAGGGCCATACATACATACGAACTTCGCCCGTCTCATTGTTGGATCGTCTAGCTTCACCCACCTGTATCACACAGGTGGGTGAAGCGTGTTTCGATTTCAAACATTTTTTGCAGTTATCCTACTGTTTTATCTCTCTATTGTGAAGCTAATCTTATTTATTGAAGATCATCTCGATGCCCATGATTAGTGGTTCACAATTAACCTTCCACTCTTTATGTTGAACCAATATCGACCCGCAACAACGCAGTATTCGGTATATTGACGTCACTAATAGAGAAAAATATAATTTTCCGCAAATATTCCTCACATTATTATTATGGCGCTCGGTTCTCTCTGCCTACCCCGCAAGGGACTTGGCGTGAAGATATACATACATACATACATACATACATATTCCTCACAAAGGTATATGAAATATTTTGACTAAACACGTAAGAAAAACTACTTAAGTTAAAATTAACTTAATTTGAAAAGTAATTTAATATTTATTCTTTTTTATTCGTAAGATAAACTACATAAAATCTATCAAATTTAAAGGGCACATTTTGTTAACAGATTAGAGATGCGTAACTCTGAACACAAATGTGCCCTTTTCTGACGTATTATTATTTTATTTTTATTTCCTCTGGCGCTATTATGTGGTTATTGCATGTGGTTGTATTAATTATGTAAGAACAAAATATCTTTATTTAAAATAATGTGCTTGTTGCTGCGTATGTTATTATAGTACGTATATTGTTAGATGTAGCATTATATTTATTGACAAGTATTTACAAAGATTTTTTAAAATGACAGTCAATAATTGATTTATTTCAATTAGCTCATGGAATAAACATTCAATAATCTCTTTGTCCAAGATTTCTGGACGTTAGAGTAAATTTATTAGTGCTTAAAATTTGTATAATTTTCGTGCAGAGTCGTTACCAAATTAATGCTTTAATTAACCTAAAATTTTTGGCATAAATATTCGGAGATAGGTAATAATTTATGAGCAGTGCTTAGAAGCATAGATATTTTAAAGAAGGAACAGTAAAGTTAGTCGTCAATAAGTGTGTTCAGTAGCCTTAATAGTGTACAAGTCGTATTCTACATATCAATATAGTTATAGTCTATAAATAGTATTTACTTTTATTAATTAGGTATTATCTTAAAGTTACATTATATATCTTCACACTCTCTAGAGTTATTTAGGAAAATGTTGTATAATCATGGTGATCGAAAAAAGCCTTAAAAAGTGTAAATAGGAGATAAGTACATAGATGTGATAAAAATTAATAGCTTCATCTGTTAGAACTATTAACTTTTGCAAACATACGTGCTGTAAATGTGTCGCGTGTCATATCAAGAGTTATATTGGTTTGATCTATGAAGCGGTGAAACATGAGTTTGCGTCTTGTCTGATTATCATCACATAAAAAGAGGCATGCTCCGTTGATTCGGACATGTAGAAAGAATACAGGAGAAAAGAATTACGAAATAGATATACAACGCGAAAATAGAAGGATATAGGAGTCGAGGAAGGCCAAGATTTACCTACCATGACCAAATTGATCGTGTTTTGTTAGAAGGTGATGTCGGTAGCCTTAGAAATCCGCGAACGCGCGTAAGAAGAGCAATGAATGTTAAAGCGAATGACGTTTGTAAGGTTAGAATTATGTGGCGCTCGGTTCTCTCTCCCTACCCCGTCAGGGATTTAAGAGTTAGGATATTAGGGGATAGTCCGAAACCACGAATATACTACTAAATTCATAATCTTCGAATTTATGCACATATTTGTAGCTATCTCTTGCTCGGCGGTGAAAGAAATTATCGTGAGGTACTCGCATGCACTAGAAATTATATTTCGAAAGGCGTGTGACCTCACCTAAGAAAGTTCTGGTTTTCCGTTTGGGTTGTGGAGGAACAGCCTCGGTTATAAACAAGATAAAAGTGGAAATTGATTATTTCTACGCCTCTTTTTCTTTCATTGTAGTAAGATCCAATAGCCACCTCGTGGTTCACCAACTCAGCTTAATAGAGCCCTTTAGCAAAAAATGTATCAAGTGACATTAAGGAAAATATTGTAAATGTCTATCTTTCTTCTTATGTTGTGGTTCTCCCAATTGTATTCTCTGATAACATAATTAATAATTTAACTATTTTGTATTGTTGGCACTTTACAGTGATTAAGCAAGTTCTTGTCTACTTTATAAACGAATTGTTAAGTTTGCATATTAAACTGTCTTCCGTCATTTATTTTATTATTTAAGTTCCTTTTAGGTTTTGAGACAAAAAAATCATGTTGTTAGTTGTAGATAGGATTTGTATAGGATCACAGTAGTTTCAACTACACACTATAGTACAAAAGAACTTGTAATCTGTATACTTACATTGTAATATTAATACTACAAGAAAAATAAACATGTGCCCATTTATTGCGCGCAGGGAGGAACATGAGATATGGCATAGCTAACGTTCATGTGCAAAAGGCCGAATTTCGATCTAGCGGCGATACCTATTCCCGGTTGTAATAAATAATACACATGTAAGTACGTTTTATATGGAAACTTAGTAAAATCATCCTAAAAGGTCGAATCAATTTAATGAATCTCTACTCATAAAGGCTTTTTTTCATATAATGAGTTAGTAGTGGTAGTCTTACTTAGTGTATTTAAATTTGAATTTTGTTTATGAATATTAATAAAATGATTATTCACTCCATTAGAAAATATCTGTTTATAACTAGTTTGGCCATAAATACTGTTAAATAGAAACTTTTCGTTTTTTCAACTTTTAAATTATTTTGAATTTGGCATTTATTATGTAAAAAACTTCTTTCAATTTCCCGCCATTTTACATAGTTTCTCGTGTTTATTATCAAATTACAATATGGAATGGGGTGTTAAAGAAAATAGGATTGTAGTGATTGCCTTGCATAAAGTGGGTATGGAGCCGTCGGTCATATTCAAGACACTTCAAAAGCTTGGTATCAGCCGTATGTTCGTATATCGTACTGTCGACAGATATACCTACCAACACTTCCTCTGTTGAAGATCAGAAAAGATCGGGGCGACCGCGTGCTATTAGAACTACAAAGGCTGTTAATGCTGTTAAAGCCAGAATTCACCGAAACCCCATTAGGAAACAAAAAATCTTATCGCGAGAAATGAAGATTCCCGTTAGGACTCTGTCACGTATAATAAAACAAGACCTGAAGCTCGGCGCTTATCGTCGATATACAGGACATACCCTAAATCAATCCCAACAATTGAAGAGAGTGGATCGATCAAAACGTCTTCTGTCCCGATATGCAGGTGAAAGGCACAGAAATGTCCTCTTTACTGATGAAAATATTTCACGATTGAAGAGAACTACAACAAGCAAAATGACAAAGTGTACACACAGTTTTAAAGAAGCCGCCCAAGTGATCGGAAAAGTACAACGTACTTGTAGTCATCATCCTGCGTCTGTAATGGTTTGATGGGAGTTGTCTTATCAAGGAGTCACAAAGCTTCATTTTTATGAAAAAGGAGTGAAGACATAATATATCAAGAGACGGTATTGGATCGTGTTGCGAAATCTCCCAACAATACACTTTTTAAAAATGTATCGTGGACATTCCACAGTAGGACTTGGCACCTGGTCACAAGGCACGAACTACCCAAACCTGACTCGAAACCAACGTTCCGGACTTTATTAGAACTAAAGGCTGGCCGTCGTTTAGCCTAGATCTGAACCCATTATACTACAAATTATGGTCAGTTTTAGAGGATATGGCCTGCTCGAAACGACACGCCGACATTGTGTCTCTTAAGAAATCTCTGGGGCAAGCAGTGGCTAAATTTCCCATGGAAACAGTGCGTAAATCCATAGATTCGTGGCCAGACAGATTAAAGGACTGTATCAAAGCCAAATGTAGTCATTTCGAATAGAATCATTATTTTTATTTTTTGCTGAGACTTCCATAAATATGTACATATAAGTTTTATTAAGACTACATTACTTCATAAAAAAATAAATGCAAATTTCATTTGTAACAGAAGTTACGGCCAGATTAGATAATATGTGTAATATCCCTTTATTAATTCATGATAGGAAAATAGAATCTCGAAGCTGTTATACAGCGCGAAAGTAGAAGGATGTAGGAGTCGAGGAAGGTCAAGACTTACCATGGTCAAATTGATCGTGTTTTATCATAGAAGGTAATGAGTCTTATAGTCTGGCGAGTGTGGCTGAGAAGAGCTATAAATGTTAAAGAAAGCGAGTGAGGTGTGTAAGGAACTTGGTTCTTTTGGCATGAAGTTTAAAGATAGATTAATCCATATTTTTGAACATACTCTATTTGTGTATTGTACTTCATACAAATTACTTCCATTGTTGCTGCGCGAATGAGTAGCAAACATCCATACACCCTCACAAACTTTCACATTTGTAACTATATTCGTAAGATACATAAATATATATACTAGCTGTGCCCGGCACCGCTTCGCTGGGCGTTTTTTGTTCCTTTTTTAACTCTACACATTTTCGCTACACCAAGATCAGTCAGTACCGGACATCAGTCTGTACGAGATTCGTAAGGCTCTCAAACATCTTAAAAATGGGAAAGAACTGGGTGAGGACGGAATTACGGCGGAGCTTATGAAACCGGGCGGAAAGCTGACACTTGTAGTGCTTCAGAGGCTATTCACTTCCATCATACACACTGGTGAAACACCAGAAGCATGGAGCAGAAGCCTGGTCATGTTGTTCTTCAAAAAGGGTGATCAGACTCTCTTGAAAAACTATATCGCTTCTGAGTCGCGTTTATGCACTGTTTTTGAGAGTCATCATAAACCGCCTCGCACGCAGACTTGATGAATTCCAGCCTCTCTAACAAGATGGATTCCGAAAAGCCTCGTGATTACCATCGTGAATCACATATATACTTTCCGCCAGATGATACAGAAGACTGAGAAGTATAATCTTATGTTTGGCGTATGTGGACTACGAAAACGCCTTTGATTCCGTTGAGACATGTGCGGTGCTACAGTCTCTCAAGCGATGCCGAATTGACTATCGGTACATCGAAGCGTTGAAGTGCTTATACAGTAAGGCAACGATGTGTATCCGAGTACAGGACTAGAGTACGAAACCGATCCAAGTGCAAAAAGGTGTAAGACAGGGCAATGTTACATCCCCTAAACTCTTCACCGCAGCATTGGAAGATGTCTTCAGGCTCTTGAACTGGAAAGGATACATAAAGGATAGAAGGTATAAACATCAATAGCGAATACATCACTCTCCTTCTATTTACCGACGATATAGTTCTCATGGCGAAGTCGCTAGAGGAACTTAGTGCTATGCTCAATGACCTCAATAGTGTGTCTAACCAGGTAAGTCTCAAAATGAACATGGACAAGATTAAGATCATGTCGAATATACACCTATGCCGGTCACTGTTGAAAGCACTAAGCTCGAAGTTGTTGACAAATATATGCAGGTTATTCAGTTCGGTAAGTCCAACTTCGACCGAGAGGTCAACAGACAGATCCAACTCGGCTGGGCAGCGTTCGGGAAACGTCGACACATCTACTCGTCTAAAATACCTCAACGCCTGAAGAGCAAGGTCTTTGAAAAGTGTGTGTTGCCAGTGATGATATACGGAACTGAGACATGGCCCTTCACTGCGGGCCGTATGGGGAAGCTCAAGGTCACTCAGCGTGCTATGGAAAGAGCTATGCTCGGGGTTTCTCTGCATGATAGAATCAGAAATGAGGATATCCGTAGTAGAACTAAGGTAACCGACATAACCCACAGGACAAGAAAGCTGAAGTGGCAGTGGGCCAGCCACGTAGTTCGTAGAACCGACGGAAGAAAGGTTCCGAATGGCGTCCCCGTACTGGTACACGCACGCAAACACGCAGTATGGGACGACCCCCTACTAGATGGAGCGACAACCTCAAGAGGTTTGTAGGGAGTCGATGGATTCCGGGGGGCACACTATCGATCGAGATGAGTGGCACTCTAGAGGGGAGGCCTATGTTCAGTAGTGGACGAATACAGGCTGGGATGATGATGATGATGAAACCTTCGTTCCGTAATGTGTTGAATATAACCCATAAGTTTTATCACAATCGGATGAATGGTTTCAAAGTCTATAACGGACATAGGTAGAAAACATTTTTGTGTTTTATACATTGTATGTATCTATGTATCTCTTCACACCAGATCCCTTGCCGGGTAGGCAGAGAGAACCGAGCGCCATAAGACAGGGTCCTTACACACTTCACTCGCTTCTTTAACATTCAGAGCTCTTTTCGTACACGCTCGCCGATTTCTAGGACTCCCAATATCACCTTCTGATAAAACACGACCAATTTGGTCATGGTAGGTTAGTCTTGGTATTGTTATATATGTATTATATACTTAGTATGGCCATAAATACTGTTACAATTAAAAATAAACAAAATATTACAGTTGAATTTGGAATCTGTCATTTTTACATGATTGTTCATTGAGTTTTTTCATTTTGGCGCCAATACATTGTACAATATTTTGCGATATTAAAATGGAGTGGGGTGATAAAGAGAACCGAATCGCTGTGATTGCATTACACAAAGTAGGTATGGAGCCAAATGCAATTTTTAAAACTCTCCATACGCTTGGTATTAGTAAAATGTTTGTGTACTGGGCTATTAATAGATACAATGAGACCTCCTCTGTTTGTGACAGAAAAAGATCTGGCCGTCCACGTAGTGTTCGTACGAAAAAGGTGATCAAAGCAGTAAGGGAAAGAATTCGAAGAAATCCTGTCCGAAAGCAAAAGATTTTATCTCGGGAGATGAAGATAGCACCTAGAACCATGTCGCGTATTTTAAAAGATGACTTAGGACTTGCAGCCTATAAAAGACGTACTGGTCATTTCTTAACTGATAATTTAAAAAAGAATAGGGTGGTAAAATCGAAACAACTACTGAAGCGGTACGCAAGTGGAGGGCACAGAAAAATTTTGTTTACGGATGAGAAAATTTTTACCATCGAAGAAAGTTACAACAAACAAAATGATAAGGTGTAGGTATGCCCACAGTTGTGAAGAAGCGAGCGCGCGTATTCCGAGGGTCCAGCGAGGGCATTATCCTTCATCAATCATGATTTGGCTTGGAGTCTCATATTCAGGCTTAACTGAGGTGTTTTTCTGTGAAAAAGGTATGAAAACCAGTGATGTGGTTTACCAAAATACCGTCCTAACAAACATAGTAGAACCACTTTCTCAAACAATGTTCAAAAACAGACACTGGATATTCCAATAGGACTCTACACCAGCTCATAAGGCACGACGCACTCAAAACTGGTTGACCGCCCGTGGAATTGACTTCATCGGGCATGAAAACTGGCCCTCTTCTAGACTAGATTTAAACCCACTGGACTACAAGATATGGCAACATTTGGAAGAGAAAGTCTGTGTTAAACCTCATCAGAATTTGGAGTCTCTCCGAGCACCTCTGGTTAAAGCAGCGACAGAAATGGATATAAATGTGGTGCGTGCTGCGATCCATGACTGGCCGCGTCGATTAAGGGCATGTATTCAAAATGGAGGAGGGCATTTCGAATAATGTAAATAAAATTTTATTGTACATTTAATTACCTTTTATTTCATATATAACTTTTACATAATTATCAAAAAGTGTATTATTAATTACATCAAAAGTTTTTCACAGAACTTATGACCTGACTAGGTATATACATAATATACACATATATGTATGTTTGTTTGGAGGGTAGATATTATAATGGTACTAACTTTTAGTAGTAATTATAGCTTTTATGGGAGCAACTCGGGAAACACAAAATATCCATTATCTCACACAATTTGTTTGAGTAGGTGATTACTAACTTTGGTTATAGTTATTCTATATCTTTCATAAATTATCTATCGTTTATGTGCCTGTGCAACTATTATATAACCTTCTATTCGTATTGTAGTGGATTTAAATTCCACCTTGTAGAAATTAATTTTGAAAATGCTCTTTATGTTTGGTTTTTCATTAAAAAAGTAAGGATTCATTTGTTCAGTTTTCATTTACACTATACCTACTGTACTTGTATCTGTAACCTATATATTGTTAATATGTAAGAGTGACAAAAAGGCCTAGCCTGTTTAGGTCTGACTAACTGGATTCCTAGTACAGATTTGCCGAGCTCGGTGACTCAGTCGTGAATGACGCCACTTTGACACCAACGTTCGTGGGTTCGATTCCCACACAAGGCAAAACAATTGATCGATGCCGTGCTATTAGCAGATACACCATCTGAACTGCAAACACTGGTCACAATGATGAAAGACGAATGTATGGAGAAAGGCTTACTACTGAATGCGAAGAAAACGAAGATAATGGTATTTGAAAGAGAATAATACAGAACTAATGTAAGGATTACGGTTGATGATGAAGTGTTGGAACAAGTGGATGAGTTTGTATATCTTGGATGCGTTTTCAGCAGGGACGGAAGGTACACCGCAGATGTGGAAAGACGAGTGAGTGCTGGGAATAGTGTGAATGGAGCGTTGGGAAAACTTTTGGCAGTAAAAACCTGAGCATGAAGGCACAACTCGCTATACACAATGCATTGGTGGTCCCAACGCTAACTTATGGAAGCGATAGCTGGGTATGGCAGAAAGAGCATGAAAGTAGAATAAACACGGTCGAAATGTGAGCGCTGCGCAAAATTTGTGGCGTAAGGCTTGTAGATCGTATTTGCAATGATGATGTTGGAAACAGAGTTGGTCTGAAAGAAAGCGTCGGTGTTAAAATAAGAAGAAGCATACTCCGTTGGTTCGGACATGTAGAAAAAATGCAGGATGAAAGAATGACGAAGCAGATATACAATGCAAAAGTGGGTAGGTTAAGACTTACCTACCATGATCAAATTCGTCGTGTCCTATCAGAAGGTGATGTCAGGAGCCCTAAAAACCGGCGAGCGTGCATGAGAAGAGCAATTAATGTTAAAGAAGCGAGTGAGATATGTAAGGATCGAGTCACGTGGCGCTCGGTTCTCTCTGCCTACCCCACAAGGGATTTGGCGTGAAGTTATAGATAGATAGATAGAATTTAGTGGTATATGCCCACACCAGAATTCGAATCGGGACCAGTCGCTAGTTTTACCGCAGCCAAATAACAACTCCCTAGAGGGTTGTTGTGTTCCTGCGTGTGAGTGAGGTCACCAGTAAACCCCCAAGAAGTTGCTGTGTAAGCAGCAGAGGAGGCATCGCGCGAGTGATACTTAATATATAACAAGCGTTAATAGGCATCGGTACCCGCTTTACATCAGGCGGGCCGTATGCTTGTTTTCTCCTTTCCTCCCGACGTAGTATAAAAAAAAACAAAGTCGGTTAATAGCTGCTAAATAAAAATGTAGTAGATATTATTAGAGTAATAATATTCAGATACATTTTACACACGAATGTGTAATTCCAAAAGTAAAAACAGCTTAACTAAATTTAATTATGAAGGATTGTGATGATTTTAATAAAAAGTGCTTGTTAAAACCATGGTTTTATTTTCCTTGTAACATAGGCATTTATCGCCTGTAATTAATTCAGATTTTTAATTTTACACAATTCGGAGATAAGCGCGGGTGCGCGGGTACCTAATGATATTTTCAGTAAGCTCCCAAATTAGTTGCTGTGTAAACAGCAGAGGAGGCATCACGCGAGTGATACTTAATATATCGCAAGCGTTAATAGGCTATGGTACCCGCTTTACATCACGTGGGCCGTATGCTTGTATTCCTTCCGAAGTACGAGTAGTATAAAAAAAAATCTTTCTGACATTTTTCATGACCAGTCGAAAATTACACGGCCTAAAAAAACGGTTTGGAATGCGCAAGAAGAGCCTTTTATTTTGTAAGCATTCATAGTACAAGTGGGAATTAGTCGCCTGCAAAAAGGGTTTTAGATGAGGCACTTCAACTGAACTGAAACTGAAAAAAAAAGGCCTTTTTCAAAAAATATTTATATTCTTTTTAATTTTTTTTTTTTAATAATCATAAAATAGTAGTATATGAAACTGTACCAATTTTCAAGTATTAGAGGTTAAAGTATGAAATTGTCGATTTGTACTGAAAAATTACAGCTCGTTTTTTTCTAAGATGTAACATATTTATTTAATCAATATATTTAACCTCATTATCTATACATTGCTGCCACCTAATTGGAAGTTCATTTATGCCTTTGCGATAGAACTCTGGGGATCTAGTTTCGACAAACTGTATGAAAGCAATTTGTACTGCCTCTGCCTCTTGGGAAGAAATTTTTTTACCACGTAGATAATTGTCCAAATCACGAACAAAATGGTAGTCAGATGGAGCAAGGTCTGGCGAGTACGGAGGATGACGTATGGTTTCTAACTGCAGCTCCTGTAGAGTTACAACGGTTTCCCGTGCAGTGTGAGGTCTTACGTTATCATAGAGCAATAAAGGTGAAGATCGATTCACGAGTCGGGGCTGTTTCACTACCAGTTTCGCCATCATTGTTCGAAGTTCGGCACAGTAAACATCTGCTGTTATTGCTTGACCTGAGAAAGCTAATAGTGAATAACGCCACGAATAGACCACCAAACAGTTACGATTACCTTTTTATTGATTAGCTTTGCTTTAGGGCACTGTTGCGGCGTTTGACCTGGGGTCAGCCATTGCATTTTTCGCTTACGATTATCGTAAACAATCCACTTTTTGTCACATATCACAATTCGATTCAATATTCCTTCATTTCTGTACCGATTCAATAATTAAACACAAGTTTTAACACGCGTTTCTTTCTGCAGATCCGTCAAATCATAAGGCACGCAATTTTCATATTTTCTTATGTTATTGATTTGATGCAAATGAATCAATATTGTAGGTAAGGTAACGTTAAACTATGCTGCTAATTCCTGGGTAGTTTGACTCGTATTGGCTTCAACCATCTCCTTCATTTAAGCGTTATTTACCTGTGTAAATAACGCACGGTCTTCCACGTGATTCGTTATTTAAGTCGAAGTTTCCTTTACGAAAACGTTTAAACCAAAAACGCACGGTGCGTTCATTAGCAGTCTCCTCTCCAAACGCAGCATTGATATTGCGAGCCGTCTCTGCCGTGTTAGATCCGCGTCGGAACTCGTATTCAAAGATTACTCGGATTTACGAAGTATCAATCTTTCCCGTCTAAGCTGAATAAAAAAACAATTGAAAATTGAAAGTCAAATTTTGGACATATTAAAAAATAACCTCATGGGTATCATGAGAAAAAAGTTTCATTCGAAAATCTCACATCATGAAGGTTTAATGTCAATTCAAATTCAAAATTTAAATTCAAATTTCATTTATTTGCCCGAACATACAGTGGTTTACATAGATGGTGAGTTAAGTGACAAATTTGGTATGGTATGTTCACCTTATATTCTAAAGGTATGCAAATGTTTAAAGAAGTCAGCGAGAGATATTAATACTATAAATGTCAATGCTGTAAATAATGTTCATAAATGTCAAATGTGTAAGTATAAAAAGTTACTAACAAAAAGAAAGAAAACAATTATAAAAATAAGCAAAGCACATCTCTATACAATTCTTTTAAACTATTGAATGTATACACTAATCAATTAAATATAACATATTCTTTATGTCAACTTTCATTATAAAACATTTATTAGATTTAGTCAATGTTTATTTATTGACATTTTATTCAAATTAAGACCAGCTAACATCCAAATTCTTTCAAATTATAAAAGCATTTCGTGGTAAGCCACTTCTGAAGTTCAGTTTTAAATCGGTTGAATGACATCTCTCTAATCCATTGTGTTATCTTATTATATGTTCTTATAGTACTAAATAAACAGTTTTTTTGTAATAGACTGGTACGACACAGCGGCAGTCTTAATCTCAGAGGGTCTCGTTGAGTATATCTGTGATTATCGCATATTTTCTCAAATAATTTCGAGTGTTTTTAACAAAAATTCCTACTTCTAGTATATATAATGATGTGATAGTTAAGATTTTCAAGCTTTTAAATAATGGTATTGTCTTAGGTTTTCGCGATTGTTAGTCAGTCTTCCTGCGACCACGGACGCTGCAAAGCGTTCGAAACGTCAGGTTCAACAAAATAAATAAAATACGCGATACTTCCGTTAAAAATTGTCTTTTAAATAATGGTCTACAGGATTTTAAAGGACCTACTCCGCATATGGCTCGTATACATTTTTTTTTTGAGCAAGAAATGCTTTGTTAACATATGTCGAGTTGCCCCATAATAAAATTCCATACCTGAGAACTGAACCCACGTAACCGTGATATGCGGTTAGCGCTGCATTTTCGCTAACCGTAGCACGCAATCTCTTCAAAGCACATACAAATTGGATGCGATCTTTTGTTGATCTTTTGTTTGAGTTGTTATGTTAAAAGGAGTGGATCGTCGATTACCTACATAGCAGCTAGATCTTACGCCTCTTAATTTAAATTTTCAAAAAAAAGGGTAATTTCCATTCTCACAAAGCTGAAGATGTCTAATAATATATATGCAGGTATCCTTAAAAAAATCCAGTAGGCAAGTGAGAGATTACACACAAGTCGTGTCTCTGAAGTGAACAGAACAGTACTTATAATAACGCTGAGCGATTTTAATTATTACTTGAAATATGTCATTAGTCGTATTTTTGTCACTTCTCATTATAAGCTGTGGTAAGTGTGACGTTTTTTATTGCCTCTTAATTAGTTTTTAATTATTTATTCTCGATTATTGAACTAGTAATCACGCGGCTGGTCTCTCCATTATGTGGGCAAATTTAGTGTGCATTTTTATTATTCTTATGTATTGAGCGATATTTTATCGCTAAATGTAGGTGATATCTTTGATTAGGTGCGTTTGACGAAAGATTCCATTATCGCCAACTCAACCAAAGCATCAATGGTATACGAATATTAAAAGTAAATTAGCCTGCAGATTTGCTTTTAATTTTTTTAATATAATCATGTTAATGATCGACGCTGAACATGAATTATTTCGTAAAGGCATGTAAAAATGATATTATAACACAAAAATAGAAAAAGTATTTTTTTTTTTCTTGTCCAACATTGACAGGCAAACTTCAAATCAAGCACCTCGCATATCGATGGCTTGACTAATGTGAAAGGATTACCGTAGCGTCGAATGCTGCAATACAACAAGTATATATCCATATAAAATTATCAGCAAAAATCACGGGCAAGATCAATTTTCATAAAGGATGGGATTATTGCTTTATACATAATATACAGTAATAATACATACCTCATGGGGATTTATGAAATATAAGTTAAATATGTCATATAACCTATAGGTATGTTTTTATTATGCATTAAATGTATCTAACAACAGGTACATATATTGCAAATAAATAATGCATTATGTATTAAGCTACTGAAATTTGACGGATTTCTTTGTGCAATTATTACGTACCAGCGTAGGAAAAATATGTAATACCCTCCATTATCAATAAATAATGTTCATTTTTATTTGACATTTTTAACTTCCCAGTACATATCGGGGAAGTTGTTGTAATTGCCTTCTGCCACTTTAACATCTAGGTTCGTGGGTTCGATTCCCACACTACACAAACATTTGTGTACGTGTACATGTATACCTGGTTTAGGTATTTTTAAGAGAAGTAGGGACAAGCCGCAGTGAAATAACAACTCTCTAGACGTTTATTGTGTTCTTGCGGGTGAGTGAGGTTACCAATAAACTCCCAGGGAATTGCTATGTTAGCAGAGATGAATATGGATTGATGTAATAATGGATGGAATATATAAATACTTCTCATTGTACCTACTTACCTTCAATTCCTCTATCAGCTACATCGAGACATGTGCCAAGATACTCGGAGCTAGATGAAGAGGACCAACAGCTGTTTCGTGCAGCATACGAGACACCAGCCTACAACTATGACCAGTATCAAGAGCCCGATGACCTCCCCATTGGCAAGCTGGACTTAGGCAAAGACGTTATGTGGGCTATTAAAGCCAAGATCAATGAGTTGAAGGCGTTCGATAAAGCTTTAGCTGCCAATATGCTGTCGACGAAGTTAAGACTGAAGGACTTGCTCGACAGCACCAAGATAATCAAAAATCATCATCACACGGACTCCTACGAAAAGAAAAAGCCTGCCTACGTACATCAAGTATGTAAAACTTAGAATCTATAACGTGTTTACAGGGTTGTACATTTTTTTATATCACTAAGGTGGCATTCAGCACCTTTTTTTTGCATTATTGAGGTGACAACCCGTGAGTGATACTCCTCGTTTCACAAGCGTTCGCATATTCGCTTAAGATACTCGTAAGATTGGGCCTATGCTCGAATTCCACTCGATATCGTATGAAAAAAACTACTCGGCCACGAAAGATTCCGCACCACCTTGTAGAAAAAATGACAAAAAAAGCACGTTTTGCCGTTGCTACCACCAAACCACCTACCCTCGAAGGCACCCCACGCTCACAAAATGGCCGTGCTAAGGCGCCTAATTGCATTGTTTTGAGCCTACTGACCAAGGGGTGGATATTTTAACCAATCAGCCGATAAGTGCCGCGATATTGATCCGCGAACTAGCCGGTAAGAACTTCAAACCCCGACTCGTAACAGTGAATTGAGTCACTATACAAAATCGGTCTCATTGGTTCTCCAGCTTATTTCCTTCGTGGTAAAGGTGCTATTTACTTGAGCATATTGTCAATGCGTTCATTCGTTTGACGATAACACTCAATTAACTTTTGATGGCCACGTTAAAAAGTATACAGCTCAGTGTGTTTGATATAAAAATACTCCCCTATTATAAATTTATGTATTTTTTTTATCGAACAACAAAGAACATTCGGAGATTTTACAATTTAAACGAACAAACATTTACTTTGGTAATATAGTAATTTCTACCCTCAGTTTTACCCGCGAGAAAGTTCCCATTATCATGATATTAAGCAGCCTATACTTTTCTCCAGAACTCAGACTACGTTCTGACTGAAATTTATTGCGATCCACGTAGGATAAATCCTCAAAAATATAACAGACATACAGTTACGTTCGCATTTATAATATTAGTGTGGATAGATGAGACTAGATTCCGTAACTGTTTTAAGAATTTGGGTCGAACCCTGCAATTCTGAATCATAAAATCCAGTATATGCCGTAGTTAAAAACCTAATATATTTCATGTGTACATTTCTTCCAATTATAATATGTATATTCAAGAATTATTATATTAACAAATTAGTTGCACTGGAGGTCATTAGGATGCCACTCGCAATTAATCATACTTTGTACTCTCATTTCAGGCGCCAGCATATCCACAATATGAACCGCAGTATCCCGGACCACAGTATGGACACGATCCTTATTACGGGCATTATTAAAACTATCTAGTTCATTCGAATAAAATTAAATTATGCATTGTACATATATAAATCCACCATATCAACAAGTTCTCATTACGTTCTTTAATTAAAAGAATAAAATGTTGAATAACATAAACATATAAAACGTAAGTGAATAAATGTTCTGCTCTCTGCTCTTTGTGTATGATTCACATATACACACACAACTCTTTTTCTCCGCTCGCCTGCTAGAACCTTATACGTCATAAGAAAGTGCATTAATAAAATAAAATGTTAATTGGCAAGGTCAGCAGTAGTACTGGGCCTGTAGTTGACCGCGGCGCGCGCGCAAGGCACTCGTGTACTAGAAGCAAATCGCTTTTCCATTTCCAATCATTGTTTTCGAATATCGACATAGAAGATTTCGCTTAGTTGTGCATAGTGCCGGGAGCAGCGTCGCAACACCAAAGAATATCGAAAATTCTGCATTCCAGATTTTTCTAATAAGATGTTTTTGTTCATAATACCAGAAAAAGTGGATATGTCTCTGTCGATACAATAAGATCGAGTATATTTGCAGAGCTGTGAAACCATTGTTCTGCGACGAGATGATCAGCTTTGTGTGGATTTGTTTAGTGGTATGTTTCATATGTCTTACACTTATTAGGTCTACATTCCCAACCCTAAAACTTCCTCAAGACTATAATAATCTCCAATCATGTTAAATATGTACACATAAATATGTAGGTACATATGAAAAGCACATAACTGAATGAAATATAATAATGTTTATCATAAACTGTATCTAGATTCGTTGTTCCAGAAAGAATTCTTATTATTTCTTCATACGCGTGATAGGATAAGAATAAAACAGTTATTATTTTATAATCCATAGATGTTAATAATCTATCACAAAAGTTTTTTTACAGCGTTAAAAAACGATATACTTGAATATGTAATAATATATAAGTAACTTATGCGGTTATTGTTATGTATATATAAACTTCCTTAGCATGTTAACATCGTGTTTTGAGTTCTCGATTGTAAAAATAAAACAACCGTAAATTAAAAAGGTAACTGGATTTTTTTTAGTTGAACCTACGTACATATATACCTAATATCTTAGGGAAATTATACCTTGCGTAATCGAAGGTTTATTGATGACAGTGGCTAATAATTTCGAATAATCTGTAGTCAAGTGATATATAGAAATACACTAAGAATCATGTTATACAAATATTTGTTAAGAGTCTGGGTGTGACACATTACATATAACCAGAAATTGATGCCATGAACATTTCTCCAATATATTTTATTCACTGTTATTACAAAAATTGGAAGAAAAACTAAATTACGAAAATGTTTTAATCATTAGTCTATAGCTAATAATAATCATTTTATAAAAACACGATAATAAAAAAGAGTTTAAAACATACTTATCTAATCCTTTTTACTACATGTGCATATTAGCAATATACATATAAATGGAAGGTTACATTCCACTTGCGCTACATATATATTTTTCCGTATATCCATTCACGAATATGAGAGTTCTCATAAAATTTAATACTTACAAAAATTTTACTGCTGCGTAGTAAATTTGACTCTGGAGACCAAAGAGAGGGTCGCCCCATTCCAGGATATGGACATTTCAGTTGTATTTTCACATACAAATTCATTTATTATTAGCTACTGCCCACAGCTTCGCTCGTATGGGAACGTCGTTATAACGATAATATATTCTATTATTAATTATGTCCAGGTCTCAGGGTAATAGTAACACCTAATCACAAGAAATTCGGGGGTCTTGGGAAAGAAGACAGACACAATTACATATGCGTATATATTATTAGTGTCGAGTTCTTCTTACACTAATATAAATGCATACGCATATGCAATACATATTATAACTTTCGAGTAACGTGCCCTATGTTTTTCATGAAGCATGTATAGTATGTTTTATACAACGTCGGTAGGCGTAAGAATATTGACCACGTGATGTAAAACCACATGATGCAACATGAACTTAGGAGCTTACTGGTGACGTCACTCACACGCAGAAACATCACAACCCTCCAAGGAGTTATTTGGCTGTAGAGGTACTTCCCCAAACGAGATGCTTTGATGCGCCATACCTCTCTTAAAAATATCCAAATCAAGTCGGACAGACATGTTTATGCTCACAAATGTTTATCCGGTGTGGGAATCGAGCCCACGAGCGATTAGCGTTAGCGATATTATAACTATGGGGCATATAGTTTACTTATAGCGCAAGTTGGACTAGCGCACTGAGGTTTTGTACCCATTAGAAATTTGCGTATCTTAAAATCTACCTATACCTACCAATTTCAAAACTAGGCTTTGATCCAAGAGTTACATAACAAACAGATACAGGTCGATAAACAAAATAAATATTTTATTTGCTTACTTTATAATCATCAAGCAGATATCAATAACTTGAAATAATAAATAAATATTGTCAAACAAATTACACAGCGCCATCCAGCCCCAAAGTAAGCGAAACTTGTGTCATTGGTACGAGAACACTGATAAACATATGTAAATACTTTTTTTTTTAATACATACTTATTATACATAGAAACACCCAGATCAATACAAACAGACATGTTCATGCACACAAATGTTTGTCCTTTGTGGGAATCGAAGCCACGAGCGACGGGGTTAAAGTAGCATTACTAACCACTACGCCACGGAGCTCGTTTAGAAGATAAAGTTTAGCTCCTATCGAACTACAACTAAATTCAACTAAAAACAGTACGCGTAGTTCTAAAAATTCAGAGTAATTGACCCTGCCCAGTCAGAAATTGTATTGTGTCCTGGCTCTGCTAATTCTTTTCATAAAGGTGGAGCATATCGCAATCTCTTGCTCTGAATATCCGTCTGCAGCACCTCCACCATAAAGAATACCGGAGCCAAATAATAACTCCGGGGGAATTGTTGTGTTTCTGTGCATGAGCTTACTAGAGCTCATAGAGAAATCGTTGCCGCCACACTTCTCTACTTGTGCTATGAAATATTTCATCTCGTCAAATTATATGGTACTAGGTAGGTTACATTTTTTTTATTTAGGTTTCCTAAAAAATAGACAGGCAGATAATGATTCTTATGTAAAACTTACTATTTTTCTCCGATACCTACGCGTGCTATGAGATCTTGCAACTTGCCTAATTTCGTAACCATAGGTAGTAAGTAAGTACCCTACAGTTTTAGATACGAGATGTCTTGAGACACACAGACCAGCAACAAAGTAATCTTATAAGGGTTTCATTTTTACGGTACGGGACCCTACAAACATATGTTCACAGCCTTTAACTTCCGCTTTGCGACAAAAACCTCGTGGTATTCAAGTCCAGCGGTTAAAAAGAAACCAACGCACTGTACATTATGTGCATAATAAATGTCAGAGTGATCTTTACGCAAACTGGATCACTGAAGAGTTATTCTTATACAGCTGAGGGGCGATACGTGTCCATGCCAATGTACTTCCTCATATTTTATAAGTCATATACATATGTGTGAGGATCGTTCCAATTAAACAGGACATTATAGGACACTTGTTCCTAGCGTTATACCGTTTCCTAATGCATAATTATTGACGGGGTCCGCGTTATATGAAGCGATTGCCGTCAGAGCTCCACAACTCAAAGGGAAAAATTATACCTTTCTTAAGTTAGGTCACATGTCTTTCGAAATGTAATTGGACGTCGAAATTAATCTTGGACGTCCGGGTTTCCTTACGATGTTTTTCTTCCATCCTACACCGCCAAACAAGTGATTTATGTACATAAATGTGTACGTATATCCAAAAATACGAATTTACCGGTACAGATCAATAATCCATCATAATTCGAACCGGTGACCAGATGGTTAATAGGCCGGTTCTTTAAGCACTGAGCTAACACTACCCTCGCCGTCTAATAGGACTATGAGCCTATAGGTACTCAACAACCCATATTTTGCCCACAACTGGAATAACAATCTCTCTCCCTACTAAAAGGTATATACGGTGCTCCGACAAACTACTCCACGGTGGCCACGCAGCCCTTTTTAAGTATTTTTTATTTTATTTTTAATCATCATATCTTCACTAAGTTTAAACGGGACTACCTCACAAGAAAGAATAAA
The DNA here is from genome assembly GCA_947507595.1 of Pyralis farinalis. Classification (NCBI taxonomy): domain Eukaryota; kingdom Metazoa; phylum Arthropoda; class Insecta; order Lepidoptera; family Pyralidae; genus Pyralis; species Pyralis farinalis. The sequence goes on along the minus strand of OX382271.1, from coordinate 15,286,942 downwards.
AAATTAATTCAATCAAAGAAAGAAAGAAAATGTTCTTGAAAAACAAACACAGTTAATGTAAATTATGCAATTTAGAAGCTCCTCCTTATTTGAAGCTAATAAAATAACTGAACGTGCAAAACATCGTGATTCGAGCTATCAGTACAGTTGACAGAATTAACATAAAATTAATGACCTTCAGAAAGAATAGTTGTGTGTAGGTATCAAGTACGTCGAAGTAACATGTTCTCGATTAATATCCGACATTTTTTATCGCATAAAAATTTGTAAGTAGAGAACTTTACATATAGGTTATAATCAATGATATTTTACAAGATAGACAGGTTATACACCAACATACATAATTGTGAGGTTGTCATCTTTAGGAAGCGGTATCGGATATCCAAACTTTAGGAGACGGTAGAATCTATTATTACAACTTTGTAACATCATTACAAACAATGATCTTTCTCCAAAAACCTCATTTTTATAACGATTCGATATCCGTATGTGCTAGTGGGTACTATCATCACCTATTAATATTTTAACACTGATTAATAAGGAGTCTGTATAAATCTTTAGTTAAATGTTATAATGCATGTTCGATTTAATATTACCGTTCCAGTGTCATTATCACCATGAGTAATCGCCATTTTTAGAATCAAAACCACTTTTGTGTGAACGTGGCACCCCAATAAAGGCATATGGTCCTCACCTATGAAATTGCGTTTCATATAGAAAAATACTTTATTAACGAAAAGTACATACATTACGTGATTAATCGCATTACTGATCGTTATTGTCGATACATTTGTACCATTTTAATCGAAGTTCATTGATATCCGTGCTATGAAATCCTGATAATCATTCACAGTACACCTTTATAATAATTGCAGTAATTAATCTCAAGGAGCTGAAATGAACCGATTATGCCAACACAGGTTTGCCAGACATTCTTGGGCAGCTTCTCTTTTCTTAATTTGTGTTTGGAATACTTATGGTTCGGTTACTAACTAGTGCAGTTGATGTTTTCGATTCAGAAATCTATTTGTGTATTTATTCAAGAAGTTAATGCAAACTTTGACACGATTTTATTGTAATTATATCAGATTTCTGAGCGTTTTTAATTTCCAAATTTGATGTCTCGTTTTATTAATTACATACAGCCGTATGTGCTATTTCGGACGTCGTTTGAGATAATGAATCTGTTGAAAATATGACTTTTAATTCATTGTTACCGACGGCCGTCGGTCGACCACGGGGCTAATTGTTATGATTGAAATTGCCAGAACGGAAACAACCAAAACTAAAAGCACATCATGCATTTACGTGCGTAATTGATCCCGCCAAATTTCTAGTTAGATCTGAACACAACACTTTTCGTTCGAGTAGTAATAAGATGTATGGAGTAGATCTGCGTAGAGCAACTTCAGATCGCACTAGGTATTTGACAAGATCTGTATCTGGACTATAAATATTGATATTGCGTGCCGTCTGTGCTGTTTTGATGCTACGATGGAACTCGTATTAAAAAATATAGCACAGTTTCGAAGTTTCCATGGTCATATAATCAATATCAAAGAAAAATATAACGAATGACTCTTTTTTTTAAAGAAATGTCATCGCTAATTAACAAATTAATTTAAATTTGGTATTCATCCTACTAATATTATAAATGTGGAAGTTTGGATTATCTCAACTGATTTAGATGAAATTTGGTAGATAGATAGATGAAGTACTGGATTAACACATAGGCTACTTTTATCCCGGTGAAATATTCCCGTGGGATAGTTTGGATGTTTAGGTGTTTGAATCTTACTAAATATGGATGTTTTATTACGCTTTCACGTATCAAAGGCTTTTGACCAACTTCTATCCCACAATATCTCACAGGAACATATTACCGGGATATCAAGTTTTACTTTTACTTTTTATCCCGGTAACTTCAAGTAGTTAACTGCAAATTGTCAATAGGTGACGTTATTATATTTGCGCATGGTGATATGGTTGTGTTATCCTTCATATGTAAGAATTACATTAATTTCTCATTAATGTTCTATTATTTATTCTAGTTCTAGTATTTGGCACGGTCCGATAACGCAGGTGAGCAGCCGTATTTTAATCATGACAAAAAAACGAAACAAATCTTTCACAAAGCTCGCCTCGAACCATGAAAATAGGCCTCTCTGACGCTTAATCCTCCCAAATTATGCAATGGCACTAGACTACGTGTTGTAGAGCCGAGAAGAAATGTGATTAAAGTCAGTATACTGACCGGTATAGCCAAAGAGGAGGAAATTTTGATTCCTCGAATACCTATAATCCCCAAAAATTTGCCTTTCCAATTTAATAAACGCTGTGTGACGATAAATAAATCCCAAGGACAAAACTTAAAAGTGGCGGGAATGCATTTAAGCACCTCATTCTTCTCACATGGTCAACTTTATGTGGTTGCTCCCGAGTTTCGAGTGCCCAGAATTTTCATGTGCTCACCGAAAGTAATCGGTCTTATAATGTCGTCTACATTAGCATATTGTAATTGAATATGAAATTGCTTAGGATTATGATATCAACTACGATTATATTACGACTGAACGAATTTGATTTCTTCATCCGGAAACATTTACAAGTTCTTTAGGATAGCTATTTTTGTATAGAAATTGTTCATGTGATATATAAATTGATAAGGTAAAACATGTGACACTTTTATTCCGGGCAAATGCATAGAAATCATATAAATCCAAATGTCTTAGAGAGGTTCGTACTATTATAATTGTAAAAGTGTATTTATTTGATGGTTTGTCCTTTTTTTCAAATCAAAACGGAGCGACGACGGATTGATGTGTTTTTTTATTTTTTATATGAAGATTTATTTTGTATGGAGGACCCAACAGTGACATAGGATACTTTTTACAACGACAACATATCTTACTCGCATAGGAAAATACGCTTTGTTACCCTGTAACCACGCAGGCGAAGCCGCGGGTAACAGCTATTAGGTAATATCTGAAAGAATATCTAAATTCGCTGGAAGATTTTAGCGACCGAGATAGGTCACCAAGGAGCTCAAGGTGACGTGATGCGCTAGCAAAGTACGAGGAAGGAGTATCTCCTTATAATTCAAGCGGCTGTAAGTTACGATAATCGTTTTACGTATAGGGTATATATAAATTGGTTTTTAAAAACTATCGGTGTATAAAAAAAATAGAGCGCCGGTAACGCATCTGTACATAACGTATCTGCGGTTAATGCGTAGGTTACAATAACATATTTTCTTTGTGTCCTCGATTTATTTATCATCTACAATTTATTTGCATTCGAGTTTAAAATACCGCACGATATGGTAAATCAGAAGTATGAGAACCTGTTTGGTTGGTCACCCTGCACTTGCCAAGTGCAACCTACGCTACGTACCAATAAAGTTAATGAAGACAAATGTACGCTGTGTCGAGAAGAATACACACAGGTACACACTTGATTATTGTATTTTACAGCAAACAAACTCTGTGTTGTTTCTCGTTACTATAGTTTATGAAGATAATAAGTAATTTTGATACATGTCTATATTAGTATATTTGAGATTAACATACTTGCAGATCGTTTGACTGATCCCCGAAAAATGTACACATTTAAACTTGAATAAAAAAGTTTTTTTATGTTTTTTATTTTGTTTTTTTTTAATACAAAGTTGCTATGAACGCTAGTATTAATTAAGTATCACTCGTACGATGCCACCCTCGCTGCTAACACAACAACTCCTTAGGAGCTTTCTGGTGACCTCACTCACACGCAGGAATACAACAACCCTCTAGAGAGTGGTTATATGGCTGCGGTTTTCTGTGAGGTACTTCCCGAGACCGACTGCTTTGATGCGCGCTACCTCTCTTAAATGTTTAAGCAGAATATATGTCGCCAGATTTCATTGACGAAGGCCCATGTAATATAAACAAGTGGACAGATTTTACTCAATCTTCTATATTTGTTCATTTGTTTCCTTGCCTTTTGATTTTTCTTTGATATCGCAGTACAAGCTGCACGAAATATCATAGACGTGTATAGACGTCATTGATTTGACTGCTTCTATTCCTGTAGAGCATTCGATAAATTGAAGGTCATAGTGGAAGCAGATTCATCTCAAACCACGCCTGGAATTCAACGTACGAGTCATAAAACAATACCGTGTCATTTATGTCAAATTATGTAGTATGAAAACACCTAACAAAATCGCGGCGACATATGATTGCCATAACTTGTTGAATAGACATAAAAATGTGAGTAGGTATTCTGAATTGATTGTCATTTGTGATGAATAATGGATGCCATATGAGCACCGAAAACAAAGTAGTAAAGTAGTCAAAGCCTTGTCACAAATGGAAATTGAAACATAAAACACTGAATATGTGGATTATCAATTTATGGCGGACTTATACCGGCACAATTGGTCTTTGCATCTTCTAGACACTTATCACAGTAATGATAATATAATACAGTAAATGATAATTGACAAGCTCACTGTCAAAGAAACGGATTTGTCAATTGCTCTAGTTCAATGGGAGGCTTCTTCCCGCGCTTTTGACGAGTGACATTACAATAATGTCACTCGTCAAAAGCGCGGGAAGAACTTGAATTTTTTACAATTCAGTATAAAATTAGTATCATGCGACAATTTCGATAGTATTTTGTAACATAAGTGCTACTGAAATTATACAATAATGAAAAAACTCAAATATAACACGTTTATGCACTTTTTGGCAGACGTGAATAAATTCATCAAAAAAACCTTGTAAAAATTGAAATCACTATCGTTTTGCGGGTGGTATTTATACTGGGTTGACTGGGTCTAGGTACCCTTCCCAAGTATTTTTTCAGCACAGTTCCTGAAGCTGGAATATAGAATTAAGATTTTCAAATGGTTCTAAACTGAAGACTTGGCTGTATGGGCTAGATCTCTTTGCCTTTCCCCTCGGGGATAAAAAGAACCAATCTAGTCAATGGTTCATCACTATAATGCTCGTCCCCACAGGACAAAGAATTGTATTGAAACTATAGGAGTTACAACTGAAAACCAGACCAGACCGTTTAAAGTCCTCGAAATTCATTTTAAGAAACAAGTTCATTGTTTTCTCTTCCATAAAATAAATTTACAGCAATTAACAATAAGCGAAAAATTCTTTGATCACACAGACGATAGACCACAGATGGTAACGTCAGTGCAGCCAGACTCTAGCGGCTGACCGCTCTTGATGGCAGCGACATTACTGTTTTGTTACTACATTTAACGCGAGCATTGATAAATATATATAAAAGACCAGTTGTATGGTGCGTTAATTAACCTATTGTTATATTAATGTACTGTAGTAATATGGAAATGCTTCGGTAAACGATGCCGCCGGCTGCCATCCCATCTGCTAGCCTCCTTTCTAAAAGTTATTCTTAACATTATAACTATCTTAACGAAATTATTTTCAACTGTTTTATATTTATTATTATTATTCCTTGCGTTATACCGTTTCCTAAACCATTAAACTGTCATCAAACCTCCACAACCTAGAGGGAAAACCAAACATTTCTTAGGAAATGTTACGAGTACATATCTTTTGAATTACAACTTTTTGAACGTGCGGATTTCTTTACGATGTTTTCCTTTGCCGATGAGCAAGTGATAATTACAAATATGTTCGTAACCGAAACATGCATTTAGTGGTACGTGCCCACGAAAGAATTCGAACCAGGAACCATGGGTGAACAGGCTGGTTCGTTGTACACTGGACTATCATAACTGGACTGATTATTCTTATACTATACTAGCTGCTGCCCGCGGCTCCGCCCGCGTCTAGTCAAATAACGTAGCCTATGTGTTAATCCAGATCATAATCTATCTACGTGCCAAATTTCATTCAAATCCGTTCAGCCGTTTAAGCGTGAAAGAACAACAAACATCCATCCATCCATACAAACATCCATCCAATCCATCTATACATACAAACTTTCGCATTTATAATATTAGTAGGATTATGTCAAGTCAACTCAAATCAAAATCTTTTTATTCCGTAAAAATGGCTACATTTGTTTGGAATCGTCACAATTTTTTTCCCTACCGTGCAGTTTATGACTAGGTGAGCACTGATAAAAATACTGCCAAAAAACTCAGGCATCCCTCTTTTGGTGTCCAAACAAATTTACATATTTTATTAATTACATTATAATTGGATCGACTCACTCCCAGGCATTTTAATCATTAATATAGTCAGATACTTTATAATATGCCCTGCTACACAATTTGGCTTTAATAGTAGTTTTAAATTTGTTTATTGACAATTCTCTTATATTGCTGGGAAGTTTGTTATAGAACCGTATACATTGCCCCATAAAAGAATTACTTATTTTGTGTTTATTATTTATCGATATTCATTTGTCTTTTTAAAAGAGAAATGAATTATTAATTACTAAACGGCTGACATTATCAACGGACGTGAACTTGCTTAGCACGGATATTCGGATAGTAAAGTAAAACTACATTTGGGAATTCTCACGGAATAAACGCTCAGACGAAAACGAAGTATATTTCCTAGTAACTATAAACGCCTACCGTTGATTTCTTTATTTAGACACTTGAATGTATAAAATATTTTTAATGGTTTGATTTGCATGACTAATTGGTGAATATCACGCGTCTATTCCATACTCACGGTCGACGGTGACGAGCTCGGTGGCGCAGTGGTGAAACGCGTTGTTACGCTACTTTGACACCAACGCTCGTGGGTTCGATTCCCACACAGTACAAACATTTGTGTGCATGAACATGTCTGTTTGTCTTGGTCTGGGTATTTTCTATGTATAATAAGTATGTATTTACAAAAAAAAAATGTATTTACGTATGTTTATCAGTTGTCTAGTACCCATAACACAAGCTTCGCTTACTTTGGGGCTAGATGGCGCTGTGTAATTTGTCCGACAATATTTATTTATTTATTTATTTATTTACTCACGGATTCTGTAGGTAAAATTCTAACTCGAACTGGAATGGTGAATACGTAGCGTCCTCCGTCCGTCTGTTCGTCACAGATTTCCCGTCCTCCGCCCCCTTTTATCGTCGAAGTTTATATAAAACTTAAATTACTGGTGATAAAAGTTTATGTAAACTACATGAAAAATATGTCTTTTATTTGTACTTATTTATCATGAATCCAAATCCAAAAACATATAGTTAAAAATTGTAAGGCACATACGGATGGATCGTTTCACGAGACCTTGACTTTCCAGTTTCATACTGTACACAATACAAATTCACTGGTATAATTTTAATACAAGCCATCCCTAATACAATCGCACAGCCGCCGACGGCTGGGAGTTCATCTCCGTACACTGGAACCGCAATGGTCGCGTACTGTGCGGTTCCAGAAAAGATTTCTACCAAAAACTATTGTTCTGGAATGAGCTCCCTTGCCGAGGTCTACCACATGGGGTTCTTCAAGAAACGCGTGAAGAGGTTCTTACGGGGTCGGCAACCCAAGAGTGACACCCCTGGTGTTGCAAATTTCCATAATCTACTGTAACTGGTTACCATTAAGTAGGCTGTACGCTTGTTTGTCACTTAATGGTACAAAAAAATAACAAAGTTAATAGCATCAATATATATTAACGATATTTATCTATCTATAACTTCACGCCAAATCCCTTGCGGGGTAGGCAGAGAGAACCGAGCGCCACGTGACTCGATCCTTACACACCTCACTCATATTTTTTGAAACACTTTTTATACAACTAGATTGGCAAACAAGCATGCGGTCCGCATCAGATGGTAAGGGGTCACCGCAGCCTATTGACGCTCGCAACACCACAGGGATGTTACTTAATCTTGTGACCTAAGGATGTTTTGTCACAGTACCCAGTAATTTCCCTGCCATATCTCACATTTCAAACCGGTACAAGCTATATAAATATAGCTGCTTGGCGGTAGGAACAGGTGAGACAGAGGTATCCATTCACACGACTTTTGTACAAATTCTCCCTAAAGTAAAAAGACATTTAAAAATATAATTTTATTGTATCTTATTCAATTCTCTTACTAATTATTTATCTTTTTTAATCTACTTACATTTCGGAAAACTACCTAATTATAACATTATATTACAAAAACACAAGCTATACTTTGGCATAGTGGGGCAAATCACGTACCTACCTACCTCAGCCACGTATCAAAAGATAGACACGTTATACACCAACATTATTGTATTTTAAAATGGCGCAAGTAGTACAATATCTACGGTTATTTATGATGACACTTTGCTCTAACAAAAAGACGAATAAATACTTGTATGTATGATATATGTATATACCTGATATATATATTTTTTTCTTTTATTGACAGAACCACAAACAGGTTTACAATACAGCTTACATCTTATGGCATAACCTAAAATTTTTTTTTTTATTGTAAACCCAACAATCGTTACAAATAATACGTTAACATGCACAATTATAAATATATAAAACGTTTACAAATATTATTTATTCTGTTTCTATTTGTGATTATGAATTTGTGTGTTATATTACCTGTCGTTAGAAAGAGAAGTCGTTTAAAGTATTGAGATATATGATGTTATAGTTTAAACTGAACTAATTCCACATTACTTTTCAACATATTAACATGTGAAATTTAAGAAAAATTTGTACAGTAAATATTCGACACTGATCATAGAAACACAAAGATATACCTGCTAATTTACAGTTGTATTACCATTCGAAGGCACTCGAAATTATATTCACAATCATTGGGTTTATGCATAATTGCTATATCAATTATGATAAAGAGTGCATTGTATATTAAGTTCCGGTTATTATTTGTAACCGCATTCATTTTAAGTGTACCTTTCCTGTGCTAAATCTCATTTTCACGCATCTACTGCGTGGTCGATAGCATGTTTGCACAATGATTCTGTTATAATAGCGTGACTTGAATTGTGTATTTTATCTCATAACGATGAGCTCGTTGGCACAGTGGATAATAATGCGACTTTGACACCAACACTCGTAGGTTTGATTCTCGCACAGGACAAATAATTGTCTGCATGAACATGTCCGTTTTTGAAGTAGGGCGCATCAGAGCAACCCGTCTGGGGATGTACCTCCACGTCACAGAAAATCGCATCCTAATAACTCCCTGGAGGGTTGTTCTGTTCTTGCGTATGAGTGAGGTCACCAGTAAGCTCCTTAGGAGTTGATGTGTTAGCAGCAGAGATGGCATCGCCTGAGGCGCATTAAAGCAACCCGTTTGAAGAACTACTTCCGCCTCACAGAAAACGGCAGCCAAATAACAATTCCCTGGAGGGTATTTGTGTTCCTGCGTGTGAGTAGGGTTACCAGTAAGCCCCTAAGGAGTTGATATGATAGTAGCTGCAGTGGCAGTGGTGGTTACATGAGTAATTCATGTATTCATAAGCCAGGTTACTATAACCATTCTGCATTAGGTGGGCCGTAGAGTTGTATGCCTCCCGACGTTGTATAAAAAAATATCATAAATTTTGCCAGGATAGTTCCGTTAACATTATAATAATGTGATGACGTGTTGGATATTCTCGACGGTTAGCAGACTTATTTAGTCATTCATTTTGAGTTCGTTTAGGTTGCCTTGGTGAGCCCTTTTTAAGACATACCTACATTAATTTTATCTTAATTATATTATTTCAAAGAATGTAGGAAGAAAGAATGACGACACAGGTCGGGGTCGGTCAATACCCATGCCCAAAATGGATGTGTTATAAGAGGCATAGGATGCGGGATTTAAAAAAAAAAATCGGCCAAGTGCGAGTGGGACTCGCGCACGAAGGGTTCCGTACCATTATCTATAAAAAGGCAAAAAAATAACGTTTGTTGTATGGGAGCCCCCTTAAATATTTATTTTATTCTATTTTTTAGTATTTGTTGTTATAGCGGCAACAGAAATACATCATCTGTGAAAAATTTCAACTGTCTAACTATCACGGTTCATGAGACACAGCCTGGTGACAGACAGACGGCCGGACGGACGGACGGACGGACGGACAGCGGAGCCTCAGTAATAGGGTTCCGTTTTACCCTTTGGGTACGGAACTCTAAAAACGAGTGAGATATCTCAGATCTTTCTGCATACCCCGCAAGGAACTTGGCGAAAATATAGATATACATAATGAAAATTTCATGATCTTTAATATTTTATATTACCATTGCTAATACAAATTATCAGTGTTTAATATTATTTTTATACTAAGCACATATCGTACAAGATCCTCAATTTAACCGTGTATCACCTACTTAAACATACCTTCATTTCAAACAAATAAATTTATGATTATCGATATGATAAGTTACTGCACTAAAAGTTAATATTTTATAGCATTTAGTAGTAAAATAATATTAAACACTGATAATTTGTATTAGCAAATAAGACAAGCCTCCAAATAAGACATGCAAAAAAAAATACAAGTGAAGTTATCTTTTTCCTAATCAATATAACTAATAACGATGTGAAGTGATATCGTATAAATGCTTGCAATGCAGGAAAATCGCTCGCGAGTTGCGCAACTTCACTCACTCGCAAAATCATAACAACTCTTCAGGCAGTTGTTACTTGGCTGAAGTTTTCTGAAAGGCGGAATACTTCGTTGCTGAACATATCAATTAAAATACGAGTAAGCCTTATAACAGTTGCATATGTGTAACATCTGACATCTCACCTTGGTAACTAATAACTAGAATTAAATTATTATTTTAAATATTTAAGAAATTATTCATATCAAAGAAATTACGCGTGTAGTTAATTAATTTGTTTTAGAAGTTAAAATTCTTTAGACGCGAAATGACAAGTAATCCCGATCTTTTTCGAACACAAATAACGTTTTCAAACGAAAATGACGTTCGGTAAAAAATAAATAGTTTTTTAGGGTAGTAGTGATAATACTTTTTCAATTGTAACAAAGTATTCGTTTTAAGGGTTCCGTACCCAAAGGGTAAAACGGAACCCTATTACTGAGGCTCCGCTGTCCGTCCGTCCGTCCGTCCGTCCGTCTGTCACCAGGCTGTATCTCTTGAACCGTGATAGTTAGACAGTTGAAATTTTCACAGATGATGTATTTCTGTTGCCGCTATAACAACAAATACTAAAAAATAGAATAAAATAAATATTTAAGGGGGCTTCCATACAACAAACGTGATTTTTTTGCTGTTTTTATAGACAATGGTACGGAACCCTTCGTGCGCGAGTCCGACTCGCACTTGGCCGATTTTTACCATTGATATTAGTTTGTTGTCTGTAGCATTGTCTCTCTTATATTGAATGATTATTGACATAGTTTGTTAATTAATCAGCTAAATTGTGGCAATATTTGAACTGACTTTATAATAAGTTATGTAAATGTAGTTTTTTATTTCTCATACTGTGAATTATATTACCAACCTCTCGGAAAATAGCTTGGTGCCATCTCACGGCCATCTCTGACAACTCTGACTCCCGTTTCACGTAATCACACACAGATGGCAGGAAAACTAGAGGAAAGCAAATCAAAAATACATATATTTGGATAATATAATGCTTACTTTAAAAAAGGAAGAATGCAATAGTTAAATTGCTAACTATATAGTAAGTACCCGAGATAATAAAATTTCACGCGTGAGCATGGTGAGCGCCGTCCTCTACCTTTGAGGGTGCAGTTGTCTGTCGTCTGGAAATAATATGATACTTAGGTAATTGGATGTTTATATAATATTTTTTTAATTAAAATATAACCGCCTTTAAAAATATTGTTTAAAAGAAATACAGCAATCATCCCGTTTGTCAGTCTTATCTGTGAGCAAAACCATAGATAATCATATGATCAATATAGAGAACAAAATAGTCGATCAATGTTATTCTGGACAAATTCTTGAAGCAACTTGAGGAGCAACGCTTCACGATTTCAACAAATATCATCCTAACATTACTCATAATTCACTATTACTTTCAATAAATTAAATAAATAATTAATTAAAAATTAAATGTTTTAAAGACAAATCTAAAAATAAATTAAACCGAGATCTCACAGCGGAGGAGAGCTCACATCGCGCAGCGGTGCAGGGAAGTTTTATTGCGTTATTATCCCAAAAGAGAGTAAGGTCTCTAATTACCTACACCATATTGCTCGCAGACTACGAGTATAGAATCGCGAGAATTCTAGCATACCAAACGGTATGCAAATAGGATACTAATAGTGTGTAGTATTATAATTACCTATCCCTATTTGGGGTCAGCACAGAATGGTCTTTTCTTGTATCACACATTTGTGTCAATAGTTAATTCCATGTCCTCTACATACATGTCCTTTTTCGTACATTCCGTCATAAAAAATATTCTATTCGAAATGGCCAACTTTGGTTTTGATACAGGCATCTATGGATTTCCGCGCTGTTTCCATGGGAAATTTAGCCACTGCCTGCTCCAGAGATTTTTTAAGAGACACAAAGTCGGCATATCGTTTTGAGCAGGCCATGTCCTCTAAAACTGACCATAATTTGTAGTCAAAGGGTTCAAATCTCGGCTAGACGAGGGCCAGTTTTCAGCTCTTATAAGTCCGGATTGTTAGTTTCGAGCCAGGTTTGGGTAGTTCGTGCCTTGTGACCAGGTGCAAAGTCCTGCTGGAAAGTCCACGGTAAATAAATAAATAAAAAATATTTATTTATTTACAAAAATGAAGCTTTGTGCCTCCTTGATAAGATACCCCCCGTCAAACCATTACAGACGCATGCTGATGACCATGTTGTATATTTCCGACTAATTGGGCAGCTGTCTTGTATATAGACGATAAACGCCGAGCTTCTGGTCTTGTTTTATTATACGCGACAGAGTCCTAGCGGGAATCTTCATTTCATGCAATAAAACTTTTTGTTTCCCTAATGGGTTTTCAGTAAATTCTGGATTTAACAGCATTAACAGCTTTTGTAGTTCTAACGGCACGCGGTCGCCCCTATCTTGTATGGTCTTCAACAGAGGAAGTGTTGGTATATCTGTCGATAGTGCGATATACGAACATGTTTGCGTCACGCCGTTCCCTGGGGTGAACGCTACAGATGAAGCCTATGACGCCTTCCCGGCTAAAGGCAGTCCCAGGGGCTGTTTTAGTCAGTCGGAATCTGACATCACTAGTTCGTTCGCACGAAACAGTATCACTCACCTTCTCCCTCCCGTTTTCCGGAGGGTGCCCCTCACGGAAGAATGACTAATGCACACCCGCGTGTGTGGGTTGGTCCTTCTTTTGTGGGTCTACAATTTTCTTGGGCGAAAAACAAATATATATATATATATATATACGAACATACGGCTGATACCAAGCCTTTGAAGTGTCTTGAATATGACCGACGGCTCATACCCACTTTGTGCAAAGCAATCACGGCAATCATATTTTCTTTAACATCCCATTCCTTATTGTATTTTGAGAATAAACACGAAAAAAATAAGTAAAACGTCGGGAAATCGAAAGAACTTCTTAACATAATAATTGCGTTTCAAATTCAAAATAATTAAAAAGTTGAAAAAAGAAAAGTTTCTATGTAACATGTAACAGTATTTATGGCCATACTAGTTACCTAGTTTAATTGTTAAATACTTATATGTGATATTAAGTACTTAGTTTACTCGATCAGCCACACATATAAAGGTCGTGCGTGACAACAAACGGTTTTTTACTTTCCAACTAGAAAGGTCACCTCATTCATCTCGAGTAAATATTGTTAGCTTCCGCACTACCCGCCCACTAGTCAGCCAATATAAATACACTTATCATTATTATAAATCGAGGCGCCTACGTCATTTTTTCTATGAATTCCGTTGTAGTCTGGTCCAGTTTTTATTGAATGCAATAAGAAGATCGCAAAAAAGACTATTATTTTATATACTTGTTTACTTTGAATTAAACATTTTTTTTCGGAAGAATCACGGGTTTTATTTATTTTGTTGAACCTGATGTTTCGAAGGCTTTGCGGCGTCCGTGGTCGCAGGAAGACTAAGGTGATATTTGTCTTACATTCCTTATTCCTAATAACTAATGTAAATGGAATGAGTAATGTATGTAATATTTTTTTGCGCTCTGCAAACCACGCGTCTGATCTTTACAAATCATCTGACATGAACACGATAACTATCCGAGTAATGGTTGTTTCGCTGTAACTTGAAGTGTAACTTGAAGCTTAATTTTAAGCACTATCGTTTTTTTTTCATAATCTGATACAGTAACTATACTCTTGTGCGTACACTTGTGTTTGAAATATCAATTTTCATAAAATCGGAATTGTAATATCCGTTTTCAAAGGTCTTTGATACAAAATATTTAAAACTTTCATGCTACAGTAGCCACTAATATTCTACCAATCGGCATTGCCACAAGGTCACACGTGTTAATTATAATTTCAATCATATATTTTTAATTCAATCGTTTGCTTTTATACACGAACCAGCTTAATAACACTTCTACATGTCCTAATCATATCTCAAGTTAATTCTAAGCATTTCTCATATTTGAACGTCGCCACGTTGGGTAAAAAATAAGCATATGTCGCGTCTGATTTGAAGCTTATGAACGCTTTTGCTTTTGAGAAACCTTTATATAAGAAGAAAAATGTTATGTTCTCTATAGGTGTAAAATTTCTATTAGTTTAATTTACCTAATAATTCTGTTATAATTATGAAGATTTACAAAAATAATGTTTTGAATAGATTAAATTACAATTATACTTAAAAAAAAGTCTTGGATACCTACATTTTACAATACTGACTTTATCATTTTAAAAAATGAATATTCACTTATTTCATACTAGCTAGTATTAAATCTAAGATAGGTCGAATCTTGATCTAACTTAGCACGGATTAGATTTTTTGTTCATCTTAATTAGATCAATGATTCTAAGTAACATAATGGGAAGTGTTTACATATTGCCAATAAGCCAAAACTCGTCTTGCCACACAACTTTTTGTTTCATATTTTTTTACAAGCGTCGAATCTGCACCAATTGAATAGGGATATCAGAGAAGTTTACTTAAGATAAAAAAAAAATCGAGTCCGAAAAATAACTTAATAGTTTTAATACGGATTTCAATGTTACCCTCAACTAATTTATATAAGTAGTAAGCAGGACTAATGAGATGTGACGACCATTTTTTTTTTGCAAAATCATACACAAACACATACTTGTATATACACAAACACATACTTGTACACAGTATACAAATATTAGTATATCAAAATTCGGTATGTAGTAGAATACTCATACAGCTTAATAGAACACAGTTTTTATTGCGCAAATAGGTTAAGAGGTCGATGGGTTTACAAAAAAGAAGCATATGCATCAAACATAGATCCTCCTTTTTCGGTCGGAAGGCGATTAACATGCTATCTTTCGGCCGGAACTAAAATGATGTAATTCGAAGGAGGTCTGCAACCGCCGACACGGCCTCACAGACAGCCCAGGCACGTAACAAAGCAAGGGTCAAGGTGTTACAGCATTTGTTCGTATAGTAGTACAAGATATACAAGCACCTGCAAGGTTTTTGATAAGATGAATATATGGATGGTTTACTAACATGTTCACAGCAGTAACTGTATATCGTGTAGTAAGAACTGGTCGCAAACATGTCTGTTTGTCAATAACAAATGGCTAATGTGTAGTGCAGGACTCGCTCATTTTTGTACACCAAATAGGTATATGTGAAAAGTCTCAGTTTTTCATAATTAAGTAGCTGAATTGAACACATCGAATAATTTGTATATTATTATATATTATGTATTATTTTATTTTCTTCACTTTCATAATAGGAATTCTATCATGATACATCTTATGGAAAATAATATTAGTATCTCCGGCGGTACCAAATAAATATACAGATTATTGCGTATATCAGTTGTTGTAAATAATAAATCCTTTCACTTCCACAAGTGGAACCTTTACGGTGCATGATAGAATATAATGACATCAAACTAGAACTTAGTAGCGTACAAGTTGCATGACGGCATCGAGAACAAGAACAAGCTGTTTGGAATTGTCCCTTGCGGCGTAAACCGCGTGGATAAATACTAAATCTATGGGCCTGCATCAATGCACAAGCACGTAATAAAATAATTGTGGCGAGTGCAAGGCACTGCAAGGCCACAGCCGGCCACAGCGCGTATACAGAACATACAGGCAGACAGTGACAGCGTGGCGCCGCACTCAGCAACCAGCCCGCCACCGGCGTCGTGTGTCCGCTGCCGAGCCGGCAGCCACGCGTGAGCACGAACTGTTTCCGCTCAGTTGTTATCGGCCCGTAACACCTCAATGTTAACTCATTAATTAACATTCACGATCTCTATCAATTAGGTAATTTAAAACAAGACTAAATAAAATATTTTTGTATACAAGAATATTAATAGATTATTCGATATGTATTATAACATTAGTATAATACATTCTAGAATGGAGTGTATTATAAAAATATCTTTTGTCTAATCAATTGAGTAGTAGAAAATTGTCGACACACACTCGGATTTTTCTTTATACACTAACACTTTGACCTAATAAAATATTCGGTACCTACGAGTATTATAGATTCCTCTAAAAACACAGGTTTATGACGGTACTCATTGGCGCAAGACGCGGACAATGCTACCCGCTATCCTATCTATGCCTAACCTTGGTAATATATCATCTTTTTGGTACAATGTAATGTGAAGCTTCATTACTATTGCTTTTGTTATATTTTACTAGCTTCACTCACAACTTCATGTACACGTATCCAGTGGGAACCGTTTTTGCTCACTTTCTTTCTTTTGCTTGCTCGGTTTCTAAGGATCGTATCAGGATGTAAATTATATATACCCTATGAATTGGGCTATCAAATGCAAAAAGAATTTTTCAAATCCGATTGGTAGATCCAAAGATTAGTGCGTTTAATCAAACACACTCTGTCCCATTTACAATAAAAAACGTATTTCAATAAGTTTTCTGTAAAACTTAAAAAGTCATCGAGTATTATGGACTTGATCACGGTTATGAAAATTAACCCTGCAGTAAAGAGCACATACAGTGTTAAAAATAAGCTTTTGAAATTTGCTTTCGGTCTAATTATGTTGGCAAAACATATAATATACACAGTTTAGGAGTTGGTTACCTCATCAAAAATGACACATTGTGTTAATAAGTTTTGGTCAAGTATCAGTTAATAGATTAACCAAATTTTCCACCGAAAACGAATATTTGCCGTATGCCGAATATGCGAAATACCGAATATTAAACGATTTGAATATAACTTATTTTTATTAACAGTTCGCTAACTGATTGTAGCATGGTACTGAGTTTCAACATTCTGTATAACACAGAAAACAAGTAGGTTACCGTACGATGTATTGTAAATAGGGAAATATTTTAGACATTAGTGTTTGAAAATATTTAAAATCAATCTTCTAAGTCAACGCAATCAAAAGATACGGCTGTTTATGCCTCTTTTATGCGCATATTATGACACTCGCGACGGAATTAAATCCTATAGGATACTACTTCCCGTTGACCTATCATGAAATTTAATAAGAAGCAAGTATGAAGCACAAGTAAAGGAAAAAAAATCTGAAAACCGTAAATTTGTAGTGACATCACCAAAAAAATATATTTTTTTGCGAAATAATTTTTGAAAATATTTTTTACAGACCCCTT
Organism: Pyralis farinalis; assembly: GCA_947507595.1. Lineage (NCBI taxonomy): Eukaryota > Metazoa > Arthropoda > Insecta > Lepidoptera > Pyralidae > Pyralis > Pyralis farinalis. Next base: position 15,269,275 of record OX382271.1, on the reverse strand, counting down.
GGTGCGCGAGTCAGATCGCACTTGACTGCTTTTTTTTTAAACTACAGCGCTGTGGCGGTAAAACGCGCGTGCATGAAAAGGTTTTTTTTTAATTTATGTTTAAATACCGTGAATTGAAATTGGTATTGGTGAATTGCAGTAGTCAGAATGAGAAAAATTGGCTGTTTGATAAGTAACGAGTTATATTATGAAATTTAGTTCAACATTATATCACTCGCTCGTATGGCATTGTCGTTAGTACACTGGTTGATTGAATGTAGATAAAAAGCTATTCATTAAATTTCAGAGTCCTTTATAAATAACCAGCTAATCCCCCCGGCTTCGCACGAGTGATCTGATCGCTACCAAACTTCACAGGATCACCCGCTGGACTGATCTGAAGATTCCCTGAAAATTTCATCAAAATCTACCCAGCCGTTTTTGAGTCCATAGAGGACATACAGACAAACATTCATTTTTATATATATAGATAAAATGATGTGCTCACAACTGGTTGCGTGTGTAGTGCGAAACGGAACACTCAATCATACTCAATGCGCTATGTCTGATTCAATTAAATGTAATACTTCTAATTCACATTGTCTTCAGACGATTCTTTATTTGTCCAGGGGAGGGGGCCGCGTACTGTTGCTAAAACTATTTTGATATGAAGTGAAATTAAGTTTAATTTTGATAAGTATAGGATTTGATTTCATTACATTTAGTTTACGTCAAACTAGTGTCATATGGGTAAAAGTGTAAGTTTAATATAGGCGCATGTTATGTTACACCCTCGATTTTTATAGATTCGGTAATATATTTGTGATATACACACTCGACATAATTATGTAGATACCCCAAAATATCTACAATATAGGTAGTATCGACGACCAGCAAGTTGCACGCCCTAAAGACGTCGATCACAATTCGATACGATATAAATAGATACGTCGTAGGTGCCTAAATAATCTGAGTTTGCGAAATATTCTCACAATGACGTAATTAAAGTTGGCAATCTTGTTTCGGTGTGGGAAACTTCGTCACATCTTCTCGTCCAAAATACCTCAACACCCGAAGAGCAGTCTTTGAACAGTGTGTGTTGCCAGTGACAATATACAGAACTGAGGCGTGCTTTTTCACTGCGGGCCGTATGGGGATGCTCAAAGTCGTTCAGCGTGCTATGGAAAGATCTATGCTGCGGGTTTCTCTGCGTGATAGAATGTGATAGAATCAGAGATGAAGATAACTAAGGTAACCACCAGAGGGTAAGCATGTAAGTTGAAGTGGCAATGGGCCGGCATAGTTTGTAGAAACGATAATCAATGGGCAATAAAGGTTCTCGAATGGTGTCCCCGTGCTGGTACGCGCAATGTAAGGCAATCCGCCACTAGATGGAGCGACGACCTCAAGACGTTGTTGTTGTTGTAATCTCTTTATTGTACAAATATACTTAACATATACAGTTACAAATCTTTAGCATGTACAAAGGCTGACTTATCTCTGTAAGAGATCTCTTTCAGCCACCATTTATAAGCTTAACAGCAATAAGTAATACATATATAGGCAGAGAAACTGTCTGTACCTTCTTTAACACAAATATCATGGACTAATAACATGAGTCATTGCAACAGTAAAAACAGATACATAAATATAACACAAAGAAAATAATAATAAAAAAAAGTAAAAGAAATACATAATATAAGTACGAGTACCTAAGCAAAAACAGATTCAAACTAGGGGCGAATGTAGTGGAACCGAGTACATTGCTCTAGAAAAACATTATTCTTTGGCGTCCGTGTCTATACTGAAGAATCCAAGGCAACGAGATTTGAATAACTCATAAGAGGGCGTCAATCTTATATTCAATGGGAGTGAATTCCACAGTTTTGCCGATTTGACAGTAAAGGAGTTGGAGTAAGTTTTCGAAATATGAATTTGTATGTTAGGAGTTTGTAGGTTACGTTTGTAGAGAGTCGATGGATGCAGGTGGCACATCCTGTCTGTGAGACGAATAACAATCTAGAGGGGAAGTTATGTTCAGCAGTGGACGAATACTGGCTGAGATGATGATGATGATGACCTTATTTCAAAATAAAAACCTATTTTTCGTGTATACGTAGGGGTAGCCTTGGGTTGTGTTATTAGTTGATATAGTTCATGGATTGCAATTCAAGCACCATTTTTTTGGAATTGTTGGGATGTGCTGGAACTTAGAAAGTAAACAATCGCATATTATGAATATAGAAAAAGCCACAATTTGACCAAATAGATCCAGTCACGCATGATACGACCTTGTGATGAGCAAAGACGAACTGTAAGAATTGTCGATGATCCTAAGCTCACATTGTTATAACCGCACCGCTCGACGACGGCGGGGAGTTCACCCTCACACACTGGAACCGCAATGGTCGCGTACTATGCGGTTCCAGAGAAGTTTTCTTCCGAGAACTCTCAAGCTGTGGAATGAGCTCCCAGCCGCGGTTTTTCCAAGGACTACAGCATGAAGTTCTTCAAGAAATGCATGAGGTTTTTTAGAGGGTCGGCAATGCATGAGTGACACCCCTGGTATTGCAAATGTCCATAGGCTACGGTGACTGTTTACCATCAGGCAGGCCATATGCTTGATTGCCACCTTAGTGGTATAAAAAAAAAAGATATTGAAGCCTTGAGTTTAAATTTCCCTCCCTTTGAGTTGTGTTCCGAGAATATGATTCTAACCACCGCGTTTTACAATCGCACCGCTCGCTGGCGGCTTGGAATTCATCTCCACACACTGAAACCACAATGATCGCGTACTATGCAGTTCCAAAGAAGTTTTCTATCGAAAACCTTTGATTTGCCTACCTAGAACTCCCTACCTAGGTTTCCCCAAAGGTCTACAGCATGAGGTTCTTCAAAAATGAGAAGCTCCTCATTTTTGAAGAACCTCACTTCAAAAATGAGGAGCTTTCTACAAGGTCGACAAAATCCAAGTGGCACTCCTGATGTTGCAAGTGAGTGTCCATATGCAACGGTAACTGCATACGATTAGGAAGGTCGTATGCTTTTTGACACCTTCGTAGCAAATTGTAACAATCGATATGTATGTAATAAACAGTGCTGCCAACATTTTGTTCTAACAAAATGCACTCACATCCTCGTGTAAGAAAAAAACACCCACCCGCGTGACACAAAAGAATTACAGTTGACTATAATATGTAACAAAATGTAATATTCGAGTATGTATGTAACAAACAGTGCTACCAACATTTGGTTCTATCAAAATGCATTCATATCCTCGTGTAAGAAAAAAATCCTTCCCTGGTGACACAAAAAAAAATAAACAAACGATCCAATGAATTGTTATAATGCTATAGTTTTTTTTAATAGTAGTTGGGTGACATACAAGCATTAACGTAGCCCATGAACACTTGCAATACAGAAAATGACCACTGCTGCTAACACTGCAGCTCCTTAAAAGCTTAACAGTAAAACCACTCACTCGCAAGAACACAACTAAACTCCAGTACGTTGTTATTATCTGCGGTTTTCTGTGAGATGGAGATACCTGTACAGTTGGGCAACTTTGATGCTCCCTACCTCTCATAAAAACACTCAGACTAAAACAAACAGACAGGTTCATGCACACAAATGTTTGATGACGCGTCTTGATGTTAAAGTAGCATTGCCAACCACTCCTCCACCAAGCTCAGCATAAAGTCTTCTATAAGAAGGAAGCACTTACCACATCTAATTTCGTTGAGCCCCGTCTGTCAATCAATGGTGTGCACTATGTGCTGATGAGTTGCTCACTTCCCCTGGGGCGATCGCCTTCGACGAAGCCTTTAAAACCTTTCCAACTAATCCCTAGATGGTATTTAATCAGTAACAGTCTGATGTAACCCATACGTTCATCAGAATTTACCAGCTCTCTCACTCGTCCGGAGGATTGTCCGGAGGGTGCTCCCCAGGAAGAATGACGAAGGCACACATTCAGTGACTATATTTTTTTTGTGGGCCGTCGTTTACGTTGTGCGTAAAAACATAAATACTTGTAAAATGATTTGACGTAGTTGAATTAAGCGCATATGATGATCCTTATTTACTTAGACAGCAAAATAATATCATCTCATCTTTCCTTTTTCTCCGTTTCCTAATCCATTAGGATTAGCGGGATCCGCTACCTGAACCTAAGGATTTGGCGAAGGTACTGATTTTTACATGCAGCGACTGCCGTATAAATTTATAAAATGCTCAGATATAATATCATAAAATATTTTAATTTTCAGATCCTACAATGCGTTCCTGTTGCGCCGAGGTCAACGCACAGTCTACACGACAGTCACAGGGACGTTACTCCGCAGTATGATTACAGCGTTCAACACATACCAAAGTACGAAGAACCCTCGAATCTTCAAAACGAACAAGTTATCTCCGTAAGAATTACTTCATCAGTCGCCGTTGGGAAACGAAAAGGAAAGCCAGTTCAAAAAACATTATATGAAAACTCTAATCATAATTTTGATGAATCTGGCATGTTGACTGATTTTACAAAAGTATTAAACTCTACAGAAACTATCACCCCCGATGACAATTTTGAAAAGGAAGTAAACGACATGCCACCTAATTTAATAGGTGCAAACATAGAATTTCTTAAGCAACTCAATGCAAAGAAAAAACTTAAAAATACTTATAATTCAGATACAGATCATTCCTTTCAATTGAATTCGCATTCGGAACCTGAAACAAAACCAGTGCTAGAATTTAAACAATTAAACGACGAAAACACAGAAATGTCTCCTGTCTCTACTGACATAGAAAATATAAATGAAGATGTCTTTTTCGAATCAACTAACAAAAACACTAATTTTACGGACACTATTGCTGAACCATCATTAAAATCTGTTGTTGAGTTTGGTTATGAAGATGATGATATAATCGAAGATATACCACTTGCTAGATCAGTATCACAGCCTCATTTTAAGGTAGAACGTGCTGATCACGATATTTTATTTCCTGATCAACCTTTAATTATACAACACAATGTCACTGATGACTCTTTAGCTGAATCATTAATTAAATCTGTGCCCAAAGTTCCTAATAAATCCAACGAAGGTATTCATAACGCACCTGAAATTTCAACATTGCCTCAAAATAATTTGTCTAATTTAGCAAAACAGTCATTCAATGATCAGGGGGATAGTACTAGTCAGACGACTGTCAGTTTTAATATAGTTCATGATACGCCCGTTAAATCTAATAACTACGAAGAACCTACTAAAACATTCAGCAATTTTGATGACTCATCAAAGTTCTATGATTCCCCAAAAATTTACAGTCAACCGGCAAAGATATATAGTGAACCCGCTAAGTTTTACAGCGAGCCTGCTAAGGTATACAGTGAACCAGCCAAAATTTATAGCGAACCGGCAAAAATTTATAGTGAGCCAGCAAAAATTTATAGCGAACCAGCGAAGTTTTACAGTCCACCCGCATCCTTACACCTTCCTCCAGATGTTCCACCGAAACACACAACATGGCAGGAACATTCATATAGTCCTTCAATTACAACTAACGAGAATACTACTCCGATAACTACAGTTGCTAGTACGGAAATACTGTCGAATGTGAAAACTATTCCAGAACACCAACCGGAAAAAAATTATGAAGTAGATGAAAAAATTAGCGTTATATCAGATGGAAGGATTCATGGAGTACAGGAATCAAGTACAGAAAAATGCAAACAAGACAATTGCAAAGTTGGATATGTCGTTGAGGGCAGACAATACAAAAAGTATAGAGTGGAAGAAAGGACATCAGACGGATTTATAGTCGGGGAATATGGCGTAGTCAGAAATGAGGATGGAGCATTGAGAGGCGTCCGGTACACAGCAGATAGTGACGCCAGCCCGCGTCTCATATATGACGCCCTGATGAAGTTCCTACAGTTGAAATAAATGTAAAGGACCTTAGTAGATCAATGAAATAAAAAGAAACTTATTTGCTCATTTATTAATAAGTATGTATAATATACATGAATAATCAACAATGCAAATTACGTAACAGTTTAAAGACTGACTGATGACTTTTAATACTTACGTTTGTTTTAGAGTAATCTTATAAATAACCGCTAAAACATTTTTCAAATTATCAACTGGTTTGTTCGAAAGAAATTGTTTCACAATATTATATACGATTCAATAATTATTCATTACAATGTAAAGAAAGCTAGAATAAAATCATAATTATTATTACTATACTAGGTATAAGTATGTTCTTCGGATATTTTATAAATGAAATAAAAATATCTTGAAGGAAATAGGTGCCATGGTCGTAGCAAATGAAATTCTGATTCAATACTCGCTGCTATATAAATAGAGATAGCATAATTATTACTAGTAGATTATAAGTTATACTGTATATAAATCGTAGAATAAATTGAATGTATGATAATATTTTAAAGCATTTGTAATGCCGTCGTTGGAAAACCGATGTTTGAAGAAATACAGTAATATTTCTTACTCAGGTTAAGACAGTGCAAATGTTATGTGCGTACTTCATTAAACACACAATATTAATCCCATGTATTTTTTTCTCCGGAGCAATGAATATCAGAAGTTAAAAATTAAGCATATTAGGTTTTAATATAATTTACTGAATCTTGTAGCTTCGATTGTATAATTTGTCGGATCACTTAGACTTGGATGTATTCTGAAAATATATGAAAATTAAGGATTCAAAGCTAAGCAGATATTACCATGAGGTAGAAAGGCCAAAGGCACTATCATTTAGGGCTATTCCTCATAGATAGATACTAAAGCGCTAGATGATAGAAATATGCATTTTGTGTTATATGTTTATTATAGGAACAATACCCTAAAAATTATGTATAGATATAGCTCAAAAAAAAATGTTAAATCGTTCTGTAAGAGCTACTTAATATGAAAATCTATAGGGCACATCTAGTTCACCTAGAATAATGGAATTTGCAAGAAACAAGGTCAATAAGCGTAATTGGATGTGACACTATGAGAGTGTTATATCCCAATTGCCGAGTCCCAATTATCGACTCTCTTCTCGAATGTTATAAATATAAATGAATCTTTGTTTATGGTAGTAGATTACCATTTGAAATAATTGAGAACTATTTTTAAGTTTATTGTAGCAAAGTGACGTATGTATGTTTAATGTCGCTTTGCTACAATAAATTAAAAAATAGCAGGAAGATATTAAAAAAATGTCCATCCAAACCAAAAGTCACGTGTCTGTGTATCTGTTTATCAAGAAATCACAAATCAAAACGTGTTGGTGTCGAATCGGTAATTGAAATATATTTTAAAAATGTTATATCTTTTTAAAGTCAAACTCGAAATATTGTGTAATTATACAATGGAAAAACCGAAATATGAAATTAACTAAAAACTTAAAAAATCGATTAGTCGTGTACATCAATATTGAAATCGAGTAGGTAACATAACTTAATCTAAGGAACTATGGGGAACCGAGTGTCAGGTACCAAATCTTTTGTACTGCCAACTAACTGAAAGATAGTGGCAGAAAAAAGAAAACAGTTATAACAAAATATAGTTTCATACGCGTTCATTTACCTTATGTATTTCCTCTACAACCACAACCTAAAGATACAACAGAATATATTCCACAATATATAAATGATACAAATAATATGGATTTTTTATCTTTATTTGTGTGTGAACGGATCCTTTTCCTTTGGCAAGAAGGTCCCATAGAAACAATATAGCGAATACACTAGGAAATTGACTATTTGATAGTCATTTCTTTTTAGTTAGTTTTTTTGTGAAAGAAGTGAGTGAAGTATGTGGAAGCGTGTAAGGACCGCGTCTTATGGCACTCGGTTCCCTCTGCCTACCCCGCAAGGGACCTGGCGTGAAGGTATATTTAGAAATTGTATTGACCTAGGTATCATGACCTTCAGCTATCATGAAATTTGCCAGGAAGCAAACTCTCATAGCACACGTACGTTTTGTATTAATATCAGATATAAAATATTCATAACTGTTATAAATTAGAAGTTGTCGCTCGATGGTAACTTAACTGCAATTATGTTATGGAAGCAATATTATTGTTACCAAGTCGAGATCGGGAATGATAATTTTTAAATGGCTTTCCTATGAAGTGGCCCTTATTCATGTCGCTTAGTGTTTTTTGCCTTTCCACCTTCGAATATATTGACGATTCGTTTAAAATAGTGCATGAATTTGGTGCATGTTTAATACTCATGAGCTGAGCTGAAGCTATTTGAGATGAAGTTGAGAAAAAATAGCTAAATTACACACAGGGATAATGTTGCTTCTTGTTGTCCGGAATTAAATCAATTGCGTCAGAGATTACCCCCTACATACCTACAAACAAATTTTTACCTTTTATCATATTAGTACCTATATGCGTGCGGTTACATTCTCCATTATAACTGTTAGTTTTCTTTATATAATTACGCGATTTCGTTCACCAAATTTCATGCACTATTTTGAAAGAAACTGGAAACATGTTGTTTGGAAAAAATATATCATGTCCTTGGAAATAAATAGGCTTTGATTGTATGCTGTCGAGTAAATTGAAGTATGACGAGTAGCAAGCACAAAAGCGCGTAGGACATGCATCACTTACATTTCCATGCTCATCGTAGGCAGAAGCTAGTAGGAAATAAAATCAATTGACTCAATCTAAATGTGCCATTATCATAATATTACGAAGACCATCATTATTAATAGTCTCCCCGAAAACTTGCAACGTTTTTATGAGTAGCACGGTATTAGAAATGATAGCTTATCATGACCGACCAAAATAGCACTGTTCCCAAAACCTCACCAGTTACACCAGATTAAATGTACCTCGCGGTTTCACTCGCAACGTTCAAGTGTACGTTACAATAGATATGTTTTATAATGCGAAAATAGTTGTATACTCTGTTGTTTTATTCCGTAGACTTCGGCAAAAATTGTCTATTACCTTAAGATGAAAACTTGTGCAATGCCAATGTTTCAGAATGATTACAATGTAAGTGAGTTGTTTAAGTTTGCAAGTGAGCTTAAAACTGTTTAATTTATATTTTTCATGTTATAACGAGGCAAAATTTATTAGTTTGAATGAATGTAGGGGTCACATCCGTTTTTAAAAAGTATCTCATTTATAGGAACATAAATAGGAAAGATAAAAATACATTACCCTTGAGTGCTATTGACTTTTTTATTTAGGGTTCCCCTATTTTTTATTGCACTACAATTTTGAATCGAGCTAATCTGTAATACTTGGTAACAAAAAAGTTTGCCGAGGATATGTTTTGCTACTTTGGTAGGTCATCCAATCCATCACTAAACCTAATTATATCGCAGTAATTTCGAGCCATTTAGACCAAATAAAGGACACAAAGTGACGAGTCCATTGACTATAATAATTATTATAGTAGTTAATAGAATCAAGCGTTATTTTGTAAAAAAAAAAATATCCACCTAAAAATGTGCGACCTGATTTACAACTATTACCATGATACTAAACATTTAGCTGATAATCAAGTACGGGGTAAATTTAGTTAAACATTATCTCTCACCCAAATATACTCTCAGAAATATTTTTTATAAATACTTTTTCGTCTACTAAACAATGAAATGTTGCATAGTGCTTGGAATAACCAGATATGTATTAAGTTGGTACAATACCATTCTCAAATCCTTCAGCCACTTTAAAGATCAAGTATCGGAATTGATTTCTAGAAAATAATAATATTTTTTTCGAAACCGGTTATCAAACAAGAAACAATTATGTGTTCGAAACTAGTCTATTCGATGTAAATATGAAAGTTTTTTATCGCCTCTATAAATATATCTCTACATTCCCAATTCCAATTAGATAGCGATTTACAGTTTTATACGTTTACATAGTTAATATTGAGATGATGTATTTTTCCTAAAAGTAATTTACGATATGTACGAGTAAGTAATAATGAGTTGATACATTCTTTCGTTTGCAACCGAGTTTCAAACTTGGGTGAACATTTGAACTTGGTTTTCAAAGTGCCGAAGGTTCAACGAAAGATAATTTTAAACACCACAATTTAACAATGTAGCTTTTTGATATAGTTATAATTATATTACTTATATTTATTGTGCAATTATTTCTTCATGTATTCATCACCTAGAGCATTTTAACATCTTCGTTCTAACTGTATGATAATTAATTTGATTTTCATTAAATGCCAAACAACAATGACAGCAAATCTAATATTATTAACATAAAAAAAACGTTTTGAAGTCAAAGCTGTGCATATTAATTTGCTGTACAAATAATTTTCGTTTCGTTCATTCAAATATTATAACAAAATATTAATTTAATAGTATATTGATGGTAATAAATACTACTTAGGTTTTAGGTCAATATAGTCTGCACAATAGTACCTAGAGCTGACCCCGACAGCATTGCAATAAACATTTGAAATAAAATTACACCAATTTTCCAATAAAATTCTAAATTATTAGACATACCTAATAACGTTTGACTCTTTTTCTCTAAAACAGGCATTACCAGTTCTTGTACTCATTATTAAAAACTATGAGCTGCAGAAGTTAACCAATCTATTTTGAATAACGCTACCGATGTAACAGTTAACATGTAACAATGAACAGTAGTCATCTGTGGAAGCACTCTTTTTCTCTAAGTATTGGTAACTTATTAAGTATGTATTGATTAACATTATTACATGGCGCTGATGAGAGGAGTAAATTAATTTTAATAGTCCTTTTCAGCAGACTATTACCCTACATTAAAATAGTATCGCCAATAAACAATTTAATTGCGATGTCTATTATGCAATTCTCTACTGTATTTTTGTAATAATCACATTATTTTAAAGTAGATGACAGTAATATCAAAACACTAAATGCGTACAACATATTTATTTTGCTAAATGCAGTTCAATCAATTCGTATCTTAAATTATTTAGTATAATTCTAATGTTAATCTTGACTCAATGTAGTAAATATACAAGTATAAAATAAATTTATTTAAGCACATATATAAACAGTGTGGCGATTTAACGACATGCAATACGAAACGAGGTAATTATTACGTTACAACTTTTATTATAGTACTAACTTCGAAAACGCAAAAAAAAAGATTTTTTTAAGACATTCCGAAGTTGAACATTATAAAAATCGTTAAATGATGTAACATCCGTATCCTTTCCTACATCAAGTAGTTATATCACCGCTCTATAGAATAGGCCGTTTTGGCAATGTTCATAATTATTAAAAATAAAGAGAAGGCAATAAATACAAAATATAATATGTGTACTTGTAGTGGGTACACTCAAAACATAGTTCATATTAACACTCGTCTATTAAGCGGCAGTCCTATCACTAGGCCAATATAACGGGAATGTTAGAATGATAAATGTAAATGCTTATACTTGTATATACATATAATAATTTGCTTGGTCATTCAAAGTAAAAGTGTCGATTGATTTATATACTTGAACATTTACGTAACTACAACATTATTACGTCAATTTTAAATGCACGCAAGCTTGTATTATACTTTGTACATAACGCACACACGTACTCACATTGGCACTTAATGTTAGTGCATATATATATATATATATATATAAATGCTAATAATCCCCTATATAAATGGTGTGCATTTATTCAACAGATTATTTACTCTCATTGAGCAAAGTTAGCAGATTTGCATTTTGTGTCTATCGACGCGATAACATTAATTTTCATTGATATATTAAACATATGTATATAATGTAACTATAAATTGGTCATAACACATCATTGCAATCGTACACTGACTGTTATAGGCAAAAAATTGCAAACTACATTGGAAATTTATAACTTAACAATCTTTTTCTAAATATTTTAATACAATAATATATAACTGTAGTAACCGCAATGGCTTATTAAACCAATAGGTACAATATTAAGCCTTTTCGCAAAAAGTATAGTATATAACAATTATGGCATTGTAATATTTATGTCAAATTAACCGAACGTGTTTTCGTTACAATTACAGTACTTAAATACTATAAATACGAGTGTAATGTTATTACCTAAATGTGATTGATTGCACTCATGCCGGCGAACCCTTTCTTGGGTTTCCGTATTCAACACATGTTACCGTATTAAACAGCAGTAGCGAAAACATTCAAATGCCTATAGCGTGTGACACATATACACTAGGTATAGCATATAATCCTTTGTTAAAGCCAATAAATACCCTACTTAGAAAAAATATCCCAAAAAATCTAAATTAGATTTCCGTGATCACGATGGATTAGTATCTTTTACATATTATCAGGGAAAGAATTCGTTCCAGTATGCATGTACTTACTTAATCAGGATACTGTTTCAATATTTCAAAGACGGCTTTTGGTATCAAGATGAACCAGAGGTGTCACTAAGCTAAATTAATTTCGTTGGTCTCGACTTAGTACTTTTTTGGTGTTCGCTTTATGAGACGTACCATGGAGATATATATTTAATCAACCATAACTTTTTATTCAATTGAGGTACAAATTGTTTTTTAAAGAACTATAAGTCCATAGAGATATCATTTTTCTTTTAGCGATATAGTACGACGTACGGACTGACGGAGAAGGTGTAAGTTATCCCATTAAGGATTGCGTTTTTATTCTTTGAAATACCATCGGAACTCTAAGAACTTAACAATGTGTTGGAAGGGGGCAATTTTACGGACTTTATTTAAATTCGTTTTTACCAATTTTCGTGTTTTCTTTAATATGAATGAAATATGGAAATATTTCCGATATATTACTATGGCCCTGATTCTGTTGAATATTCGTTCCATCATTTTGATTCCGCTGTTAAATCCTTAACTTAACCTTACTCAAATATTCACCTGCCATTATACGCTTTATTTCTATAATTTAAACGACTGATTTATTTATCTGCATAAAGCTAGCCTTTGAACTTCAGGGTATGAACAGATTGCCCCGATAAAATAATTACCATTATGTTTGAGAATACCGCACTTAATTGTACAACTTTAGATGCAATTAGTCGTAGTTCTCAGACTCTTGCTGTACCAGTTTGAATCGGCGAGGGCTCTTCACAGCGACCGAGCCGTGCCCGTCCAACGACAGCCGACCCTTCATCTGCAGATATCTAATAAGTAAAAGAAACGTCATCATTTACTCTTCAATTTCATACAGGTGTTAGGAAAAGACTGATCGAAGCTGAAACCATGGATTTAAGACACACGGTCAGACCATTGCAGGAAGTTTCCGGTGAGTTTTATATTGCCCAGGGTAGTCACGTTTGAAGTTCGTAAATAATAAGTGAGCTAATAAATAAATATATAATAAATATTGCATATTATATAACACAGCGCCATCTGGCCCCAAAGTAAGCGAAGCTTGTGTTATGGGTACTAGACAACTGATAAACATACGTAAATACATTTTTTTTTTGTAAATACATACTTATTATACATAGGAAATACCCAGGCCAAGACAAACAGATATGTTCATGCACACACATGTTTGTACTGTGTGGGATTCGAACCCACGAGCGTCAGTGGTGCGTGGTGTCAAAGTAGCGTAAAAGCGCGTTCCATCACTGCGCCTTCGAGCTCGTCAAAAGCTAGCTGCCCGCTATAATACTTGGACCGTCGATTTGAATGAGCAACCATGACAGCTGTGACGACGAATTTATCTCAAAATCATGTAGTGGCGCAATTCTCTGTAAGTAAAGCGATAACGAACATTTTTTACAGTTATCTACTGCTTATATCCCTCTATTTTGTCAACTAGCGTACATAGTGTCGCCCCCTAATATTAACCCTGAACGGCCTGTGGCTAATTAAATTAAAAACTTTTAAAGGAGGGTTCCATTTTAGGATATTTATATAGTTATTAAGTTGTCTTCTAATTTTGTTGTGACAATATTTGGGGATGGCTCACACATGATCATCTGATTCCAAAAGTAGAAGTGAGGAAAATCAGTACATGTTTGTTACATTTAATTTTATTATTCGTAATTGTCCCAGATATAATATAATAGCTCACTTTACAATCTATGGAAATAAGATTCTCTCCGGAATGATATTTTTTGACATTTTTCATCATCAGTCGAGAATTACACGGCTAAAAATGAAAAATCAAACCTATTTTTGGGTATACACATAGAGCCCTTTCTTTAATACATTAATTAACTAGTAGCCGTACTTTAAAATTTGGACCCCCGTACAATTTCTATTATTTTTTCATTTGCTACAAGCAATATTTAAAACAATTCATATTTCAAATCGGTGGCGTGAGTAATTGCTGAAATATATTATTGCGACTGACGGATAGGCGGAAGAAGTTGCATCATAAAGATTCCTTTTTTAACACTATGTTACGGAATCCTAAAAATGTCGGTACTTGTGCTTAATACTTCTTACCTCTTGATATAGCGGCAAACAAGTTTCGTGGGGCGTTGTTGCCATTCGTCTAAAACTTCTTTAGGCGCTAGTACCTGTAACATATACATTGTATTGTATTTACTCAAATGTATGTGGAAGGACTAAATAGAGGAAATATTGAAAATGAAAGACATAAAAAATAAATCCTATTTCAAAGTACCTTCAATTAAATTAAGTAATTTAAGGAATCCATTACCACCCGATATATTTCGATCATGTGCATATAATACAAAACGAACCAATTTTAGATTTTTTTCTTGTAAAAGTTCCAGCGATGAGAGCTCGCCGCATGGAGAAGCTTATATATATATTCTTTATTGCACACAAATAAATCAATATAATAAGTGTCAAATACAGTGTACAAAGGCGAGCTTATCTCTTCAAGAGATTTCTTCCAGCCAACCGTTTTTTTTTTAATTTTTTATATATTTTTTTAATTTTTCGTTAGAAGATAATGTATTTAAATAGTGCTTCTTTAGTTTTCTCTTGAAAGCAAATACAGAAGGACTCTCTCTTATCTCCAATGGTAATTTATTCCAAAGTCTAGCAACGCGTACGGTAAACGAATTAAAAAAGAATCTCGTGTTAGCTGGGGGGAATTGTAAAGTTTTTATATAGCAAGAACGTTGGGATCGAGTTGGCTTTATACTAAAGACAAAGTTGGCCAGATATGAAGAGTTTGAGAAGAGTAAGTACTCCAAACCGCGGCCAAATAACAACTCTCTGGGGGGTTGTTGTGTTACTGCATGGGAGGTAGGTCACCAGTAAGCTTCCAAGGATTTGCTGTGTTAGCAGCAGTGGTGGCATCACGCAAGTGATACATAATGTATTACCAGCGTTTATAGGCTATGGTAACCACTTTACATCAGGTGGAGGTGAGTTAGGGTACCTCCCCAGTCGGGCTGCTTTGATTCACACAAATGTTTGTCTTATGTGGCATTCGAACCGACAAGCGTTGGTGTCAAAGTCGCGTTATGAACCGCGGTGCCACCGAGTTGGACCAAAACTCTAACTCGATGGCACCGCGGTTCATAACGCGAATGCGCGCTTTAAGGCTAGTTTTACGCATCGTCAAGTAGTTCAATTGCTTGTGGTCTTACCTGATCACCCTTTAATCTGTCGAGCAGTGTGACGCAGATCACAGCCGCCTTGATGCCGGCATGGTGCGTGAGTGCCGCAAACGCGAGAGATTCCATCTCGATGTTCACCACGCCTGACTTATGAATGCTTTCGAGGTACTCCATTTTGTCCGTCTCCGTGAAATCGCAAAATGCACCGTCAAGGCGTCCTTGTCCTTCAAAATAAACAGTATCAAAATTAGCAAATCTATTCCTTTAAGGTTTTGTTTAGGGTCCATATATCCATTAATACATAGACAGGATTGACAATTATGACTATACAATGACTTGTATACAAGACGTATTTTAATTTAAAGATTTAAAAAGGGAAATAAGATTTTATTCATACATTATTTTCAGATTCCGTTATTCAAAGGTAAGAATAAATTCTTATTTATTCTATTACTATGCTTGCATGTCAAAAATAAATTAAAAAATATTATTGACAGTCTTTTCTCTATCTACGTTGACAGTCGACCTATGTTTGGAAAAATCTCAACATACAAGATCCCAATTCCCATTGAGAATAACACCATCGCGACAAAGAGAATCTATAATCGCTAAGTTGTGTCGATCTTCTTATTATGTTTCCTAATCCATTAGGATTTGCAGAGTTCGCTATCTAAGCCTAAGGATTTCGGGAAGATACTGTTTTTACATGGAAAGATTGCCGTCAGACTTCCACAATCCAAAGGGAAAACCTGAACTTCCTTAGGTCACACGTCATTCGAAATATAATTTCTTTGTCGTGCGGGTTTCCTCACGATGTTTTCCTTCGCCGCCTATTGGAACCGAGGATCAAGTCGCCAATAAGGCGGTTCGGTTTGTCCACTGGGCTATCACTGCTTATTAATCATGTACTCTAATATTATAGATGTAATTGTTTGTAAGTTTGTTTATTTGTTAGGATCTAGGAGGTAATCTCTAGAACTAGGAATCCTAGTCTGAAAATTATTTTACTAATAGGGAGTTACGTACTAAACCTAAATTCTTAGTCTGAATACTATCTTTTAATTAGGGTTCCTGTGTAAAACTTGAAAAGCCAGTCGCCTCCTGGGTGGAGCCACGGGCAATGAATATCAGACAAGTAAATATTAACGATTGTAACTGTTCATAATTCTAAAACTTAATACTAGAGACCAGATAACAATAATACAACTTAACACTAGATAGTAAACTTGATGAGATAATTGATATGTAATTATTGTCTCTAAATAGAGTACGAGAGTATATAAAATCATATTTTGTATGTATGTTATTAGCGATTACTCTTGGGCCGTTACCCTGATTTTAATAATAGATATGTAAGAAGCAAATTTTAAATGGTGGTACAAAACCCTCGGGGCGTGGGCGTGGGCGTGGGTCCGACTTGCACCTGCAATGTAGCTCGAATTCTAAAAACTGAGCATATTTACGCTACTATTTATCTTTGAAACTTTCAGAAAAACCTTGAAAAACTAATCTCCAGGCCACTTAAGGCATAGACAAGGGTACAAAAATAAATTGATGATGTCGGTCATCAAATGAATAACAAATAATTTCAAATGAAAAATAAATATTTTGAGTATTCTTAACTCAAAATATTTATTTTTCATAGTTTTCATGTTACAATCGTTAAAAAATTTACCTTTCAGCAATGCAAGTACTGTAATCTTCACATAATTTATAGTAGGCTTGCACAATGTACTACTCTGTGTAAAAAGTATCGGGAATATGTCAATAAAAAGACCCGCGTAAAAGAGGTCGTTCTAATTTTTTTACTGCATGTTGGTAGCACTGTACTGATTTAGCGCGCAAAATTTGAGCGGGATCTGTCATTTAATTTGTTTTAAACTACACTTTTTGTTGGTCATAGTTTTGAGTCCTCGGCGATTTTTACAATGGAAAATATTGTTGAACAAAGAGTGTGCCTTAAATTTTGTGTTTCAAATGATATTTCATGTGGTGAATCACTAAAAATGTTGCGAAATACCTACGGCGAATCGTGTATATCGAAAACAAGGGCTTATGAATGGTATAAGGCTTTTAAAGAAGGCCGAGAAGTAGTAGTAGACTTGCCTCGTTCTGGTAGACCTTCAACCGCTACGACCAGAGAAAACATCGACAGAATCAAGAAGCTAGTGCTCGAAAATCGACGTATGAGTCTGAGAGAGTTGGCTAGTGAGGTGAACATATCTTTTAAGTCCGTCCACAACATTCTCATTGACATTTTAGGCATGAAACGCGTCGCCGCTCGACTAGTTCCAAAAGAGCTCAATTTTGTTCAAAAAGCGCAGCGAAAGCATGTCGCTGAAGACATGGTTTCCCGAGCTTCTACGGATCCGACCTTTATGAAACGTATAATAACTGGCGACGAGACATGGGTTTATGAGTACGACATGCAAACAAGCCAACAGTCTTCAGAATGGCGTCTCGAAAACGAGCCGAAACCCAAAAAACCGCGGCAAAGTCGCTCCAAAATCAAGGTGATGCTGACAGTTTTTTTTGACTACCGTGGTGTGGTTCACTCCGAATTCCTTCCAGAGGGAGAAACAGTGAATAAAGAATATTATTTAGGCGTCATGAAGCGTTTGCGTGAGAGTATCCGCCGAAAACGTCCAGATTTGTGGCAACACAACTCATGGATGCTGCACCATGATAATGCACCATCACACACAGCCATTATAGTGAAAGAGTTTTTAGCGAAAAATTCAACAAAAGTTCTCGACCAAGCACCGTATTCACCTGATATGGCTCCGTCTGACTTTTTTTTATTTCCCAAGTTAAAATTACCACTTCGAGGAAAACGTTTTGAGTCGATAGAAGCCATAAAAGAAAATTCGCTGAATGAGCTAAAGGCCATACCGCAAATAGCCTATGAAAAATGTATGGAAGACTGGGTGAAGCGGTGGAGATGTTGTATTGCAAGCGATGGGGCCTACTTTGAAGGCGATAAAATAAATTTAGATGAATAATTTGTATTTTTTGTTTTATTGACAAATTCCCGATACTTAGTACACAGAATGTATAATACAGGAGTATTGTATATTGTATTGTATATCTTCACGCCAGGTCCCTTACGGGGTAGGCAGAGAGAACCGAGCGCCATGAGACGCGGTCCTTACACACTTCACTCGCTTCTTTCACATTCATAGCTCTTTTCATGCATGCTCGTAATAATAATATAATACTCTTTTTCATAATACAGGAGTCATGATCATGATTGTAGGCACAGCCTAGTGCGTGACCTTTTTTCGTGACTTCTGGAAGTTAGCAACAGTCGCCGCATGCCACGATCTTGGCCGAAACGGAAACCTGTTTATAGACTCTCTTCGTGAGATCTTTGTCACCAAATATCAAAAATATTGTTCGAACAATAAGAATAAAACATTTTATGGTTTAAGAAACGAAGGTTTATATAGGTGAGTCAAAGAGTAATTCAGCCTGTGTTGTGCCTATATTTTATGACTGTATAACTTATTAATAAAATTCCCGTGGACATAAAATCTGAATCTGAAATGTCCTATGTAAATCTCAATAAATGTAGATATCTTTAAAGAAGGAAATGTAGGTAAAGAAGAACATAAAGCCGATATGAACAACTATCCTCCCATAAGTTTGCACAAACTGTTTACGAAGATTATGACTATTGCGCTAACAAAGAAACGTGCCTCTTATCAACCAGTTGAGCAAGCAGTGTTTAAAACCGGATTCGGCACACTTGGACACATATTGTCAATAAGGATAATTATTGATAAAAAACCATTGAGTACCAGGTGCCCTTACCTCGGATTATAAAAATGCATTGGACGTTGACGATGCCTGGCTTAAATACAGCAACATTAAATGAATTTTTGATAACTAGAAAAGCTAAAAATACTATAGTTTGACTATTAAAATGTAGGAAACAAGCTTAAGATTCGTTGAGAACTTTTTGTCCCTGACTGAATTGTAATGTCGCAGGAGGTGTTTAGAAAATTCAGTTGGAACACCTATCGCTTTCTCGACACTTGATGATTTCTCGATGGCTAACTACTGAACGCCGATTTTATTATCGTGAGAATTATATAACAGTTGTCTGGTTTGTTTTTATTTAGATCATTTAATTAAACAATAATTTCCCAAAGTGCTTGCGACTGCCATATAGACTTATATCGACATTCCAATAAACAAGCAATTCGTTATAAACATTTGTTCGGCGGGGGTTTATGGAGAACAGAAACATGTAGGCAAGGCGGTCTGCGGGACAAAAAAAAAATATTCAATTCTCTGATTTCAACAATAACCTAATAATACTGACTCTGCTCATTGCAACGTATGTACTGCAAATATTCCAATTAAATCGTCTCTATTACCTTAGAATCATCCATAGAATTCTACTGGAGCTAAAATATATTCAATAGAAGTTACTAGCGAATGGTCTACAAAATATTCGTTTATTTAATTCATCGAGAACTAGTGGGGATCAATTTATTGAGACAATAAATATAAGAGTATGTCATCTTAAAAAGGTAATAAATAGTATGGACTAGTTTCTGCTCGTGGCTTTAAGCAGGCCAGGATTCCTTTAGTGCATTAATAAGTAGCATACTTCTTTCCCTTTAAGCCTATGAAGATATACCAAATTTAATTCCAATATTCATACTCCGTTCTATTCGTGTTAATATTACAAACAAACAGACATATAGAGTTATCCTAATAATTATAATATTAGTGGGGTAGGGAGTACACAGTACAGGACCACCACTGTGTCTCCTGTGTAGCCAGAATTAACATCGGCGACCAACAAAAAGGCAATGAACAGTGAAGGTCACTGCCGCCCCGGGGGTTAAACTACACCTTCCTTGGAACTCACAACGAATTTATCAGAAGAAATTTGTGGGAGTAAGAAGTTTTGGAATTGGCTTCCCCTCTTGGCAAAGTGAGAGACAGCAATATGACAAATAAGGCATTTAAAAACCTCAAAGAGATGGTTAGTCAAGTGTAGCTCAACTGCCGTGCACCACGGTTTATCAAATATCTAACACTATTGGGGCCTAAACTGTGAGTTGTTACCTAACACATCGATTCCAATAACATAGATTGCAGAACCGCCTAAACGCCCAGTAATTGTCACTTATTGCCACCAAATCAGAATAATATACTACCCCGGATGTGACATGCAAGGAATTTAACATATCATCCCGCTCCCAACGCCAGAGATTGCACTCCCAGAAAACATGATGTGCTGTTTGCTCGAATTCATTATTTGTCGTGGAACACTCGCATAAAGGCGATGACACAAGTCTAAAGGAAAAGAGCTTAGCTCTAAAGTTTCCATGTCCAGTTATAAATTGCGCAACGACGACAACGACTTCTAACCACTCTTTATCTTTTCTTTATATTATCTTAATCTGTCTCGCACTGATTGAAAGAACAGATACAAGTGGCGTCCTTTAGTAGAAGTAAGTTTAGTAGGAGTACACAGTAGTGTGGATGGGAATATAATGGCTAAATTTGGTCCTTACATAGATTGGAATTATTGGAAAAATGTGATTGAAAAACTGTTTTAAATACCACTCTTGTGCAGCAGCTTTGTTCGGTGTTTACGTGACTCGGGAGTCGCTTTATTATCAGCAGAGCGCTTGCAATATTGAAAATCTCTTAGGCTGCGCTATACATTACAAGGTCCACCAGCATGGCTGCCCTGTCTGTGCTGGCTGGAGTACATCTCTCGGACCTGGAGGTGACAAGCAAGTTGATCCGGCAAAAGCGCGAAATTTGGGTCGCAACGGTGCAAGAATGGCAGGACCCTTGGACTGAAGACATCAAGGGGCGGGATCTTCATCGTTTTTTCCGGAGGTAGCTGGTTGACTGAGGGCAACCTGGGTCAAGCCGGACTATCAGACCTCCAAGATCCTCGTAGGTCACGGAATTTTCAGAAAGAGATTGCATAAAATGGGATGGCATGACTCTGGTACGTGTGCGTGTGTGTGTGGAAAGAGCGAGGAGGCGAGACACCACATCTTGTGGTACTGTCCAAGGTATAATGATCTGCGTAACAGAATATTCAGGAGGGTAAAGCGCAACGATGAGCAACTGGGACCGGTGTATTTCACCGATCTTGTATCGTCAACGGCGAACTTTGCGGCTTTACGCAGGTTCGTCCACGGATGACACACGCATAGGAGCGCCGAAAAATGGGCACAAAAGACAGACAGCAGAGCGCATATGGATAGCAGCGAAGGCGTCGATGTGAGTGTCGCTGCCCAGAAGGCGTAGTCATATAGAGACAAGGATGTAGATTTAAATAATTTGTAGTTAGTCAAGAAATGCCCATGGCACGGGAAACAGCAAGTGCCGTGCTACATCTCCCGTGTTTCGGCTCAAATGACCGGTTGGTGGAGCCATGGGCGGTGGTGGGTCGTATATACAGGTCGTATATTTGTATGTCTTCCGACGTTGTATAATAATTACAAAAAAATACGACAATCTTTCGATTTATTTAAAATGTTCAAAGGAGTCTTATTTTTTTAGAAGTGTCAATTTCAATAGATTTCTTTTTGAATAGCATTGGGAATTATTCAAAAGGGCTTTTGTTGAATAATATTTGGGTATTCAACTTTTGAAATCTATTTGAGTCAGAGGCGGAACAATAGTAGACCAAAAGTAAGGTATTCCGTCGTTTTTTTTTCAACTTGAGCTCTTTGTATCCCATATAAACCGGGATCTTAATAAATAGTTGGGAACTTGCAGAAACGACACATGCAGATAATTCAATACTGCACCGTGTATACGAGTAGGTACAATTAAATAGTAGAAGAATAATAGATAAACAGCATAAAGGAATGTTACTACACGATAATGACAACGTAAAACTGGTGTTTCGGATGACTGTGAAGTGAATTTAAATTACAATAAATGTAAAAAATTTCGAATCAACAAAATTAGCAAACCAAAACGGTGTTATGTCTCAGTTAACTAATTAAACGAGAAAATTAAAAAAATCGAATTTAATAGGTTTTTAATCTACATTTAATACATGGGTTTTATTCGTAACACTGGGCATTATCCCCCCCCTAAAGTAAGTACTCATTATAAAACTTTCGCTGCAAATATAGATTCACTTACGGCGCGATTTATATTTGCGACGACAGATCGCTTCATGGAGTAATAAAATAAATAAATAGACAAGTATTTTGGGGTAAAACCTTAAAAACTTCGCCACATGAGTGGACCAGCAGACAACAGCTACTTGACAATATGGAAATACCTACCAAGTTGATGCTGTGTTTACTAAACTTTCAATTTTGTATATATAAGTAAGTAAGTACCTTCATAAAAGTCGTAAGTACACATTGTCTTCCCAGTGACGGTTTCGTATGGGTCCTCTGGGTCGCCAAGCGTCTTCAGCTCGCGTGCCAACCGCCTGTCCAGTTTAGCAGGACGTTGCACGCTCTTGCCAAGAACTGTCTGAAATAACCACAGTATATAATCAACTTTTTACCTCGTTTAAATTGGCTGTCACTTGTAAAAAAAGTATACTTGCTAGGATAGGTAGATCTTTTCTTGTATTCGATCCTATAACTGCCTAAACAAGGCTATCCTTTCCTGAAAACTGTGTACTTTGAACACTGTGTTTCTTGGAATTACAGTAGACTCCAAATTACAATACCCCACATAAATATACTTGACGGTAAGCTCAGCTCCGCTACATAGGTAGTTAAGAAAATCGGACAATTGGCGGATGTCGCTATAGCGCAATTAACCTATTTCAGCTATTTTCACCGCATTATATATTATGGTACAATGGGGAACGGAATTCTATTTATAACATGGGCTCCAGATAATCACTCAGAGAGCTGTTCAAATAAATAAATATTCTCACTGTTAATTCTCAATATATTTTTAAAAACATAATGAATGACCTTAAAAATTTAAAGTCGTTTACAAACTTCAGTGAAAAGCTTAGACCTAGAAATAAATTGTAGTTCAAAAAACACACCAAAAATACTATCTGTAAAAAGGCTTATTATAGCATTGATGTATAAGTAACTGACAAAGATGTCGAAAAATAATTCAACACTAGGAACCTTTTCTTAATAATCTTCAAAGAATTGAAGATGAGTGTAGAAACACTTGATATCATTATTATAGTACCAATATGATGGCATGAATTTATTCTAATTGACGATTTGAAAAGTGACCTATATTGGCAAGTTTCTTTCTTCGCCAATAGTCATTTTCGAAATGTCAGCAGATTAAAAAAAGAAAATAATAACATGAGAGAATTGAACAAGATATTATAAGATTATATTTAAAAAATGTAAGACGTGACTGAGTACCCTTGAGGGCTCAATGGAAAATAAAGAATTATTATCTTTATCAAGTTACAAACGCTTGGAACACGGGGGGCACCTTCGTGACTTTTTCAAATGCTTACTTTTTGACTTTTTAAAATCAAACGCTGAGCTCTTTTGCCAAAACCATCTCTTTTCAATCATTCTCCATCTGTGTTCCAAGTGAGTGAGAGTAAATTATCTTCTATAGAATACCATTACGCTTTCGTTACCACATCGAAGCCAAATAATAAATTCACCCTTCCTCACCGGGAAAGATTGCTGGGTTGATAAGAAAAAAGGGGCTGAATGGGTGTATAAAACAGCATAATATGTAACAAAACTATAACAAATCGAATTTATACAAATAATATTATCCTTTTCTATGTTAACAAATATAAACCTTTAACACATTTATTTCGTCTACATACCACTTCTAAGACGTTCCTCATAGCCCCATCAACAGCTTCTTCGGAAATAACAACGGTCCCGCCCTCGTAGCCAATACCTCCACACGTTCCGATCCTGAAGAACACCGGGTCTCGGACCTTTGCGTGGTACATCAGCTTTATGACCTCGTGAAGCAGGATGCCTACTGACGGTATGCCCATACCGTGCTGGAAATTTAGTATCAAACCATGGTATTTCATTATATTTATTCATTTTTATACTTATATAGTATTAACAACATGTTAACACAATGAATGGCAATATGACATAATGGTAATAGAGTAATAATGTTTGTCATACTCGACGCGGGAAATGAGCGCTTGCTGGTGATTCAACATTATGTTGTCTCTGTTTATGATATGCTGCATTTCCTAAGTAAAAGTGAGACAGAGATGTTGTGCCAATAAAATTTGTCAACGCAGGAAGGCTCTCCTCACTCACAAAACGTATTTAACAGATTCGCAGTCCCGACATTAAAAATCACTCGCGCGATGCCTCCTCCGCTGCTAACACAGTAACTCCTTAAGAGCTTACTGCTGACCTCACTCACACGCAGGTACTCAATAACCCTCTCTAACCCTCCTCTAGCAAATTGTTATTTGGCCGCGGTTTTCTGTGAGGCGAAGGTACTTCCCCAAATGGGCAGCTTTGATGTGCCTCTCTCTTAAAAGTTATATTATACGTATCAATCTATTATTTATCGAAAGATCAACTGCATTATTTACTTCACTGGCATATGTGCCGCATGGACACGCTAGTGAAACAATTCATGAGGTACATGTTACCTCATTGGACTGCGAACCTGTCAAGCGCCTAAACATCTCAGCGATTCCACCCTACTAACCAATATGAGGATATTTTAACCAATAAGCCAATAAGTGACGCGTTGTTCATCCGTGAACTATCCAATAAGAACTGCCTACATGTTATGTTATGTTGTTATGTATTTATTCTTCTCAATTATTGAGACAAATTTTCTATCAATGACTCTAAGGTTGGCTGGTAGAGATCCCTTATGGGATAAGTCCGCCTATGTACCATTGTCTCTTTTTGTACTTATTGTTATTGTGTATTTCTTAATGTACATTAAAGATATTACAAACAAACAAACAAACTGCCTTCTGCTGGTCCATAGCGGTAATTTGAGTTACTATTACAAATTAGTTTCTGCAGTTCTCCAAAGATTATTTCCACCATGATTGTTACGGATCAATTTAAAAATAAAATTGAAAATGCGCGATACAAGTAACAAAATTATGTGATCTGACATTTAGATGAATTTTAATTTCTATTTACAAAACACGTATTACACACGTGTAAAATCAGTCACAGGTTTATTAATTATGCACGCAATTAATTAAACCTGTCTTAGATGTTTTCTTTATGAACAGTGAAGGGAATATAAGCCAGTTGTTGATCATAGACTACAGTTGAATGGAACTTGACGAGCTCGGTGGCTCAGTCGTGAATGACGCGACTCTGACACCACCGCTCGTGGGTTCGATTCCCACACAAGGCAAACATTTGTGTGCATGAACATGTCTGTTTGTCTTGGTTCGGATATTTTAAGTGAGGTAGGACGCATCAAAGCAGCCCGTCTGGGGAAGTACCTCCACCTCACAGAAAACCGTAGCCAAATAACAACTCCCTAGAGGGTTGTTGTGTTCCTGCGTGTGAGTGAGGTCATTAGTAAGCTCCCAAGGAGTCGCTGTGTAAGCAGCAAAGGAGGCATCGCGCGAGTGATACTTAATCTACCGCAAGCGTTAGTAGGCTACGGTACCCGCTTTACATCAGGTGGGCCGTATGCTTGTATACCTCCCGACATTGTAAAAAAAGAACATTAATGGCTTCGTACAGCCTTTTTTTATTAGTAACATAGGAGCTTAGTATAATCGACATCAATGTTCACATTAACTTACGCTCCATACGATACGGGTCTCTCTTCAATTGAGTGGTTTAGAGAGTACTCTACTCAATGGGTTGGCAGAGACCAGTAGTTTCAAGCTACCAACTTATCGTATCTTCCGAACATGGATGAACTCAAGATTACGTATACGGCGAGGGCGAGCAGGGATTTTCCCAGTCCAACTGTTTGGCAAATATCATCGTAAACTACCTAAATTATGGTATGATTTTTACTTACTTACACCCTAAAACTTTATGATACACGGCCAATGCTTGTATCAAACAAGTACAAAAGTAACATAGCAATATAACAAGAGCACGGGAAAATTAAATAGCATATGCGTATGGAAGTTTCGCCATTAACTACGAGTATATATACTAAGTAGCAACTTCATCCGTGTGTAATTGCACTTTGTTCACAATTTCATATGTTTTATTTTTTCGCGGTACCCTAATTCATATTGTAAAATAAAAGCAACCTACGTTACTCCTTATAACATCAGCTATCTGCAAGTGAAAGTCCCGTAAAAATCGGTCCAGCCATTTCGAAGATTAACAAACAGACAGATCATATTTTTTTGTGCATGTACACAGTATTTTTTCATTTTCTTTTTATTTATTTATTACACGATACAGTTACATAGTACAAATTATTATGTTTGCCAAACTGTTATAACAGTTTGTTGGCGAGTTTATATACTCTTTCTTATTTTTAATTGTCACATACTCGTACTGATTTGTTATTATGTATACAGTATGTTAATTTACATTCGACGAGCTCGGTGGCGCAGTGGTGAAACGCGTTGTTACGCTACTTTGACACCAACGCTCGTGGGTTCGATTCCCACACAGTACAAACATTTGTGTGCATGAACATGTCTGTTTGTATTGGTATTTTTCTATGTATAATAAGTATGTATTTACAAAAAAAAATGTATTTACGTAGGTTTATCAGTTGTCTAGTACCCATAACACAAGCTTCGCTTACTTTGGGGCTAGATGGCGCTGTGTAATTTGTCCGACAATATTTATTTATTTATTATTACTTTACATAATTATGTTACACTTACTTAATTATTCAATACTAATTTTGTGTTGTGGAAACAAATTGAGTTTTATTTGTTGTTATATTTTTTTGTTTTTACAATCAGTCTCGCAGAAGATTTGATTAAATAACCTCGGCATCAAGTATCTCAGCATTCTTTCCCCGAACTAATTTGTTGCGGGTAGCTCTATATACCTTTTTTTTATTAATATTTAATGTATATTAAGTAAAATAACCAACTTTTTTATATATCTACAAAGTGTGGAGTCGTACGGACTACCTGATTGATGTAAAGTAATTACTTTAACCTTGGAATGTACGAATTAGTGTTCCTTGCTGCTAATTCAGCAATTTCGTAGGAGTTTGCAAATAGAATATGTTCTAGACTGACATACTTCTTTACTACTAGGAAATTTTGAGGAATGCGTAGAACTCGAAAAATCAAACAGCATCTAGAGAGATAATGATACAAGCATGAAAGAAATAATCAATGAAAAACCAATGACACGATTTTCTAATCTAATGAACTACGCGTCGGAGCACTTATTGGCTAGTTTACGGATCAACATCGCTTCTCGTATTTGCTTAATGGTTAAAATGTCCTCCAATTGGTTAGTTGGCTCGAATCGCGGAGATTTTCAAGCGGTAAAACACTACGTTTTGGTGAGTGATGGGGGCCTTCATGCGCCGCCAAGTGATATGTTAGTGTGTGATATAAGACACATAAATTACTGAGTCGCGGAGAATCCGATAACAAATTTATAATAGTGGAATCTTACATATATGAAAAGTCAAGGCCAGTAACATTTCACTTATTATTTAAATTATACTGTCAATAGAGGTCACATTGACCAGATAGTAAGACATAAACACTTCTGCACCTTTAACTGTTTTATTATATTATAGATAGTTGTTATACGGATGTGTTTATAAATCTATAAGTACTTATTATCTATACAAACATATAAAGCGGAAAAGTTTATTTGAACTTGCTAATTTCTGGAACTATCAAACGGATTTAAAAAAAATCTTTTTGCATTTGATAGCCCAATTGTCGATGAAGGTTATAGGCTATTCGACATCACTATACGACACTTAGAAGCCGAGGAAAAAGTGAGATAGTATGAAAAAGCGGCTCCATTGGGATATCGGGATACGTGGGAACGAAGTCTGTGAGCTGCTGCTAGTAAAATTATAAAGAGAAAAATTGTTATCGTGCACTTTTTTATACCACGTCTATGGCAAAACAAAACGAGTGTGCTTTAGACCACACGACTGAAGTAAAACTTCTTTAGCTCCATAGTGTGATACAGACAATAGGCCTGCACTATGTCTTAGATATTTTTGAACACACTATGGTGTAATCACTTCCTGACAAGAAACTCGCGTAACAATTTAAACGTTCACGAGATAATTCACACCATGTAGATTGTAATACCTTTATAAGCCTGTAGGTGCCGCCTAGGCCAACCGCAGTCCACAGATTTACGGGAAACTTGCGGTAAAAATACGGTACGTGTAGGGTTGCCAACCGTACTATATAATATATAGTATTGTACTATATTTCGGGTCTGCGTACTATATACTGTTGAAGTAATATATAGTACGCAAAAATACTATATTTTACCAGAAATCTAACAAATAAATCCTTATTTTTTCAATTTATGAACGCGCTTTTACATTAACTTTTGAGTGAGGAGTATGTGTTTCCGAAATCCAAAAATGTGCAGCATATTTTAAAAATACTGAAAATAACTTACCCAATTTATTTAAAGTAATGTCATTCCTGCTCTCTATTCCCGCCACTTCGGCATTTACAGAAAGGTTATTTTCGGTTATGAATTCGAAATGACGGGAAGAAAGAAACAGAAGTAGTATCTCATTAATAAAAAATGAGCTTTTGATTTACATTAATCTAAAAATTGAATGTAATGACGCATATGACACTTTTATTTTAGACAAAACATAGTTAAAAAATGTAAGAAGTGCAAAAAAATATAGTTTTTATAAAAATAAATAAGTAACAAATATATCATTGTCTGTTTTTTAATTTTTCCATAAAATACTATATTTTTTAGAAGCGTACTATATTTTTTTATAGCTTATTTTGAAAAATACTATATATCGCCGAAGAAATGTTGGCAACCCTAAGTACGTGGTAAAAAATAGCGGGATAAAAAGCAGGAAAAATTTGTATAAAGAAAGAACCGACATCATATAAGTCGAAGCATATCCAGGATCGTTTTTATTTGTATCCTAAGTATACTAAAATACATTTAACTTATGAACATATATTATTTAACTAACTTCAAAAAGGAAAAGGTCAATACAGCTGAATGTTTTTGCAGTACAGTAAACTCAATTACGTTAGCGAGTGACGGAGAAGAATCAGATCGAATGAGCGAAAGTTATTTGTAGTGCACTACTAGTAGTAGCTTCAAAATGTATTATTGTGTATTGAGTTTATATTTTAAAGTGTCTGCGTGCCTAAAAACACATCGCGTCGTGTCGTCAGACCGTAAAAACAAGACGTCTAGCGTATTATGGGACGATCATCCCTAGTGCCAACAGTCCTGCAATACCCTTATTTGCCTGAAAAAGTATTCCAAGTACGTTTTATAAATTGGTCGACTATTACTCGTTAATTGTAAAACCTACTTAGCTCTGAATTAAACAATTTTTAACGGACGTATCGCGTGTTTTATTTATTTTGTTGAACCTGACGTTTCGAACGCTTTGCAGCGTCCGTGGTCGCAGGAAGACTTCCTCATACACACAGTTATGAGATGATAGAGATGAAACCCATCCATAGACAGTGGCGTGTATCGCAAACGACTGCAGACATATCAGGTGGACCGTATATTTGTATGCCACCTGACGTAGTACAAACAGTATACTCACACTTATAGACAGGACAGGCCCAACTTTGTACATGGAGTAGCGGTAGGAGAACTGGCTGATGTCTTGAAGCGTAGTCCCGCAAGGCAGCTTGTGGCCGATCTCGGCCATGATCGTGTATGCGAACTGCTCCATGCGCTTCGGTGTACCGCCCATACACACGAACTATTTGATACAGAAAATGATAATAAGGGCTAAAGTATGAAATTGCCGTTTTATTGTAATAGATACTTTGAATTGACGTTAAACCTTCATGGTGTGAGATTTTGGAGTGAAACTTTTTTCACATGTTACCTACGAGGTTATTCTTTTAAAAAATATGCAACATTTTATTTTCGAATTTCAATTGTTTTTTTTTATTCTACTTAGACGGGAAAGATGGATAATTCGAAAATCCGAGTAATTTTTGAATACGAATTCCGACGCGACAGAAATGGCTCGCAATATCAATTCTGCGTTTGGAGAGGAGACTGCTAATGAATGCACCGTGCGTTTTTGGTTCAAACGCTTTCGTAATGGAAACTTCGACTTGAAGACCGAACCACGTGGAAAATCGCGCACACAGGTGAATGACGCTGAATTGAAGGAGATGGTGGAAGCCGATCCGAGTCAAACTATCCAGGAATTAGCGGCATGGTTTAACGTTACCTTGCCTACAATATTCACTCATTTGCATTAAATCAATAAAATATGAAAAATGGGTGCCTCATGATTTGACTGATCTGCAGAAAGAAATGCGTATTGAAACTTGTGAATTGAAATGAAGGAATCTTGGATCGAATTGCGACATGTGACAAAAAGTGGATTCTTTACGATAACCGTAAGCGAAAAATGCAATGGCTGACCCCAGGTCAAACGCCGCAACAGTGCCCTAAAGCAAAGCTTACCAATAAAAAAAACTAGTAGGTAAAGTTAAGTTATTCATTATAGCTTTTTCAGGTCTGGTCAAGCAATAACAACAGATGTTTACTGTGCCGGAATTCATACAATGATGGCGAAACCGGCAGTGAAACAGCCCAGACTCGTGAATCTTCACCATTATATTACGAAAAACGGTTGTAACTGTACAGGAACTGCAGTTAGAAACCATATGTCACCCTCCGTACTCACCAGAGCTTGCTTCAACTGACTACCACTTTTTAATTGATTTGGACAACTTATTATGCGGTAAAAAAATTCTTCCCAGAAGGCAGTACTAATAAAATGCTTTCTACAGTTTGTCGAATCTAGATCCCCCGAGTTCTAATACAAAGGCATAAATAAACTTCCGATTACATATCAGCAATGTATAGATAATGAGGGTTAATATTTTGATTAAATAAATATGTTACATCTTCGAAAAAAAACGAGTTTTATGTTTTAAGTACAAATCGGCAATTTCATACTTTAACCCCTAATAGGTATTACGTCCGTTTTAATACTTATTACCTCTTTATATTTATTTATCAAAATGCTATTACATACATATAACAATAAAGATACAGTCTTAAGATACATCTTCTTCTTCTTCAGAGTATTATCGCGTTTTCTTATCCATTAGGATTGGTGGGAACCGCGATAGGAGCCTTAAGATTTGGTAAAGACAGATTTTTGAACGGAGCGACTGCCGTCCAACCTCCGCAACGGAGAGGGAAAACCAAACTTTTTATAGCTTGGGTCAATCGTCTTTCAAAGTATTAATTCTTGGGTGTGCTTGCTCAAGATACTTTTCTTCATCGCGAAGCAAAAATATAATTACAAATATAGTACATAAATCCGTCGATACCATCGATGTATAGTAGATACTAATTTCGATTCCAACCGGGAACCAGTCAGTAATAGGCATAATAGTATATTTATCCATATGTGCGGTTTGATATTTACTACCTGCTTATATTTATTTATTTGTAATAGTAATAGTATTGTAAATAAATATAAGGAGGTAGTACAGCAAATAAAGGTACTAGAAAAAGACTCGAAGTTGATAAAAAAAATAGCAACAGGTCATCCATAGCAACTGTTTGATTACCTGATTAAGTTTTGTATCAATATACTTTTTATCGATTTATATCGCAATAGCTCCAATAGGAAAAGTTATTTATCATGATGGCACTATCACCCCTCAAAGTTTGACTAAAAAAATATCTTTATACCATCCTAATACTAACGATGGTCCGAAGGTCAAATACATCTGACCAACTAAACTGGGTTACACGTAGTATACGTAGTAGTATACTCTTAGCTTTGCGCCCAATTGTTGCAGAGAAGCAACACACCAGAGTCTGGGACCATAGTCTATCCATGCTCGGCACACACCTTCCTTCAACTAACCAATATCGAGTCATAATTTGTTTTTTGTTTTATTTTTCTAACATACCTTTACGTCTCCGAACATCTCAACGAGATCATGGGAGCCGCTCCCGAGCGCCAGATGATACAAAATGTCTTGATCCATGAGCTCGATATTTGGGTTCCGGAGACGCACAGAACCATCGGGACATCTAGAAAATGTTTCAAATGAGTATTCAAAGTTTGTCAGACACCAAACAAAATATAGGCTGACCATAAAGCACTATCTGTAGCCTCAAATCAGGAAATTTTCATGATGACAGTCAAACTAAAGAAAAAAATACAAATTATTATACTTATTCGCGTTTTCGACATAACCACAAGTCATTATTTTTTCACCCAGAATATGATCCTAGCAGATTGACTCTTAGTTACTACAACAGCGATACTAACATAGCAAGGTGTCCTATCAATCTTCGCTAACGGGTATTCTAAATTTTTATTCCTTGTTGTTGGTAACATTTAATACAAAAGAAATAAGTAATCCAAGCCCAGTAGCCTATATATAACGAAAATCTTTTGTTTTGTAACTAGACTAACAAATAGGACTCTACATTTATATGTGTCGCCAACGTAATATGATTTACGAATGGATCTCAAAAATCTGAGTTTTCCCTGGACGTATTATTGTTTAAAGATTTCTCACAAGTATGAAACAAGGTATATCTTTACGCCAAGTAAACAGTGAAAGCCGAGAGACGCAATATTCTATATAAATCTTTATTTGGTACTCATGGAGATATAAATATCATACACGTACAACTTTCTTTACACACATTCCCCTGTGAAGTTCCCTGTCTACGACGAAATCATAAAAAAGTATGTTCGTCTATTACTTTTTACTTAATTTGCGAATAGATGCTAGACTGCTGTGATATTAACGAAAAACTAAAACTGTATAATCATAAAGTTACTACATGGGTATAACAAATAAATATTTGTAAGAAAGATAAACCCATTGAATATTCCCGTCGCTGTGTCGCCTGAGCTATTGCAGACTTGAGGTTGCCTTATTAATATGTAATTAATAGCAATAAAAGTGGCTAGCTAAGTAAAGTTTTTTATATGTTACGTGGGCGATGATAGAGCTTCGCTTTGCGTTTTTTTTTATTTATTTTTTGTGTAAAATCGCGTTTTTCCAGTAAATTTACCTACTTATATGGGAAAACTTAAAAAGCAAACCCTTATCTAAATATAAAATTTGATTCAAATCGTTAATACAGTTTCCGAAATACACAAAATATATTTATATATATACAAGAATTGCTCACATAAAGTGTTATGATTTAAACAAAATTTTTGCGAAAAAAAAATACAATCGTTTAAACGGCTGCTCATTCTCTCTAATTGTAACGAGATTAATATAAAATACAAAATAAATAATGAAATGATAACCTAACACCGTTTATGCGATTTTCTTCGTCGCTCGGAAGTACTTCCTCGCTCGAGGCATGACAGTTGCAAGGTCCCGGCACATCCGGTACACTTTCCGCAGCAATCTCACACCCATTCTGATGTTCCGCCTTGCCACCCAACACGTCCGCTCCTCGGTTATACGGCATCCTGGTTGTGTCTACTGCATGGAGTTAATTTAAAACATAAACAAAATAAAAAAGCAACGAATAAAAACAGGTGTCAACTACTAGTAACTTTGTGATAATGTTAAATTACTAGCCCAATTCTATCTTGCGCAATGGTCGAAATTCGTCGATATCAGTATTGTAAATTTAAGAAAAAAATATGTAAAGCTGTATGTCATTTTTTCATTGTATATCTGAGACCGTATATAGTATCTATTATGATATAGATTTTATAGATATTGTATTTTGTAAAAGTAAAGAGCGTGAAATATAACGAGTCGACTGCTTAATATCGTCTTCAACTACCTACACGTCAAAGGTGGGACAAAACTACCTGCACAAAATCGACTGACATACAATACAGCGGTGAAAATAAAGTAAAAATGTGTTTATTCAATCTTTGGCTCCTTTTACCATAAAGTGTCTGTGCCACAAGGCGCCGCTCTTTGTAAACGACATAATATAGCTTATACATAGTTATACATAGTATAACTATGTATAAGCTATATTATGTCATCATAGTCATAGTTTACATTGAATACATTACTTAAAATTATAACATAAAATATCTGATATGGATAGAGCGTTGTGGCGTGTATTGCGTGTAAGCAGTTGGCTTTGTAATTAATAAAATAAATAAATATTGCCGGACAAATTACACAGCGCCACCTAGCCCCAAAGTAAGCGAAGCTTGTGTTATGGGTACTATACAACTGATAAACATACGTAAATACATTGTATTGTAAATACATACTTATTATACATAGAAAATAAACAGACATGTTCATGCACACAAATGTTTGTTTCTGTGTGGGAATCGAACCCACGAGCGTTGGTGTCAAAGTAGCGCAACAGCGCGTTTCACCACTGCGCCACCGAGCTCGTCAATTGATAGAATAGTTAGGTGTTAAAGGTATGAATGATGGGTGAGGGCAACGATGTAAGTGTTTTTATGTGACCACACACTGATGTAAATAAATTTTAAGAGTGAATATGTTTGGGTATATAGGCGGTGGGATATTCGCCTATATCAGTAGATTAGGTATTTGAATTTGAGAACTGGGATTCCTCATAACTCTATTAGACGCTTACTTACTTAGATAGTTTACTTTATTATTACATTTTATGTTGACCTGTTTTTGATTTGGATATGAGAAATGACTAAGCAATATCGTATTATCATTATTGCTTATAATAAAAAAGATATTATGCATTTAAAAACAAATATATTGCAAATTTCGAACCTGGGACGGGATATGATTGTCTGATTCTTATACGCCAGTATCTGCCATGATTGAATGGACAAAATATTAATATGCTTTTGAAATGTAAAGTTAGCTAAGTATACATTTATTTAGTAAAATATTTTGAACTTAAGTCTCACTTAGAAGTAACTTTTAAATGACTATTTGGTTTTGAGTTAAATTTTTATACTGATTTTATACAACCTCGGAAAGCATACAAGCAAACAGCCCACCTGATGTAAACTGGTTACCGTAGCTTAAGCACAACTTCCTGGAGGGTTGTTGAGTTCCTGTGATAGAGTGGGGCTACCAATAAACTCCTAAAGAGTTGCTGTGTTAGCAGTGTTGTATTGCAGGTGTTCATAGGTTACGGTAACCGCTGTACCTGTACATCTGAAATCGACTCTGCCTCTGCTGTGGCAGCATCGACCTAGCTAGAGATACTTAATGTATTGCAAGTGTTCATAGGCTACGGTAACTACATTTACATCAGCCTGTATGCTTGTATGTCCCCCGAGGTTGTACAAAAAAAGTAAAAAATATATCCAATTAGCGGTCTTGGCTATGATTATAACTGATTACTTAACCTAAAGTTAGGTCGTGAGGTTGATATTAAAATGCGCAGTTTTCTACAACGACTGATTAAATTAAGTACCTAGGCGACCGACCATATCCATGTTTTTTGTGTATAATCGCGTTTTTTTTTCAGTATTATAACCTACTTAGATAAACTTAAGAGCGTGCACGTTATTTCACGCAATTCGAAACTTCAGCGATCGCAAATACGACCGGATTCTGACACACACTACAACGCACGCTCTCTCTGTGTGAAACTTGAGCGCTTTACTATTTTGTGTGACCCATTTTGATACTTGTGTTTTGTTTATGGCAATAAATTTTAAGGTGATATTCATGACTAAAATATACGTTTTGCAGCGTTTCGTGTTTCTCTACCAAAGATCATACTGTTTGTTTACTATCTGCGTGTATGCGCTTTTGTGAGAGCGTGTACTTTTATCTTATTATCAGTAAGTGCCATGAAAAGAGAACATTAGAATTTTATTCCAGTTTCAATAGCATATTAGGGCGTAAGTGGGTTACTATAGCCGTAGGGCACAGCGATAATCTTCCAGCAATTACCTGCACCTCACAAAAGACCTTACTTGGTCGCAAGTAACAATTTCTATTGTTGCGTTCGTACGATTGACTAAGATTACCAGGAAGCGTCTCATACCTACGTTTTCGTGTTCGAAAAGTGAATAATACACCGATATCTCGGATGCACCCTCTTAAAAAGAAAAACCTTATCTGAATGTAATCCAAATCGTTAAAGCCATTTCCGAGATACGTAAAATAGGTACATTTATATATTTACAAGAATTACTTGTGAGTAATAAGATTACACATAAACGTTAATAATGAACCCACAAGTGATGCTCCTGATGTTGCAAAGGTCTATAGGTTACGGTAACTGCTTTATGTAGTTTTTTATACTACCTGCCTTGCTGCTTAGGCAGGTAGATACTACTATAAAAAACTGTTACTTATTCTGTGAAAAACCTACTAAACACAACAACTACAATGTCTGACAACATCAGGGCATTGGTACACAAACATATTAAACACAAAAATAAATCACCGTTTTAAGTTCTGCAAGTAGTACATACTAAAGTTGTAACCTTTTTTTATCTTTAGGCTAAGTTACCTGCTTACCATCAGGCACGCCGCGCGATTGTTTGCCACCTTAGTGATATGAAATATATACTACTAATTCAAATAATTTCGCTCAAGTTTATTCTTTGGCGATATGGTCTTCACGGTTATCAATTTCATTTCCAAAAAATCACAAAACAATAAACCCCGCGCTCACAAAAATGTTGTGTTTTAGCGCCTAAATATTTCAGCGGTTTAGGCCTACTGACGAAACGGGTCAGTACTCTAACCAATAAGCCAATGAGTGATTTAGCCAACAAGAGCTGCGCGTTTTACTTTAACCCCGACCGGTAGTAGACAATTAAGTTACTACATAAAATCGGTATCATCGGTTCTCCATAAGTTAGTTTCTTCATCCACAAAATATACACATACTGTTATGTATCCGGCGTAGTATATTATTCTGATTTGGTGGCAACAAGGGAGAATTACCAGGCGTTTAGGCGATTCTGCAATCTATATTATTGGAATCGATGTGTTAGGTAACAACTCACAGTTTAGGTCCCAATATTTGATAAACCATGGTGCACGGCAGTTGAGCTTCACTTGACTAGCCATCTCTTTGAGGTTTTTACATGCCTTATTTGTCATATTGCTGTCTCTCACTTTGCCAAGAGGGGACGTCAATTCCAAAACTTCCTACTCCTACAAATTTCTTCTAATTAAATTCGTTGTGAGTTCCAAGGCAGGTGTAGTTTAACCCCCGGGACAGCAATGAACTTCACTATTCATTGCCTTTTTTGTGGTCGCCGCTGTTAATTCTGGCTACACAGGAGACACAGTGGTGGGTATGAGTAGTGGGCCTGTCCCATACTGTTACGTCTTAACTCGAACGTAACGACATTAGTGCGATTAATCGATAGCGCTCTTCACGTGCTAATCTAAAGGGCCATATGAGTAAAGTAGTCAGCGCATCCCAGTCACCAGCAAATCAACCCTGCAAGCGAATTTACCTACTGACATGAAAATTAGTAGAGACTCCCACTAAACGACTCTACCGATTGTGAGCCAAATTGCGACGTTTGTACAACACTTAACACGTCTACTTTCCCAACCTTCAACACGGAGAGAACTGCGACCAGAAACTAGTATATTATGATAATGACAGTTGGTTGATTACGACCTTGGAATGGCTAATGTCAAATGCGTATGAATGGGGGCATAAAAATATAGGACATTTATCGACGCTTATCTGTGTTTGAGATGATTGTTGTCAAATGGCATTTATAACATTATTATTTCAACGTTACGTTATGTTTACAAACACGCAATCTCCAAGGTTTGTAACAATCACTATTTTATTATTATCAGAGGACAGTTGTACCGACGAAATGTATTCGCTCAGTTGAGAGCTCGACCAATACCCACAGTAGACTTCTACTGTGGGTATTGGTCAACAGTACACTTATCTTATAAGTCTACTATAGGCCGACTATGGGTATTAGCCGACAGTAGACTTATCTTATAAGTCTACTGTGCCATAACTTCGGTGGGGGTGTATAATGAAGAAAACGTATTATAAAGATAGATATTACGTAGTAACTCCATTCATTCTTATTGGCAACTCAACCCTTATTGGCTAGTTTGCGGATCAACAGCGTGACAATTACGAGCTTATTGGTTAAAATACTCTCTTATTGGTGAGCATGCACCATTATATTCGTGTTTGCAGATTTATGTAAGTACATATTTATCACTTGCTCGGTGGTGAAGGAAAACATCATCCCACATGTCCAAGAAGTTATATTTCGAAAGACCCCTCTGGGTTGTGGAGGTCTGACGGCAGTCGCTCCATGTAAAAATTAGTATATTCACCAAATCCCTAGGCTTAGTGAGCCCCAACAATCCTAATGGATTAGGAAATGGGATAACTCAAAGAAGATTCTCTCATTGGTGATTAGGCGCGTAAACTGAGATATTTAAGCGCTAAAACACAACATTTTTGCGAGCGCAGGGTGCCTTCATGCGCAGTCAAGTGGTTTATTAGTTTGTTGGGTACATCAGCGTAAATAAATATACAAAGTATGGTTAATTAGAAGTTGATAAAAACTCAAATAAATATATGGCATACAATATAAAATAAATACATAGTTTATTTGTATACAAACAGTGCCCGGCCATGCATTACTGTGGCTCAGACTATTATTGTAAAATCACTCCACATAGCAAATCTCAGAGTGTGCAAAATATGAACTCCAAATAGCATGACGGTATCGGTGACAGTGTGGTTAATAAGGCTACTTTGACGTTAACCACATTCGATTATACAGTGCAAAGTTTTTTTTATTTACCACTAAGGTAGCACACAAGCGTACGACCTGCCTGATGTTAAGCAGTTACCGCAGCCTATGGGCATTTATAACACTAGGGGTATTACTCTTGCGTTGCCGACCCTATAACAACCTCTTCACCTCGTTCTAGAAGAACACCTTGCTGCCTTGAATCGCACATTACACGACCATTGCGGTTCCTGTATATGAGGATGAACTCCCAGCCGTCGGCGAGTTGTGTGATTATAAAACGAGGTTGTTGGCATAATATAGAACAACTCTCAGAACACAACCCATTATACAATCGGTAGAATACGCAAAGGAAACCCTCTTCTCGAACACAAGGGTTCTATACCTCGTGCGAGTTCAGGATCATCAACGATCCTCACAGCTCGTATCTGCACTAAGTCACAAGGTCCTAACTGGTATCCAAGTGCTCCCGCCCAAAGGTGGCTACAGTACTCCATATGCGGTTTGACTTGAGACTTATTTGCTCCAAGCTGATGTTTTGTTTAATTTTGTTTAGCACATCAAGTTTCTTGGATGCCAGTTTGACTTTCTCCTCCAGGTGACCTCTTTACTGAAGATCGCTGGAGATCTCGACACCCAGAATCCCAATGCTAAGCGAGAGGCAATTGTAAATTGTGAGCGACGGATTCTGGAATTGGAGAGAGACAGCAAATTGGGTTTTCTTAGCGATGAACACGCATACCAAGTTCAGTCGCTCCCAGTAACATACTTTACACAAAATACCCTCCATTTCAGACACAAGTTTAACGTGGCTTTAAGGGAACGAGGGATGCTAGCTCGGCTTGTATAATAAGTCTCCATGAGGAAAAGAAGGATCGGTTGAGCGGTCTCCAGGTGGTAGTATACCGCATTAATGTTGAGATTTGCTGGCACGACGGGCGGAAGGGACCCGGTGCCCCCCTGCTGCAGTAGCCGGGTCCACTCCGGTTTCCTTCTCCGGCACGACCACCACAACACAAAAATTAAAATATTCGTTTTTATTTGTTGTATTGAAAGCGTTGTTAAACTCTTATATTTTTTGTACCATAATTAAGTAGATTTCTAACTCAGCTACTATATTCTATATCAGAGAATTACGAATAAGTATTAAGACCAATACATGCCGTAGATGTTCATAAATGCTTTGTATTTATACACATGGTCGTCATATATTGCATGCCTTCTTATTTATAATTTCCAGAATATGGTTATGGGGAACTTAATAATAGCAGTAATAGGTCAAGCGTAACTTAAGAGTGGCGGCACGCATGCGATTCATTATTGCTTCGCTAAGTGTTAATTGGTTATATAAATCATTATAACTCACGTTATTTTTAGTGTAGGAGTACTAGTGGAGTTAACATCACACTAAACTTAACAGTTCTGTCTAATACACCGCATATGAAGGGTTTTAATATAGCAATTAAATGGGTTTTATGACTTACTTATTAATTACAAATACACGTAATTAAGAAACGAATGCTGGAATGCTGGAATATTAAATAAAATATTCAAGTTGTTATTATAAGCATAAATAAAAGAAAAATATGAATTCTTAAGGCCTTACCTTTATTTACGTTGAACGGCGCGCGGATATGATCCAAAATGTTGTAAATATTTTATAAGAATAAATAATATGAACACGCACAAAATCGTACCTAATGACGACTTATTGGGTCAGGTTCCATATCACGAATAATCAGCTAGGCATCAGACATTCAGAGAAAACTAAATGCCAGAACGATCAATTGCGAATCCCCAGTCACTACACTGACGAATGTCAACCAGTATACGTCCGAGCTCGACGTCCATTGAACACTCACTATCACTGATCGCGAACGCCGACTGAACGGAAGCTTCCTTCCGCACAATACTCGACGCTAGACTTTTTAGCGTTGTAACAGTGTATTCATTGCGCTTCCAAGAAAATAACAATGTTTCTTATGTAGCGATAAGGCAGTGTGACCAGATCTTATCAACCGACTGCAAAAAGGGAGAAGTTCCCAATTCGAATGTATATTTTAGGTAATGTTACGTCATTTTTAAGCCAATCGTGACCAACTTTTTTCCTTACCGCCCTGATTATATTATCTAATCAATTAGGAGTTTCAAAAATGTATGTTAATTAACTTTATTTTATTAATTTAGGTAACATAATAATATTGGTTATTATTGGTTGGTTGGTTCGGACATGTAGAAAGAACGCGGGACGAAAGAATGACGAAACAGATATACAATGCAAAAGTGGAAGAATGTAGGAGCCGAGGAAGGCCGAGACTAACCTACCATGACCAAATTGGTCGTGTTTTATCAGAGGGTGATGTCAGAAGCCCCAAAAATCGGCGAGCGTGCATGAAAAGAGCTATGAATGTCACAGAAACGAGTGAAGTATGCAAGGACCGCGTCTTATGGCGCTCGGTTCTGTCTGCCTACCCCGCAAGGGACTTGGCGTGAAGATATACATACATACATACATAATAATATTTTTTGTTCCTACATACTACCTGGTAAACGAGCAGTCGGCTCATCTGATGTTAAGCGGATAGCATAGTACTCTAGATCTAGGGAGTGCTGCTAACGCAGCAATCCGTCCGGAGATCTGTGGTAACATAGCTGGGTGCGACTTATAGCGCTAAAAATTATACTATAATGATAGTTTTAGTAAATTATTATATGGAAGCAACAGAAGTTTTACTATACGTTTATATATATTATAAGTTTTGTTTTCCAATATGCCATTAGTTATACAGCTAAACTGTATTGTGGATAAACTAAATCAATAATTTATTTTAACTAATTCCATGTGTTAAGATACATTTTATTTTAAGACACAATTGAATGATCATGTTATCTAAAAATAAAATAAAACCTATCTATAACTTCACGCCATATCCCTTGTGAGGTAGGCACAGAGAACCGAGAACCATCAGGCAGGCCGTGTGCTTGATTGCCACCTTAGTGGTATAAAAAAAACCGAGCGCCGTTCCTTACACACATCACTCGCTTCTTTAATATTCATTTCTCTTCTCATGCACGCTCGCCGGCTCCTGACATCACTTTCTGATAGAACACGACCAAATTGGTAATGGTAGGTAAGTCTTGACCTTCCTCGGCTCCTACATCCCTCCACTTTTGTGTTGTATATCTGCTTCGTCATTCTTTCATCCTGAATTCTTTCTACATGATCCAAGATATACAATCTCTCCACTTGTTCCAACACTTCATCGTATCGTATTCCTTACATTGGTTCTGGTCAAAGACCATTATCTTTGTTTTCTTCGCATTCAATAGTAAGCCTTTCTCCATACAATCGCCTTTCATCATTGTGGCCAGTGATTGCAGTTCAGATGCTGCATCTGCTAATATCACGGCATCATCTGCATACAGCAGACAGTTCAGCACTAGGTCACTCGTGCGCAATCCTACATTCGTTGACCTTATTTTCTGCAGACAGCTATCGAGATACAGTATGAAATAAAACCTCAGTCGCTCATACTGGCTATATCGTTTTACGGATGGTATTTAAACTTCAGGATTATAACTTTGAATTCTGAGA
Organism: Pyralis farinalis; assembly: GCA_947507595.1. Taxonomy (NCBI): domain Eukaryota; kingdom Metazoa; phylum Arthropoda; class Insecta; order Lepidoptera; family Pyralidae; genus Pyralis; species Pyralis farinalis. Next base: position 15,226,441 of record OX382271.1, on the reverse strand, counting down.
ACCCATCCGAAGTGCGTTCCAATAGAATTACTGAAACTGGGAAATCTAGAATTTAAAAACAAAATGCCTGCCCCCTCTGATCTATAAAGAACAAAAAAAAAACGTATATTGCTTCGGTGTGACGACTTTTCGATTTGAATAAGAAGTTTCCGTGCTAATGTAAATACGCCTGCTGGACCGTGAATCGGGCTCGCGTCGTATGTTTCTTAGACCGCTAACCTAAATTTGCTTAATGTGAATTTGTCAAAAGTTCTAAAAAACTATACTGTTATAAGTACATTTATATAAAATGTCTAAATTGCGCTGGCACAAGCACGCCTATCGTACTCAATCCCAAAATGCATGGGGTTACTAAAACAAAGTTACTCGAACTAGAAAGCGCTCGAAGAGCTTTAATTAAAGTTATGCATTTTAAACCATTCAGATTCACTATTAGAGAACTTTACTCTATTTCCGACCTACTTACCGTACGCAAGTTGTATATTTAGCAAGATATATTAAGTAAGCATAAAACTATTATTTTACAATAAATACATTATTATATTCTTATGTCTCATTCGAGGCTGGTATTTGAATGATTATCATGGGATATATCCAAGCGAGAATCACTGGAAAGTTTTATAGATGGGGTGTATTAGTGTATTGGATTTTCAATTTCGTTGTCAGCGATATCCATGAATTTCCTAATTATGCGGCTTGGGTTTAAAATAGCTGCCATTTTCAATGTTTACGTAGGTTGTAGATCTAGCAGTTTCAGTGACTAGTGTGTTTTGGTATAACACCGGTTGCGGTCAGGACTATATAAACTTTATCTTGTTTCCAGATTCTCAAAACTTAATTTTTAAGTTCAGAATAATTATGAATTTTCTCGCTTATTATATTTTGTTAGATTGTATATATTTGGGAATAAGGAGGTCTATAGTAATGTACTCCTGTAGTTTTTCTGTTGAAATGATTCGGTCATACAGTTTGTGTTAGTTGTTTTCTAGGATCGGACTAGGTGTATATTTGTAGTAAGATATATGTTTGTCTGATGTTGTTGACAACTTACGTTTCAGTGGCAGTTTCAGGTGAATCATATTAGCTATTTGATTGTGTCTGTGAGTGTAGTCTGTTTGGGTTAGATTTAGACACACTCTAGATATACCTATATAGTGAATGGTTTCAGAATGTATATGGAGTTTACAGCATTAATCATCAATTGCTTTTTGTAGTTTCTTAATGACTTGGCCTTAAATGTCTACAGCAAACCTTTCAGTTTCCGGGAATAGTGTTCCAATATTGAGCCTTTTATTGACACTTAAAAGTCAATATGTGATTGTTAAAAGTCATGTGAATGTCGCCTGGGTAGAGTTTTTTCTTCCAGTCCTCTATTTTGCCTTTATCGTGGTCTTTGTTTCTAGAATCTGGTGTATCAGAACTTTTGTCAACCGCTAGATTAAACGGCGTTTAACTAGTATCATTATGTAATATTGCTTTCAGTAGCTGGTGGTAGGTGCGCAACTTTGCAAACATTTTTAAATATTTTGTAATAACTTGGATTTGAATAGCTAGATTGGAATATTTAGAATTGGATAACATAATTAGCAAAGTCTGGGTCAAATCTGTAAGACTTTTCTTCTTCTGTAAATTTAAAGTTAAGTAACGGACCCAGCCAATCCTACGGGATTAGGAAACGGGATAACGCTAGAAAAAGGACGTATACATTCCTAGAACAAGATGTATTCTATCCAAAACTACAATAAAAGCTAATTTTTCGAAAATTACTTACAATGTAATCACATTTTTTAGATTGAAATCTAAGACTTGTCCATAAAGCGTTCGCGAAACACACAGTACCGCCGCGGAGAGTGCAATAATGCAATAAACAAATATTTCCGGCCTAATTACCCAACGAGTGTAATGTTTTTAAAATGCATGTGCTATATGCACAGAACAGAAAAGCTATATATACGCGAGTTACTAGGTATTACGCCCATAGCTCCATACTGATACAAGACTTGATCTACAACAGATAAAACTGGATACATATTTATCCACACTAATGGTCTAAATGCGAAAGTAACATCATAAAGCATGTATCTATTTATGAGGTATACCGTAATTTTCATTTAACATAGACTTCATTTCATATAGATTTAATAATTACCACAAGAGAAAAATAAACATAGTATTTCCTTGCTTACGCTTAGACTACTAGATAAACTCCAAAGGAAGCAAATTATGGGTACGTGCCAAAGATCTATAAGTATATACATTTTTTAACAATTGCTTAGTTAGTGTACATAAAAAATACTTAGACTGAGGAAAACTGCTGAAATTGAAAAGCTGAGAAATTCAAGTCTTTTTGCGCGCTATCAGCGCTTGTATGTATTATCATACGTTTTTTCAATTTTGGTCAGGACAACTAAATAGTAAGTGGTCTACTGCTTATTGTGCTGTGATACGAAAGTTATGGTACCCTTACTGTGTTAATTAGAGTTGTATTCGTAAGATCAATTGTTTGTGACCCTACGTCTATGTAATAAGGGTATATTGTTCAGTAAAGTACTCGCTACGATGAATGTATCAACGAATCTAACATGCAATCCAATACTTTATTGTGCTGTAATTTGAAACTATATGCTTCATGGAAACCCCCCGTAATTTTTAATGATTAGTGGTAACACTAATTTAGAGGATTTATGTATATAAATATACTTCGTGTATCTTGGTAATGGCTCAAACGATTTTGATTCAATTTTGAATTTAGATAGGGTTTTCCTCTTCAAGCTTATCTATATAGGTAGCATTTCTGAAAACAACGTGTTTTTATACAAAAACATAAAACACTAATCTTAAACACTATACACACGAGTAAGACTCGGTCGGCACTACTACGGTACTAGCTAATATACAGTCATTTTGCCTATCTCCCCCTTATTTCTATGAAACCAGCAGTTAATGTCCCTGCTTTTATAAAACCGCTAGTTAACCCACCTGCCTCTTATTTTTATAAAATTGGCAGTTGGCTCACCTGGCCCTATTTCATGAACTTAACAAAAGTAAAATACCTTTCGTAAATAAGATATTGAAATCGTATGTGTGTTTACTTATTTACCTATCATTTTACTCACACTCTGGACAGTCACAGACAGTCAAATCGTGGCGTCATACAATACAAGTTCTTCATAATCACGGTGCGTACGTAATTTGTACACACCGCATATTTGCATATATGTAGCGTTGCTCAAACTGATGTCACTGATAGTTTGTAACTACAATCTAATTCGAGTACGTAGGTATTAGTAAAGTTTAATAGGTAAAGAACAGTACAGTACTCTTTGATATGAAATAATTCCATTGTAAAAGTGCCTTACAGCAGCCAAACCAGAATTAACTAGGGTTTTTTTGTCTGTTACTAGACCTACCGAGTTAATAGAGCAGATATAAACACGGGAGCGATTCGTCTTGTGTGCCATTCGACGTAATATGTACATAAAAGTAATAAAACAAGGCAGCTTCCGACAAGTAATTGTACACACTGTACGCAGCGTAAACGCACATCCATATAATTGTCTCTTTGTGTATATAATCGTGCATAGGGTGTACATAATTCCATAAATAGGTTCAGAACATGATATAAAAATATACCACATTCATAGAAATAGAATAAAGTATTAAAAACTGTAAGCTTAGTACGCCTTTGCGTTAAACGAATTAAAAAAAAGAAAATGTTCAGTCCTTGTTTGGGTATTTTTTTTCAATAGTTTTAATTTTTTGTAATCATAATTTTAAGTAATAGAAACCGATGCACGCTCGCCGGTAGAAGAAGACTAGCAATGAATGTTAGAGAAGCGAGCGAGGTTTGTAAGGGTCCTATGTCGCTCGGTTCTCTCTGCCTACCCCCCTAGGGATTTGGCGTAGAGTAGGGATCTATCTATCTATAACTTCTATAGATAGATACATAATTTTAAGTAGTAACACAACAGCAATGAAACAACTCTTTTTATTTGTAATAAATCAGACCTCTTCTATTAAATATTTGCCCCGATATACTTTTATATACTGGATGGCGATTGAATCAACTGCGATATGAAAGGAGATTAATGGGTCTATGATTAAAACATTTCTTGTGTGCCTCCAAATCTCACACAAAGGCCAAACGACCCTCTGATCACTTGAGTCCCATACTAATCAATACAAAAGTAATCAGCTAACCGGACAATTTATTTGAATACGTTCAAGATTTTATCATTTGGTAATTGATCCTATCAACTTCTTAGGCTGGTACTTCGTACCGGTGTATAGTTTACATTCCTGTATAAACCATGGTGTGTGAGACTAGTTTCAATTTCTGTTTAATAATTATAAGTAATTCAATTTTCAGCTGTTGACATTTGTATTTACTTTAGGAGTTTGTGACTGTTGGACGGACGGATACCGAAGCGAGGCCATATTTTTTTGTAATCTATTCGAATTTCCCTGAATTTTCATATGATCTCAGAGCAGAGGCAGAGTGTAAAGACACACGCGACAACCACCTCAGCTAAACCTGCCGCTCCGCGCGAATAAGTCAAAAAGCCCACTGACTCTGGCGTTACAAGCGTTCGTATACTCCAGAAACTATTTACCATCAGGCAGTTCGTATGTTTGTTCGCTACTCCAGTGTCATAAAAAAGTTGTAAAAGAAAGTCAAGATAATTCGAAGTTGTTAAAAAAAGGTTTATCAGACAACAGTGTCACATCAGCATCTAAGGACAGACTGCAAATTAGTATGTCAACACTTATTTACACAGATGCTTAGAAAAAAATCTCGAAAAGCATCCTAGAAGCTATGTTGTCCTTCATCATGGCAACACGCCCGCACATTCTGCGTAACAGAAGCGTATTTGAAGATTTCAGATGTAGAACTGATGACGCATCCCTCGTACAACCCAGACCTTGCGGCTTCCCGTGATAAACACATGTTTTAAGAACCTAGAAGCGGTGAAAGTGTTCCACTAAGGAACACAGGTCCAACTGCTTTTTACAGTGGTTCCAGCGAATGCAAAGTGTTAATAATTTTTTTTTTATCACAAGTCTATTATCCGACTTTATTTATATTTATCAGAATTAAGATCCTGTTTGTATAACCTACGACATGCCTGAATATGTCATGGGATTTCCCAAATTGCTCGGCGGTCCACAAGGGTCACCACCTCTTTCCCCTGTGTCGCATGTTTATCGCAAAATTGTTTTACTTCAATAGTTTATGTAGTAAGATATTGAGAGGCAATGGCGTCGTTGCCGCGTGTCATTATAACCGAACACGCAGGTTAAGCAACGTTGGCCGCAGCCTGGATGGGTTGATCTATCTCGAGTTTCGGAGGGCACGTGAAGCCGTCGGTCCCGGCTGTGGTTAAGCTAAGTCAGTGGTCCTCGGGGGGCTTGAAAACAATGGCCTCCGCCAATCCGCATTTGAGCAGCGTGGTGGAGTATGCTCTAAACCCCTTCGGTTGAAGGGAGACTCGTATCCCTGCAGTGGGATGAGTAAGGGTTGATGTGGCATAGTAGGATATTAGAGCCCGTTACATATAAAATAGGAACTTTTGATTATTACCCGTAGGTCGCGCGATATTACGTTAGTGGTATTAATACGATGTTGTTTTAGACATCCTTAAATTAGAACTTACAGTTGAGATCAGTGTGTTTGATCTGATCGCACAATGACGTCGCATCGTATAATCGACATTGCATAAGGTCAACAAAGTTACCATTTGTCAAAAAAGTCGTAGAAAAGGGAGCTCATTTCGCAACTTAAGAATTCTCGGAAGTAAATTAAGAATTCTCGTAAATGTTGCATAATATTTAGCCCCTGGGACCGCACGTTATGCAATCATTGTGGTTCCTGTGTGTGAGGATTGAGCAGTCAAAACCCGTTATATACGTTTTCCCATACATTTCGCGGTCGTATACGACCACCCGGGTTTCGAAGGGTTAATTCCCCGCTGCCAGCGAGTGGTGCGGTTGTAAAAGAAAGCTGTTGTCACTATATCGAATAACTCTTTAGAATACAACCCACTGTACTTCGGTAGAACATACAAAGGCAAAGTAAATTCAGACTTATTATAGATATTATTACTATTATTGGACATTTTTTTTTTATACTACGTCGGGAGGCATACAAGCATACGGCCCACCTAATGTAAAGCGGCTACCGTAGCCTATTACGGCTTGTAATAGATTAAGTATCACTCGCCCGATGCCTCCTCTGCTGCTTACATAGCGACTCCTTGGGAGCATACTGGTGACCTCACACGCAGGAGCACAACAACCCTCTAGGGAGTTGTTATTTAGCTACGGTTTTCTGTGAGGTGGAGGGCTTCCCCAGATGGGCTGCTGCGCTGCGCCCTACCTCTCTTAAAACATCCAGACCAAGACCAACAGACATGTTCATGCACACAAATGTTTTGCCTTGTGTGGGAATCAAACCCACGAACGTTGGTGTCAAAGTCGCGTCATTCTCGACTGGCCACCACCGAGCTCATCCTAAGTATGAAAACTCATCCCCGCACCTCTTCGTCTCAATGAAATATCAACCATAGGGTCAAAGCGAAACCTTGCTGTTCAGCAATCTGCTATTTCATCTTAGAAGACGACACGTAGGGGAGAGTAGGGTAATGGGAGTCAGTGGGTAATGGGAGTCACCCTCACATCTACGAAACAGTACTTGCGAGCAACGCGTAAATGGCGTCCCTACCTCCGCACAGGCTCCCCAGCGCCGCCTAGAACGGCTCGCGCCAGTCAGCGCCCGCGCCATTGAGATATGCCCGTGTTTTGTTTTTGTGCTCCGCTGAAGTAATTTTACGTCAATACAAATTAGAAGGTAAGTGTCGAATATTTTGCAGTATGATATTAAGACTTTTAAACGGACTTAGTTAGACGTTCGAAATTGAGATATGCAGTTCAGATTATGTCAGTGTTTTAAAGATTTTTGTTATTTGATTATTTTTCTCAATAGTGTAATTGCGGGAAATGAGAGTCAGGTGACTCCCATTACCCGCAACTGTGCATGTTGAATTACAACATTTTTATTTCGTTCTAGATGCCTAAAGTAGGTACGAGTCAAGACAACGGAAAAGGCTTCCTGGTCTTCTGAGAGCCTGGAAAAAGCTGTAAAGCTTGTTGATGGAGGTTCTTCTATAAGAAATGCTGCTAAGGTAATGGGGATCCCATATTCAAGCCTTCAAAAGAGGATAAAAAAAGGTTCTACCTTAGGACCACATCTAGGGCGATTCACAAGGCAAAGTGTCAAGTACTACAAGAAATGAACGAAACTTCTGTATCAGATGTTGGCACTGACAACTTATGCCAGGATGATGAGGATGACGACGGAGAAGATGCTGGAAACAGATGCCTAGTACCTATGCAATGACATTGGAAGATATAACGAAATGTGGTTCCGTTGCACCTCATGTGGGCTATGGGCTCACGCGGAATGCACTGGGAGGGATCCGCTGAGGGTTATGTCTGCGATTTGTGCTAGCTTTTCTTTGACTCCCATTGCCCCCAGGGTGACCACCATTATCCCCATGTTGGTGTAATGGGAGTCAAATCTGTTTTTTTTTTAACTTTTATAATATGCAAAGTTGATTGCCAAAGTGACAGAAAGTTATTTCTAATGATAGTTAATTAAGTAAATAATGTTTAAAGGCGGTTGCAATAAATAGTTTATTTATGATTAAAATTTTATTTGAGTTCTCGCTTAAGTGACCCCCATTACCCTCTTTTACCCTAAGGCGCATCGAAGCAACCCGTCTGGAAAAGTACCGCCACCTCACAGAAGACAGTTGCCACATAGCAACTACCTGAGGTGTTATTGAGTTCCTGGGAGGGCGTGAGGTTACCAGTAAACCCCTGAGGAGTTGCTGTATTAGCAGCGTTGTATTGCAGGCGTTCATAGGTTACGGTAACCGCTGTATCTACATTTGAAGTCACTGCCCCAGAACAGGGAAAGAGCGTCAAATAGTAGAAAAGAGACAATTATAAAGATTTAAATAATAAATATCCACGGCCCGGAACAGAGCCTCAGAGCAGCAAGTCCCGTGGTGCGTCGCCCGCGTTTCGGCTCAAATGACCACAATGCTTGTTAGCCTACAGACATTGTTGTTTAAAAAATAATGATAATGACACATATGTATATTAATGTAACTAAGCTTCAATATGTAAGATAGAACAACGTAGCTTAGTGCTATTACCCAAAATCGATGTCAGAAATGACATTAAGGTTTAGTAGGCGCACAAAATTGGCATATATCGAATAGAAATTTGTAAAAGACATTATTTATTAACAAACACGGACTACGATGTCTGAAAATAATTTAATAAGACAGATATATATTTTGGATATTATACATACACATATCATTGAATCATTTCCGTCAGATATTCATCAATTCTATAATACCTATGACGTTTTACAAATTTCAACCCGACATCATTTTCGAAATGCTGGTAAATTAAAATAAGGTAAAGAAATCTATGAAAAAATAAACTATAAAAAAATGTAAGACGTGCCTAGTGTTCACGAAATAATTTTTATCATTTTATATATGATCTAAATTTGATAATTTGGAGATTTAATTATTTTATTACAGATCGAATAGATTCAATTATTTTATTAACCTTAGTCATAACCATCGACTTATATTACCTACCGTAGGTAATATAAGTCGATGGTCATAACATTTCCTTAAAATTCAGTGCCTTTTTGGCGCTTTGAACCGGGCCTAAATTGCTGAACAAAGCCGAGTAGATTGGATATGCCACCAGTAATGTCCGGGAATGGCCATGTATACAATTATGTGTTTCCACTCCAGATGGACCGATGAACACGAATGAGCGGCCGGAGCATGACTGAATGCGTAAAGGGAGGTTGGCAATTCGATAATCCTATATCTATCAATGGGCATCAATAGGTAAAAATAGGCTCATGATCATGTTATAGATACGTAGCAATATATATAATTGAAACTATATTCATACAATTGTACAAGTACAAATACAGGCAATAGGGAATCTACTTCGTATTCATAACATTGTTAGCAACCAACCTCTAGCAAATTAGGAGTAGGAATTCATATATTGTGTTTGACAACAGACTGCGTGATTTGGCTGTATAATAGAAACAGAATAGCGCTTGATTGCGGTGCGATCCTTCATTTTCACGACATATTTCGTTCGACGTAATTCATTGAAACACACTTTTTACACTGTAAATACGTCGGATGGCAAACAAACATTCGCCCTCCACGCTTTGAAGCGGTTATGAATGATTATTATTATGTATTATGTTATCTAAAAATGTTTGAAACACAACAGCGAACGGTTTCCTTTTCTTATGTTACGTAGGGAGTCATAAAAGCTTTGAACGCTTATAGGAATATAGTATGCGACCCCTGCTAATACAGTAACTCCTCAGGAACCTACTATTAACTCGCTCACTGCAAAACATAAAACCCTCCAGTAAAAGTAAGCAGCCTACGTTGAAGTAGAAAACATTATGTCATTAATCAATTTCAGTGTTAGTAAATCATAGTTTGGATGCTGTGAGACCAACTTATCAGTTTTCAGCGTCTAATTGACATTCTGATCTGATACAACAGAACAAAACCAGCGGTATTATGGTAGTAGGCGGTTTGATTAACTTTGTTCATATTTTATCGGATGGCAGTTTAGCTTAGAGTGCTAAAGACAAAGGCGATTTACTCGGTAATCTCTTTGCCTCTTACACGAATTTTAATGACGGATAAACTGTACCAAATACTATCCCGCGGTGCCATGCCTCCATAACGGAAATCTCAATAACCTAGTGAGATGTCCGGCAGGCGTTGCTCACTCTCGACATTCATAAATTGAGTGTGCGACACGGCATACAGGAAGTATCGCTGAAGTTTTTCGTCAAAGTATCTGCAACGGACTAGCCAAGTGCCATGGTAGACACCTAATGTGAGGTGCTCAAATAGAGCGATAGATCAGACCCATCGACTTACAAGCCTCCTCCCCTTTCTTCAAAGTGATAAACACGCTCCATGACCTTGCGAGCGACTCCTGATCTGGAAGATTACATCTTGATCAGCGACTGTTACCACAGTTTTCGCCACCGTCATTCGTCATTGGATCCTATAATGTATTCATTTTATCTGCAGCGATATTGGGTGGCATGGAATGCTACATCCCCAATCACTCTCTGCGGGACCTATAAAGCCGACCGTGGTTTAATCGGCCTTATAGAAAAGCCAAACTTTTCAAACAGACTGCTTACGAGGCAAGGACCATGGCGCGTAATGGGAATCCTGTTATCTATATTCTGAAACGAAAACTGAATGCTGCCTCGAGATCCAGTAAGAGAGTAATTACCAGACCAGCTAGAACCTTGTGACTGGGTGCAAGGATGAGCTTTGAGGATTGTCGATGATCCTAAACTCACACGAGATTGAGCCCTTGAATTTGAGAGGAGATTTTGCATCCGCATTCTATCGATTGTACAATAGGTTATGTTCTGAGAAGTTGTTCGATGCCAACAGCGTTTTACAATCGCACGACTCGCCGACGGCTGGGAGTTCATCCTCATCCACAGGAGAATGGCCAATGGCAAAAAATCCAATGACCGCAAGAGAAGTTTTCCACTGAGAACTATTAAGTTGTGGAATGAGCTCCCTGACGAGGTTTTCCCATGTGACTACAGCATGAGGATTTTCAAAAAAGACGTGAAGAGGTTCTTACAGGGTCGGCAACGCAAGAGTGACACCTATGGTGTTGGAAATGTCCATAGGCTGAGGTAACTACTTACCGTGCGCTTGTTTGTCACCTTAGTGGTATAAAAAAAGTATCTTCCATACCGTTGGGGTTTATCGATAGAAATTCAAGGTGAGGCATTGGCTGCAACCTAGATATAGTGAAAACGGTCGATCGAGTCTGGCATCAAGGTCTTCTGTCACAATTACCATCGTACGGGCTGTCCGAGGGTTTATACTATTTATGTTTACCCATTTTAAGTTGCCAGCTTCTTATGCAGCAGATGCATAATAATCACTAGTGATGGTTGCTGCTCCTATAACATGGATATAAATGCTGGTGACCCACGAGTCTCCGTGTCGTCCCCAACGCTGTTTCTACTACATATTAATGATGTCTTATATCTATTGATGGCGTTTCAAAATTTCGCCGTTCACGTAAATCCAAGTTTCGCAGTCTGGTCAATTCTTCTAATCGTGAGGATTACATAGGTAGGTAACAGTTTACCGGGATTAAGATCATACTAAACATTCCATACAGAGTTATGTCTTACCTCAGTGCGACATAAGACTGACTTTTAGCAAAAACTTACCTTTAATACTATCTAAATCTACGAGTACTACCGCGCCCCCATTCTAGAATTCTAATATGGCAAAGAATAAACTTGTGGTAATGGTATCAATTTTCCACCGTCTATGTTACCTCAGCTCATTGAATTCTGCCCAAGCTGAAGCACGTTCAATCAATATGAGTCAATACCGAATGGTTTGCAAATTTCGGGTTATAAGATTTATTGATCTTTTGCTCGCGGTTTCGCCCGCATGGCAATTTTGTATCGCAATAATAAATATCTATGTCATTTTCCAGGTGCAATGTATAGGCTGTTTACTCGTATAAACGTGAGAAACAAACACACAGAGTTGTCTTGCAATCATAATATTTCTTGACAAATTACATAACACCACCTACTCCCAAACTAAGTAAATCTCGTATTACGGGTATTAGATAAACAATATACCTACATACGTAAATAGGTCTTTTTGTAAAAAAAGGTTGGACTACCTTCTAGCTTTAGTGTCACCCGCGTCGAGATTCTGTCGTCGAGATGACAAGCTTCTGAGTAGTTAACAGAGAAGGTGGCAACGCGCTCTCGGTGCTTCTTGTATTTCATGCATTCATAAGCTACTTGACATTAGATTGACAGTAAACTTATTTGCCTCCTAATCTTATACCTTCTTTTCTCGACTCCCAGAATACCTCCGTACTCAATTTCATTATAAATTTACAATAATACCATCTGTTTTAATTATATAATCTACAGACATACATACATAGGTACAGAGTTACCCTAATAATAGCGTTGTTTGGTAATACAGTGGCGCCACTAAAGTGCATGAAATTGGTATAAAAATAACATTTAACAAGTGTTTTAAATATCAGCGTAGCCAGCAAACGTAATCCTAGCGAAAATAAATTTTAGAACATCGTATCCTTTTGGTATTTGGGAAAGTCAATGTTAAATAAAATAATAATGCAAATGCCTTTTCCTAAGAAATACGTATTTTATTTATTTCTGATATTATGGTAGTCATAATATCACAAATAAATATTTTATGGGGCAAAGTTTTATAACGCGCATATGCTTATGCGCAATGATTTCAAAGGACAAATTCGACAGTCCTCAATTGTGTAGTTAATAATCATAAAAAATGGTCAAACAAAACCATATGATTTCAAAACCTTTTAAATACGTTCTAAAGTATCCACCGGGCAAGAAACAAGCAATTTCTTTTATTGTTCTTTCGTCATATTTTTAAAGATATTAAAAAATATAGAACCATCAGGGGTTAACAAATTAAATGTTTTATTTTGTTCTATCTCAAAAACTATACATAGTTAGAAATCTGATATTGGTTTTAATGTTTCTATCTATCTATCTCGTACTCGTAGTGTAAATTGTAAGGCAAACATGTATTTATCGTGTGTTGTTTGCTGCGATTTTCTGACGATAACTACATAAATTTCAGCAGTCGCGCTGATATTGCGTTTAGAAGTCGTTGAGTACACAAATTCAATGGTTCAAGACAATAACAAAAACAATGTAAACTATATACAATAGTTTAGTACTTATAAGTTAGAACACAGCGATATTCAATAATTTTCCGTCACCCCGTTCCCCTGGGGTGATCGCTTCCGATGAAGCCTTTATAGCCTTCCCGGCTAAAGGCAGTCCCAGGGGGTGTTTTAGTCAGTGGAAATCTGACATAACCAGTTCGTTCGCACGAAATGGCGTCTTTGAAAGATTTCACATCCTCCCTCCTTTTCCGGAGGGTGCCCCTCATGGAAGAATGACGGTACTTAGAGGCTACCTACTAGCGAGTGAAATCACCAAAAATCTCCTAAGGAGTTGCTAGGTAACAGCAAGAATAGTATACTCCTTGGGTGACTAATATACTCCTTGGGTGAGGTAAGAGTCTGTGCAGGATTCTACGCTTAGTGTGCGTACATTTAAGTGGATCCGTTGTAGGTATGACAAATTGTTATGTTACATTGTAAAAAAAACTTAGTGTAATATGATACAGGCCAAGCGTAGTCAGAGGCTATATAGCACAGTAGTATAGTTTAACACTTTTCGTTCTAAAAATGTAAACCTACATGTTGAGACTTCAAAGTGAAACTGCCCCCGTATTATGTACACGCACAATGTCATTCGTTCACAGACTCCCATGCCTTCTAAGTACAAACCCATACTTAGGTAAATGCTGAAATATTAAAGCTGAGGTTGGTGAGAACACCAAGAATAATAATAAATCAATTATTTTGGCAAATAAAGGGTTTATCATTATATCACTACGCCACCCATCGCCATCCATATCCATTGCTTCATTTTCCAAAAGAAATCCTTAATTTTGACACACATACATACAAACATATCATCCCGCCAATCTCCCATTGAGGTAGACAATCTTGACGTACAAGTTTATTATATATATTTAAAGATTTACAAATATTATTGTACTTTCCTTGCAGAGAACCGATCGTCACATTATTCGGTTATTAGTGTTATTACACACCGTACACATTTCTTCAACATTCATAACTCTTCACACGCACGCCAGCTTTATAGGACTCCTGACATCCCCATGATCCGTGATAAAACACGATCAATTTCATCATTACAGGTAAGTTTTAGCCTTCATCGGCTCGTACGTCCTTCTACTTTCGCTCTGTTTCGTAATTCTTTTCGCACTATTTCTACAGGTCCGAACTAATGGAGCATGCCTCTACTTATTTTAACACTGATCACTCTCTTTCCCACGAATTCTATTTCTTACATCTTCAATGCAATCGCTATACTTATATAAGCGTTATACCACAATGTTTTCGCAACACTCTCATTTCGATCACGTTTACCCTTTTTTCATGCTCTCTCCACAGGGCCCAGTTCCGACTTCCATTAGTTAGCATTGCAACCAACACTGCATTGTGTGGCTGCTTCTGGCTCAAGCTTTTACTTAGTATTGTAATAAATGAAAACCAATACGGTTAATATTATGCTGTTTCTCTCCCCAATCACAGTACGTTTAATATCTTACTTCAGTATATAACTAAGTACGTGGTTATGCATAATAGGTATGTGACTCTGTAAAGAGTTGACTTGGTTAGTGTCCAATACAGGGTGGGGTCTTTTGACTCCGCAACGTCAGCAACAGAACTTTTGATTGTTGTACTTTACAAATATTATCTATATAATACTATCATATTCAGAACCCATTCGACTAATTTACTAGAGTATAGTGTTCTGCCGCTATCACGACCACCTAGGTGTAGCCACAATGTATATTGGTATTCACCAAAATGGTTATGACCATTGCAGTCCCAGGCATAAATCTACGGATGCTCTTAAACTCACAACGAATTCAATCGGATGAAATCAGTACGAGAAGGAATTTTTAAAATTTGACATGCCCTTATTAAAACTAAACAATTTGAGCCTCGTCTACCACCACGTTATTATGACTATAGAGTACCTACAAATACTATGGAGTGGCTAATCCATCTAGCGTCAGGCACATAGAACACACATCAATCCAATAATATAGATTGCCAACACTGGGTACCTAATTACAATGAGTCTTGACGCGTGGTAATTGCATCTTGACTTAACATAAAGACCTGTCTTTAGGTTAGATAAAATATATTTCGTCATTGAATACATGGGACTTATGGAAATATTTTAAAATGGAAGATTTTTCCTACCCGCCTAGATGGGTTATATTTCATAACCCGTAAAAATGATTACTTACTAACTCCTGACCTGACTGAGCTACCTACTAAGAAATTTTCTTTTGTACACATTCCTATACTAAAACTATGGTAAAATGAAGCTAAGCGGGTAAGGGAACTTATCCATTTAAAAAATAATTACTTATATATGTTCTGGCAAGTTCTACCAAAAACATTTTATACTAGTAACAAAGGACTGTCAAATAATGTACTTAAAAATAATAGAGGTTAAGTACATATCTACGTAATTGATAACTAGGTTACAGAACGTCAATTTGTCATCATGAAAATCCTGATTTGTTAAACTTCTCGCGTAGGTAATACGTATTGAATGTGCAAGTAGGTAGCTAATTAAGGTTACGTTATACCTGAGTGAACTGCGTCTACAATTTCCTCAAATGGTGTCACTTACATACAAATAAGTAAACAAGTGACTAATCAAAAATGTTAATGTAACATATGACCTAAATAATCTGTTTCAATCAAATTTAAAGGTGTACTGTTCAAGTTATTCTACTTACAGGCAATGAGCGTGAATAAAAAGACACGTACTTTTAAAAGTACATAATTGTTGAATACTTACTCATCTCGAAGTTCATCTTTATCAAAGGACATGGTTAATGTTAGGCACTGACACTACACCTTGCGGAACAATAATACGCTGACCGATATTGGTTCGTTGTACACAGCGTTGCGGATCGATGGGTGGCACAGTGAAGGCGCGGGGCGACTGCTTACTGTCAACAAGCAGAGCGTATTCCGCCCAAAGCGTCAGCAGGGCGGGCGGTCGCGAGAAGCTTGCGCAGTCACTTTGCGCGTGAACGCTGCCATCGCCGCCCGCAGGTCGTTCACATTAACAATATACCTTCTAGACCCTTTTACTACTTTTCTTAGTATCCGTATAATACAGTATTCACGTATACACGTATGTTAGTGCTCACGTAAGAATCAAGTCTAGCTACGTATGTAACTAAATCAATACTTTTTTATACAATCACATTATGGCTCAGCGAACGTAAAATGATTACGGTAGCCTATGAACGGCTATAATACAGAAAGTATCGCTTGAGTGTTACTCCTACTGCTGACACAGCATTTCCTCAGCTGGATGACAAACTACTCACTCGCAGAAAAACAACAACCCAACATGGAATTGTTATTTGGCTGCGGTTTTCTATAAGGTACTCGTAGTATTTCCCCAGGCGTATGTCTAGTCGGGTGCTTTGATACAGCCTATCTCTCTTAAAAACACTTAGGCCAAGACAGACAGACATGTTCATACACACAACAGTTTGTTTGTAAGAATGGAAATTGAATACACGACCCGACGTTAAAGTAGCCGCCATTACACTACCACCGGGCTCGGGCAAAATGAAAAACATGCAAGGTAATAAATTGACAAAATTCATAAACAAAATTACCTAAATCTCGGCGCCCCAATAACAAAGATATACAAAGCGCTTTGTTAGCAGTATGAGAAATCGTAAATGATACCTACTTATTATGTTGCAAACGTTCTAGGCTAAACTAAATACGTTATAAATAACGGTAAACACTTCGCTTCAGGCGAGTCGTATTATTGTTCGACTCTTGACGTACTAATAAAAAGCAATAGGCACACAAGATACCGTAGTTTCTGAAGATATTTTTGTATAATTTTCTAATGTTATAATTTTTAATTTAAACAAGGAGCTTCTGAACTTGAATATAATATTACGTTATATCTACGCCGGTTGCGGACGCATTCGAAAATATCTCTTTTCTAGCTATTTGGTTACATATACGAAAAAACGAGAGACAGCAAGACAAAAGTATAAAGCCTACAGAGATTGGTAGCCAATTGAGGCTCGGGGCTTTTTTCTATACATCACCGTGAGTCGTCATCTGTAAACAATTTACGGGAGATTACATCCTTCTATCGCACTGCCCGCTGCAACTGTATATGCTTAAACTACTGATCCAGAATAGAAATAGTCATTCATTTAACGAGGTCCTCATGTCATGTCTGGATAACATATTTCATCGCCTAGACATTGCTCTGCTATGCTTGAGAACCTACCGAGTCTAAAATAAGACTGTAAGCGGAAGATTGTACTCCATAGTTTTCCGCACAGTCTGCTTCAATGTATGTGGGCAGATATGTAGTCTACAGAAATAGCCAATAAACTCAATTTACACTGCAGCAGAACGGTATTAAACGGAAGTGCCTACTCCGCCTCGTTTGTGAAGGAAATTCCTTCACAAACAAACGGAATATTGCGATGATTTCTAAAAACCGGTGCTTATTTAATACAACTTTTTTTTAAAAGATCGCTAGTTAGAACAAGTTTCTATTTTTCTTAAATAAGTAGGTATTTATACCTTTGTCAACTGCAGTTATTTTGCATTTTTCGTTTCGTTAGCGTTGCAAGCTTCGAAGATAAAAGTAGGGATTATTATATACTTTTTTGGATATTATTAATGATTTAAAAAAAAAATATGCTAGTTAGAAAGCTCACTTTTTCTTTGTAGGCGGTATTTTGTAGGCACTTTACAAATTTCATAGATAGCCCAGTGGATAACAACCTATTATCTGATAGAACCGGGTTCGAATCACGGTGTGGGCACTAAATTCGTGTTTTCACATTTATGTAGTACATATTTGTAATTATGTCTAGCTCGGCGGTGTAGGAAAACGTCGTCAGTGTAACAATCTCTCTATGACAAAATCAGTATCTTCGGCAAATTCTCATGAGTAGGTAGCGGTCCTTGCCAAACCTAATGGATTAGGAAAAGGGATAACGCTAGTGA
Source organism: Pyralis farinalis (assembly GCA_947507595.1). Classification (NCBI taxonomy): domain Eukaryota; kingdom Metazoa; phylum Arthropoda; class Insecta; order Lepidoptera; family Pyralidae; genus Pyralis; species Pyralis farinalis. The sequence continues at coordinate 15,208,606 of OX382271.1, read as the reverse complement.
AAACAAGACAAATTTCATAGATAAAGGGGAATGGTCTGCGACAGACAGTCCGAAGGAACGGACAGAATGACAGGCCACCATGCATTTCCTTTTGGATAACTGTAAAAACTTGGAAGTACCGATATCAATAACACAATAAGTCCATTACAAAAACACTCTGGATTCTTTTACAATTTTCAACAAACCTGTATAGGAGAGATAAATAATCAGAATATAGAAAGATCTATTTAGACTTGACTCCACCTTTTATATGAAGCTTCGATAAAAATACAAAAATACGGCAAAAAGCTTGTAAACATTAGAAATATAGCGGCTTACAATACATGTGTTTTTACCTACTGTTGAAAATAGAAGATACCTAAACAATAGATAGACATCTTCAGAGTACTGATTACTGATTTTCAAACAACTGTTCAAGCTTACCTATATCCTGTTTGCACAGCATAAAGTGTAGGCTACGCGACGGCTCTTCTGGCAACAAACGCCTCTTAAATGTAAGTGATAGACATCACCCTGCCATCACCCTGCTATCTGAATGCATTCAAAGCTTCTCCACAATCTAATCTCTTCTTCACTTAAATATCGATAATCGTTATCTGATTACATAATTTGTACATTTTTTTGTACATACAGTTTTATTATATTTCCTTCGGAGAAGAAACGTTTTTATAAATATAATTATTGTTTTACTGTATTTACTGACCGGTCACTCACTAATGTCTCTTGATTACATACTCTTTCGTCACTAAGCCATACCTACCGCGATAATATAGAACCTACAGCACATAACCCGGGGTTTCTAATAGACAAATGTCTCACGAGCTGGGGCGCGATTGCGAGCACTCGCTTTTCAATACTTGATTATCTCAGAACTAAAATCAGAAATAGTACCTTATTTGTTTGTCTTTCGTGTGCGATATTTACTTATGAACTATATTTATTGCTATGTTTGTAGTAGCTTTAAAGAAGAATCATACCCCGCGAACATGCAACAATTCATTCTAGTGGGTACGCGCGCGAACCTCAGGTCACAAGACAGGTTTGTATAATCTTCAATAATACAATGTGTTTAAAGTATGCTATACAGGACACTAATTCTAGTGACGCCATGTCGCTCAAAAAGGTTCGCTAAACACTACGAAATATAGTGCGGAGCAGGCGTGTTGCAAGTAGAAGTACGCATAGCGTCCACGTTGGGACGTGTTGCAAGTTCGCAGAGCGCGGAAGGTTCGCGAATATTGTGTGTACCTTTATAGGTACAGTTGATAATTATTGAATGGACGGCTGTTGCAATGAAGAGAGTTGCTCTTAGGAAATATGTTTTTAAAAATGGAACCCCTATAGTTTAGTTATGTTGATCTATCACGTGCGAGTCAAATTCGCGCACAGAGTGTTCCGGACATTTTTAGACGACGTCGGGGGGGATACAAGCATACAGTCCACCTGATGTATAGTGATTATCATAGCCAATAAACACTTATATACAAGATAAAAGAGTGTGTGTTGCCCGCCCAGCTGCTAATATACTAACTCCTCAGTTGCTTCACTCACTCGCGGGCACACAATTTGGTACATCCTCCCTTTCTAAGGAGTTGTTATTTGGGGATTCCTGTGAGGTGGAGGTGCTTCCAGTTAGGCTGTTTATATGCACGCTACCTCTTTTGCTCGTGTTACTGTCAGAACCCGCTATATACGTTTTCCCATACATTTCGCGGTCGTATTCGACCACCCGGGTTTCGAAGGGAGACGGCATCTAACAAAATAAGCCAGACCGATGGCTTAACGTGCCATTCAGGTGCGGAGGAACTCGAAATGACTCAATTCATTCATAGACGTTACTTACAATGCATTAATATTGTCGGACAAATTACACAGCGCCATCTAGCCCCAAAGTAAGCGAAGCTTGTGTTATGGGTACAACAACAACTGATAAACATACGTAAATATATATATATATATATATATATTTTGTAAATACATACTTATTATACATAGAAAATACCCAGACCAAGACAAACAGACATGTTCATGCACACAAATGTTTGTACTGTGTGGGAATCGAACCCACGAGCGTTGGTGTCAAAGTAGCGTAACAACGCGTTTCACCACTGCGCCACCGAGCTCGTCAAAGCTTAATTAGTTTAGCAGTGATAACTTAATTAGTTTACGAAAGTGTGCTAGTTCAAAACATTCTATTTTTCTTTATCTTTACCTATACCTGACCTCAATCTGAGCCAAACTAATCTCAAATTTAACCCAAAACTTAAAATTAAGTGCGAATTGAACTCATGGTGTAACGACAACAGCAAACTTAAGTTTGTTTGCGTAGGAAAATCCTTGACACACAAACGCTCAGGTTTTTAATGATTTTTAAACATTACGAGACACATTGTTATAACTTTCCTATTTTTGATTCACACAACGTCGGGAGACATACAAGCATACGGCCCGCCTGATCTAAAGCGATTACCGTAGCCTATAAACGCTTGTAATAAATTGTGATAAAGTGATACAAGCGCGATGCCACCTCTGCTGCTAACACAGCAACTCCTTAGGAGCTGACTGGAGACCTCACTCACACAAAGAAACGGGCTGCTTTGCGCCCTACCTCTCTTAGATTGTACATTAATACCTTGTACACTAGTACCTTCTATATTCTACACTAAATTTTTGTCGAAGGTAATTATTTTCCGCTGCACAAACATTGAAGATTGGGAGGAAAGGTATTGTTTTTTTTATTTACTCGAGATGATTTTTAAAAAAATATGCTAATTTAAAACTTCATTTTATTTTTCATGTAATATTGAAATTACCACATGTCAACTATTTAAAAATTTTCACTTTAAATTTCGGAGATAAAGCATGCACAGGCGAGGGGCTTTTATCCGCAACAATAAATTTGTGTGAGATCAATCCTGTGCTTTGAGTCCGCGGCAAATCCTCGGCGGACATTATTCGACGGTTCTGGGATTTTAGTCCTTCACTGACAAAAGTGCCTCGCCTGCGCAGACCTTAAAGGTACCTGAGACAACAACAGACGGAGGGACATACGTACAGAGTGACGCGGTGCCTTTTTACTCTTCCAGAACGAGAACCCTATAATACAATTAAGGGCATCTCCCCTACATTGAGAGGTGCATTATATCGTTTCTGACATAATGAAGCGAATATTGTTATATAATAATTAATATGAAGTTTTAAGATTACTTCTTGTAAGTATTACATGTATGTATACGCTGTATTTGAACGCTATGATTTACATTTTGAAATGATACTTAAGTACTAGGTACTTATGATGAAAAATCTTATAATTATGAAAAAAAAATGAGAAGACAAATATTTTATCATTTAAAACAACGCAATTTACAATGCGATACCGAGCGAGTTTAAAATACTACCCAAACCAAACTAACTATTTAAGCATAAACTTTTAAAAGATAGCTTAAAGCTTACTATTCTATTGATGACATATTTAAGAAATTGTAAATATGATTTACACAATATACTTGTTCATTTTTTTCTTATACTACATCGGGAGGCATACAAGCATACGGCCCACTTGATGTAAAGCGGGTACCGTAACCTATTAACGCTTGTGATATGTTAAGTATCACTCGTACGACGCCTCCTCTGCTGCTTACACAGCAACTCCTTAGGAGCTTACTGGCGACCTCCACTCACACGCAGGAACACAACAACCGTCTAGCGAGTTGTTATTTGGCTGCGGTTTTCTGTGAGGTGGAGGTACTTCCCCAGACGGGCTGCTTTGATGCGCCCTACCTCTCTTAAAACATCCACAGCAAGACAAACAGACATGTACATGTACATGCACACAAATGTTTGCCTTGTATGGGAATCGAACCCACGAGCGTTGGTGTCAAAGTCGCGTCATTCACGACTGAGCCACCGAGCTCGTCAAAAATTGCAAATTTCGACACACCATTTTGACATTGATTGTATTTATTGTTTTATTGAATGTTCACGTTTTAATATTGTAATTTGCATGCCTAATTGGCGAAACGTGTCATGTACTTATTTTCATGTATCACCTGTATTCACCATATTTCGAGCAAATAAAGGATTATTATTATTAACGACTACTGTACCCTGTCCATGTTTACAGAGCATTACTTGTGGCAATTCTTGCAGTTTTCAATTTTCACCCCACTAGTTCAACATTACGTACCCACTTCAACGATAGCAAAAATTTTATATAATACATGAAAGTGAAAACTTGTAACTAAAATGCATCAAATAATCTTGTTGATTATTTAATTTTACTTCGAGTGTCAACCCTGACGCTTGAATGATCTTATAAGGAAATTCTGAGCACAAAGGAATAGTGCTCTTCTACGCTCTAGAGCTCTGCGAGTCTTGTAGGCGGCATTACCATAAGATCAAAGTGCAAAGATCATGTTAGTACTCTTGATTCTGCCCTAATGCAGCCAGCTAAGGCAAATAGATGCTGACGTTAGATAATCAAAAATGGTAAAACTACTACATGTCAATCTTAGAAGTATATAGCTTATATTATAACAAAGCAGTAAATAATCAATATTATCTATAGTTAACTAAAAAACGGGGATATAATGGCTCAACAGATTACAGCAAAGGTTTTGATTATATATGTTCAAATTATACATGGAAAGTTCTATCTATAAAAATTCAAAGACAGTTCATTAAGGAAAATCCATGAAAGAATGGAATCATACTTTTCAGTTCAGAGGGATAACTCCAGTTCAGAGGTATCTTCTCTCTCGTTTATGGTCCCTCTATTGTATTAACATGGCACGCTGATTACACAAACTGCTGATGAAGAAGATAAATGATGCTTAGGTTAGCTATTAACAAGTTAGAAGAACAAGATAAGTGATGGTTATAGTTACGAATTTTTTTAAAGAAAAAATTTACCTTTTGGCTATTTAGGTTTCATTCTGCACTCGTATCCCCACAGCTATACCCCACCGTGGGACCATAAGGATTTTCAAGTTCTGATGTCCCAATTTACGTAGAACGGTGGGGCTACGAAGATCTATGACTCCTCGTGACTACACTTATGTTCTTGAAATACCCTTTAGATGAAAATAAAATAAATAATGGAAATAAACGGAGAAAGTTATGTATATGGATGCCTTTATCTTAGATGCTCAGTTGTCACTGGTACACAACGAAATTACTTTCGGTCATTGTTTACAAACGTTACGCTTAGTTTTTTTTTTTATTTATACATATAGTCCTATATACTACCTATCTTTTCTATATATTCATATCATTTGTTAGCCAGAAGGTTATCTTTTTTATTTTATAGTCATCTCAAAAAGGTTTTTCTAAAGAGATTAGAATTTGACACAAGTACGAAAATTTGTTTTAAATAACTAGGATTATTCACAAAATAAATGGGGTCACAAGTATTTGAAAATCCACATGGCTCTACAGTGGAACATAGCAGTGGGGCCACGAATCCGGAATGGAAAATTTACAATTATGTATTTTAAAATAGTAACAAAATAAGGTTTAGTATTTTATCTAAGAACCTAATTGAGAAGGATTTACATTATTTTATTCAAATAGTCAATGGTCAAATTTTAGTCCAAGCAAGTCCACTGATTAGCCCCGTCAGCAAATCGTTGGCCGGAATCGGAAAGTGGTAAATAACAGACAGAGGCTGGAATGCTTACACACTTTATTTTGTAATTACACAGGCAAATTCCTCCAAGAACACTGACATTATTTGTATATACAATTATAAGTAGATAAATAGACATAAAGCCAATGCTCAGTCGGCACTAAAACAACTATCAACTCAATACCTATACAATGTCGGAACACAAGCAAGTACACGGTCCAGCTGATGTGTAGCCTAACGCTTGTAAAAAAGAGTATTGCTAGTGTTGCCACCCCCATTATACTCTTAACAGACCAGTCACATGACGGAATCGTACCTAACATTGTAATAGTGATCGTTGATCTACGTTTACTGAAAATTTGGTTAACTTTCACTAGTAGGTAGGGCTAGTTAGAAGTCCAAGAACCGACATCACATTCAGCAATATTTCTATAACAACGCCAGTAAGATGAAATTAGACACCGCTGGTTGGTTTTCAATAATCACCATTTAAGACGATCTTATAAACAAAGGAAGACGCCGCCGTAGCGATATTATTACACATTTCTAAATGTCTAACATCCAAAGAAACAAAACTATAGAAAATCAAAACCAAAATCTTTACCGGACTTACCTCAGCACTTAAATCTCACCTATACATAAAGTGTTATAAGGCCTAACGCGTCTGAAGATAACATTTACATACAGATGAAATTAAAATAAGATACGATCAATTACTAGGACGAGTCAGATAAAGGCTAAATTAAATTTACGAAACGTCAAACGGCGACCTAAGTAATGTGCACATTATAAATATAAATTCTATGTAAAGTACACAATTAAGCCACGAGGACTATTTTGACAGGAGGCGTCTATCTTCTTCACAAGTACATGACATGTCAAAAAACGAGAAATAACTGCATAATCACCAGATTACAGACACAAACTGACAGCTGATGTTTTTCTCCGATTTATGACAGTTAGTGCCTTGAGATACATGGAACGGGAGTAGTTTTTTTTTTAGACAGTACTGGAAAATAATCTCCCGGCATATTTTGGTGTAAGTATTTAAATACACAAAATAAAAAATACTTATAAATAGGAATAAAGCCTTACAACTCACAACTAATAACAAGCTATCGGCAGTAAGAAGTAAAATTAAAGCTTAAAACCTGCTACAATACTATTTTCCAAATATAATCTATATAACGGAGATTATATTTGAAAATCGCATCTTATGAATCCCGAATGACATATATTGCGTGGAAATATTGTTACGCTACCTGGGTTCTAATGACACGAGAGTTTTGAAAATCTAAAACACGTGCAATGTTAAGCGCAGACCATACAGTGATAACGTCCGATGCGTACATGACGCGGACGAAATTTGATTTGAAAAATATTCAATTCAAATTTCGTTCAAAATTTAATAAATAGGCGTAATTAATGTCGTGTCTAATTTCCATAAATTGAATATAACGGAACAAAATTACGCCCGCACCGTATCCATGTCGGGCGTCATATCTGTGTGGTTTGTGCCTTAAGATATACATTAAATACTGTGTTACATCCACAGACCATATTTGTTTCTATTACGTTATTCTATTAGCTACAGAATCTCATTAAACTAGTAGGTACATTTTTAGGATCGACTTAGCATTCAGTCTTTAGTCACATCATTTACTGAGACCAACTCTAAAACCGTCAAAAATACTCGTACTAACAGCTGTCTGATGCAAAACGGCGATACTACATTTTGTCTGTTCGATGGCAAGTAAGCATACAGCCTGATTGATTATAAACAAATGTATATATATGTAACAATTACTTTTATTTCTTAGTTGACAGCATAGTAAGTCTTTCAACTATCAAAATTGAGGCTACTTAGTCAATCCTGAGTAAAGCGTACTGTCTTAATAACAGAAGTATAAAAAATGTATAATAAAAGGGAGTGATTTCTATTGTAAATCTAATAAATCATTCATAAAAAAATCTAATAAATCATTCATAAAAAAATCTAATTAAATAATTCCTTCTAATAATGTGACACATATGAGACCGACATCGAAATTGTACCTAATACCTTTTGATACACCATGCAAATGTGTAACCACTATTTTGGAATAAAAATTAAAGTGCGTCTATACAACGTATTTTAAATAGTGATTATCAAAAATTATCAGTGAAAATACGTTTCATAGTAAACTACGCACAGACTGAATTATATTTTCGCGGTGTCTATTCAAACCCGCGATGCATCGTTTTAGAAATCAAGTGATGCATAAGCTAGTGTCGCGAGATTGCATCGCAAAGCGTCCTACTAAAAAAACACATGGCATTTATATCAGTTCACATTTTATATTATCTCATTTCAGCAATCCAATGCGATTGATGATGATGATGGGGCCTATGCCATAAGAATAATTAATAATACGAAATTCGCAAGATCGTGACGAAGGGTAATATATTTTATATTATAAATGCTCAGTAATTATCTAAAGTGCAATCTTTGATACTCCTAAAGTGAATATAATTAAGGTTGGAAGAGAGAAAAAACTTCTCCTCGACCCTATTACATACAGCCTATTAAAACTATATATCCATTTCATATATTTCTATTACATATCTTATTGATTTGATTTGCACGCACGAGTGGTGCCCTTGGTATTGCGAATGTCCATAGGCTAAGGTAACTGCTTACTATTAGGCAGACCGTACGCTTACAATGTTGTATTAAAAATACCTTTCTACCAAATCCTATTTGTCGCTAGACCGAGAAAATTATTGATAACATTGAACACGTCTTGCGCGAATACCGTTTCGTACCACAAATTATTCTTATGCTTATACATAGGCAAAATCACCCAAAAGATTTTGCGCAACTCTACTTACAATCATACATTTGAAATACTACTGCTATAGTAGGAAGTAGCATCTTAATTCTGGAAGCAGGTAAATTATACTAAGAACGTTAAGAAATATTGTTTGTATATTATACAAGGTACTGACTAGTAGACATAATGTACAACATATACAAATAAAAAATATAATCACGAATAAAATCGCAATGACTGTGATACCAGGAGGCTACAAGTTAAATTATAATTCATTATATTTATTATACATTAACTTTATACAAACCATTTTTCTTCTTAAAACTATATTTATTCTGAAAGTCAATTTTATTTTACCAATAATATATATATTTTTTAATATAATCAGCAAATTTGCCCATAAACTTATTTAAGGAAACAAAGCACGGGCACTGATAAATATTACGTAGTTTATTCGAGCCTCTATATTGGAGAGTAGGTACAGTCACTAGCACGGATGCATATACAATTAAGAACCTTGTCAGTATGAGCTATATTTCAAATATTATTTTGCTTGAATGACAATTGGAATCGATATGACGAAGTTGCAAAATGTAAACACATCCTTGTACAGCTAAGAGCTGACCACGTTTAACACTCGAAGTTCGGTTATAACTCTTATTACGTAAGACACAAGAACGGTACAAAGATCAACGTGTCAAGTTTAATGTGCACTTATTTATACTTAAGACTACTTCAAACTTGATACATATTCATTTCTGTCCGTCATTTACTTTAAAATATAGAAGCCGAAATTTAGCTGCACTGTCATACTTGGTGTGCTCTTAACTGTACATTAAGTCTGAAATAACTAAACATATAGGAGTCCGCATCCCTGATTTTTTATCGTTATAATATTATGGATACATTGTTAAAAATTGATTTAGAGTAAATTGGAGCTAACTAAAACTAATTTAAACTAAACGGTTCAATATTTCATTGTAATAAGTAAACAATACGATAGACAAGACGATAACATTTATAACAATTATTTGAAGACCAGTACAAAAATTTAACTGGTATGTTCATCCTGTAAGAGTGAACGCAGACCGATGGAGTGGCAGCAAAGAGGCCAATTCTCTCAACTCTTAAAAATATAATGACAATGAAATTTGGTTTAAACTAGCTAAATGCACTATGATTTGGGATTTTAAGTAGGTATGACATTTGTTATGTCATGTTAAAGCTGATCCTCCGACTGAGACGGATCGAAGATATACCAGGATTTCATGAATAAGTTTCGAATATGAAACTAAACCAGTTTTTCTGACAAATACTTAGCATTAACAAATAAGCATGTGGCCCGCCTGATGTGAAGAAGTTACAATAGTATATAGACGCTTAAATCACAAGGAGTATAGTCGCCGCGTTGCTACCCCTGGCACTTTCTAACTTCTCGATACTTTCTGTACAATTTACTCAAACGCAAGGGTTGTATCGGACCTTTAATTTTGAAAAGCGACTTTCCCAGTCGGACATTTAATTCAAAACATTTCTTTTTTACTAACAAACAATGGAATTTACTGGCATTTTTAGACAGATAACCAGCTTCTACGGGATACACCATGACAAGTACCAAATGATTATTACAAGTAGCAAAAAGCTTATAGAAGGTTGCAGACTAATAACAATCACCTGATTAAACACGTTAGTTACTTGGTTGTTTTCCACGTCAGTGCCATAAAGAAACAAGGGAAAGGAAAAGTTGTATAGTTTTTGACTGCCACTTGTAGACCACATTGTACGCTATATCAACTATTATATCGTCATGTCCATCTCATTTACTATGCAGAACCCTAGTGTGAGCCCCTACACAATATTAATACTACCGTTTACGTTCACATTTATGAACGCAAACGGTAGTATTAATATAGCATTTTGCATTGAAATATGAGCAGAGCCTCTAGCGGAGACATTGAAAAACTCAGTCCTCGATACAAAATGTAGAAACCGCAAGGGTAGTAGTGATGGTTTGTCGTGTGAACACAAACACTAGACTATCAATCATAAATTCATTATATCACACTATAATGCAAGTCCCCCGCGAGGGTATTTACAAGCGAGTCGATCTATGTATCCGTATGATTGACGTTACAAATAATTAATTAATGTAATAAAGGGTAACTAGTATTAAACATGATCCCACGAAATATCGGTCGGGTAGGCGAGAGCCTTATGACGAACTTATTTACATAACACGCGCGTAGAAGTTGATATAAAATAAAGCTTGATGCGATAACATATATGACGATCTTGTGTCAGTTCAATCAGCTAATCAATACTTAATAGAAGATGCGCTCGTTTTTGTTTATTATTAATGCGCGTCTCCTCTTCATAAGACGATTCGTTTGAGATCTATCGTATCTATTCTTACACATTGCTGGAGTAGAAAGTCACTGGTTTTTTTCTATGAGACTAGACATCTTATTCGTATAAATTGAACTATATGTTACCAGTAGACTCGCATTTCCAAACAAGCCGACGTTACATCTCGGGAAACGGGACTCTCCACAAAAGATGTTATATCTCTATTTTTGCACTAAGTACTTTCCGCCAGATAAAGTGAGATATTTCTATTACCTATGTATTCATTTCATTATGATATTAACTACCAAAATACCCCTGTACACAAAATACATATTGTACACCCAATTTACTGATAATATATGTAGAGGTCGTTATTCGTCCAGTAGAGAAAATGTAGACAGCGGCAGGATAGGGAAACATCATTACACTTCTCCTTGCATCGTAGTTACGTAATTTGTAAATAGCCCCGCGAGCAACAGGCCTGAATCGAAGCAGTGACGACCGCTATTGCAATATATGGTATAAAAATTGATCACCTGGTTCGACCATTTTAAATAGGTACTAATGTTATGCTCACGTATTATGCTTTTGAAACGCCACTACTATATGCGTTTATCCACTCGCTATATTACAAGCCTACCGAAGGCGAATTAGAAAGATTTGTGACCTGACAACTCAAATGATAACGATCGTACTATAATCTTCTTCTTTTATAAATAGAAATGATAATCACAATAAATCTTTTATCTAACCTGATGTCTGGCCGAGCGGTGTTGTGACTCAGACTGGTTAATATAGAAATACTCCCCTATTGTAATGCAACAGTATGTCAATATTTCAAAATAATCTGTCAAACACTTTGAAATTATTTCTAGATTTTAAATGTTCCAATAAACGCATAAATGTTGCCAATGAAAAACAATAACTACATCCTCAGGGTAACGTTTGCAACGATAAGAAATCTTTGTATTGAATTTAGGCCGTCTAGCATTGTTGTGAACATTCTTTCCAAACGTACGTGGAACCAGTTATTTTATGTTATCTAACTAGTACATTATCTCACGTATTGTTTCAATAATATTGTAAATATATAGATACCACTGGAAAATTGATAACCACTCCTATCTATTGTTTATAGCTAGCTACTCCTACCTAATATTTTTCTGTGTGAGCTTATACAGTTATCATTTTTATAAAATATTAAAGTCGACAAATTGAGCATAAAACATAACAGAAGTTACATAAATACTTGACTAATGATTATCATAACGGGCGCCACTGCTTAGTATAATGGAATACAGTTAAGAATAACATTTAGTAAAGATAATTTTTCCTTGGGAATATAGCATGCGGCTCCTTATAGTCCGGGTCCGGTTGGTTGCGGTATCGTCGGGCGAGCCACACAGCAAACAACTGTAATATTAATACTTCACATTAGTTACACATCATTGTAATTACCATAAAACAGTCCGAAATATACCTTTATAGATAATCGTGCGCATGCAGAACTTGATAACATTAACAAACCAAAATATAAAGTGCTAAGCTAAAAGAAATACCATGACAACTATTATATTATATATATTTTGCAGATTTTGTGAAATTTCGCTTGAATTATTACCATATATTTTTTATTATTACAAATTAATAAATATTTCACCGGCTGAAGAAGAATATATGTTTTTATTCTTTAATTTTAATATGTCCACTCAGACAAGAAGCTGAAGGAACAAGTACACAAAAACATATAGTAAAAAACCTTAAGTTTTTTATAAAATAAACGATTAGAATTTCCGAATTAGCCTAACATTCTTATTTTTATTTGCCACAATAAAACTTTATAACTGATAAATATTCAACTAAACAAATTAAAGAGGGCATACACACATACATACATATCGGTATACCAAGCAGAGATGTGTTTTATTATTTAAACTAATATTCAAGAGAATACAAAAAATAGTTTTAACATAAAAATAACTAAAACTACTTAAAACTTTTAAATAGAAAACCGAGTCTGTGCTGGCGATGACATTTCCGAAAATTCTCCTAATTCCGTTGCCGATAAATCTTTAATGTTATTTAATTTACTCGTTGAAGTTTTTCAGTCAACTGTCACATTTAAAAGGATTATAGTACCTACGTACATCACATTTATTAAGTTTGTTCTATCTATAACTTCACACCAAATACCTTGCGGGGTAGGCAGAGAGAACCGAGCGCCATAAGACGCGGTCCTTACACACTTCACTCGCTTCTTTAACATTCATACCTCTTTTCATGTACGCTCGCCGGTTTTTAGGACTCTTGACATCACCTTCTGATAAAACACGACCAATTTAGTTATGGTAGGTCTGTATTGGTCTTCCTCGGCTCCTACGTCCTTCCACTTTTGCATTGTATATCTTTTTCGTCATTCTTTCACCCTGCATTCTTTCTACATGTCCGAATCAACGGAGCATGCTTATTCTTATCTAAACACCGACACTATCTTTCAGACCAACTCTCTTTCTTACGTCATCATTACGAACGCGGTCAGCAAACAAATTTTGCGCAATGCTCTCATCTCGACGGCATTTATTCTACTTTCATGCTCTCTATACCATATCCAGCTTTCACTTCTATAAATTAGCGTTGGGATTAGCACCGCGTGGTATACTGTACCTTTTGGCTTAGATTTCGGCTGCCTAGAAGTTTACCCAACGCTCCATTCACGCTGGTCCCTGCACTCACTCATCTCTCCACATCAGCGGTGTGGAAAGTACACGCTGTGGATCGCTGCTAAAAGCGCTTTCAAGACATACAATCTCGTCCACTTACTCCAACACTACGTCATCAACCGTAATCCTAGTGTTCGTTCTGGTTGTCTCTCTTTCAAATACCATTATCTTAGTTTTCTTCGTACTCAATGGTAAGCCTTTCTTCATACAATCATCTTTCATTGCTGTAACTAGTGTTTTAAAGAGAACGTTTCTACAATAACTTAACCGATACGTTGCCATCGTCATTTTTGTAATCCTTTATGCAGGCCCGAATAATAATCCGATGCCGCGCCAGGTGCGTCATTGGCCTAGCTAACTGGATGATACACAATCTTTTTTTATATTTGAACATCCTAAAACTAGATTTTTTGGTACTTTAAAAATGCCGTTCCGGGCGCGTCATCGGCCTCTCTAAATGTTTTTTCATGACGAGCCTCTCGCGATTCGAATTCGATTTCGAATTCGAAAATAGTCAATGAACCTCTTCATAGAGAAACTGCATGGACATTGTGGACAATTCGCTAGTAGATTTGTATGCGTTCATGATAAATATTGTAAATAATAAACACACATGCACGTAATACGGACATAATAAGTGCATTCCTAATTGTACATGTTCGCAAATCGTATATTCGTGCGTGCATTTGTTATACTAATATCAGAGCTGCGTGAATTCATGCGCATGCATCGCGGGACGTCGATACAGTCTAATTTTTCGAAATTCTTCTATTGCAATTAAAACTTATTGTACATACATACATGTTATAGTACTGAAAGTAATATTTGATAAAATTTCATTATGTGGTTACAACAAACAAAACCGATGTTGTTTGTTCAGAAATTAGAATGAGTAAAAACATACTTGCACGTATCAAGAAGTAAACATATTGTAATATCCAGATGTATATTTGTAAGACAAATTTAAATCAAATAAGATATACTAGACCGTAACGGAATGGAAAATGACTATGTACAAAATTTGACCCAAGATTCTTCATTTACCCAAGCGGAAGCGGCCTGTAAATAAGTGCTGGAGCGAACTTCAATGTGAAAATTCGAAATAAAACAAAAATTTAATCTTCTTTGAATTAAATGACTTGATCCAAAATCACGAGCACAAAAAGTGTAATAGAGAACATAACGATCGCGCTTATCCAACAATTCACGAATTCACTATTATATAAAAACGAAACAGTGCCATGTACTAACGCATAAACTCATTAATATGATCATGATATATATTTTTTGTTTTCTTTATTGATATTACAAAGTAGAAGAAATAGTATGCATCACTCAGAGATAAGTACAGATTACATTACTCTTGTGGTTTCGGAACACTATCTACTTGTAATATTATCTGCCTATACTTCTCTAGGTGAATAATCTACTATTGCAAGTCGCTAGGCTCTATAGCAAAACCACAATTTTTATTTGTATAAACACTATAAATAATGGCAATACTGCTCGACGTCCCGCTATTTAGGTGTAGGCCGAAGCGAACGACAGACGCAGTACACTAATCCACCTCAAATGTCAAAATGCTGTGCTGTGAGCTCCGATCGTCGGTTAAATTTACAGAAATGCACTGGGGTTAGCCCGTGGATCCTTTTGGTTACGATATCTTACAGTCAACCATACACCAAGAAACTGCAAAGTAATTGGTAATTTGTTAGTCACAAGTATAAAAATACACTCATTTGCTAAAAAAAAAGGCATTATTAATTTCCTCCATAGAAATACTAAATTTTAAACAGGTACTGAATATATGAACTATAATTCTAAATAGTAAAAAATATAACGATATAATTATTGAAGTAAAACTTCCTTACGCACGCTCGACTTGGGGAGTAAGCTGGTGAATGCGTGACGAGAGCGTTACGAAAAGTGTGATCGTGCGAGGCGAACGGAAATTGAGAGGGAGATATAAGTTAGTGAAGATAGAAAGAGAGAGCGTTACGTTTCGTATATTACTGTAGGGGCAAGAGCGGGAGGTGCGAGCACACATTTTCTTTTTCTCATAGCGAGTTAAGTTTCGTATATCTAAGACACAGTGCAGGCCTATTGTCTGTATCACACTATGGAGCTAAAGAAGTTTTACTTCAGTCGTGTGGTCTAAACCACACTCGTTTTTTTTTTATATTTCTTACTAGTTGGATAGTATTATAGTTTGTTGAGTGTGAATAATCATCATGATAATTTATTATTGTGATTGATAACTAATAACTTGACAATAAATATATTGAAATGATATTTAGCATTACATATATAAAAGAATACTAGGATGAGATTCAACTGCAAATTATCTCTATCAATCAAACAATATCTGCCTATTTTTTTGCAAACTAAATATACATTTGTTAGTATTATGCTAGAAGTGTTAACATCAACCAACAGACCATACGTAAAGTAGGCACAAATAGTACTGTAGTGCTATCTCTGTTTATTAGATAAGGTAGCCAAAACGTGTTCATCTTAGTATATAACTCCATATTATACAGTAGAATAAATTCATTAGTATTTATTCAGATACATACTCATTGCATAGAGAATACAGTAAAATAATACTGTTAGAGACACTAAACAAGTGCAGATAATCACACCTATGTGTGGTGAACGCGTTTAAAAATAGTGTGTAAACGGGAGCGTTTGCAATGAATTGTAAACCCTCCCCGTTTACCAAACCATAAAGAGGTTTGAAGTTTGTTTTAACGTTGAAACATTTATCTTCGGCATATTATGTTTGAAAAGGATGGACAAATTTTAATGTGATTCAATAACATTTTCTTTTTCGCTTGTACACCTAATACCACAATAAAAATGAAAAAACAATCAAAACAATGTTGAATGGTCATATAACCTTTGCCAGCCATTCAAGTAGAGAAATAAAGACAAAAATAAACATAAGCTGAATGTGACGATAAATAACATGAAAATTCAATATATTTATAAAAATTACATCATACAGTACAGTATGAATCGTCTGTTTCATAAATATCTCACTTAAGGCGATAATGACATTGCCACCTGGAGTAACGTGAAATATGCATAAATCAGTGTGATAAAGTTTTTATCTTTATTAAATAAAGATAAGACATGTTTTCTGTAATGATAATAATGTCAACACAATTTTTATACGTCATGGAGCGTGCGAGTATGATACGGCACATCCCGGTTTCTTTGAAAATATGTATTCTCCATGCAAACAGTATCCAAAATTTGTAGTATTGACAATTTACTTATCCCTTTTGTATACATTCTACATATATTTAAGATACATATAATTTAAGATATTTTAAGAGAGGTAGGGCGCATCAAGGCAGCCCTGTCTGGGGAAGTACCTACCTCTCAGAAAACCGCAGCCAAATAACAACTCCTTAGAGGGTTGTTGTGTTCCTGCGTGTGAGTGTAGTCACCAGTAAGCTCCCAAGGAGTTATTGTGTAAGCAGCATAGGAGGCATCGCGCGAGTGATACTTAATATATCGCAAGCGTTCATAGCCTACGGTACCCGCTTTACATTGGAGGGCCGTATGCTTGTATACCTCCGGACGTAGTATAAAAAAAATATATAACCAGCGTCATCTAGTCCCAAACTAAGGAAAGCTTGTACTATGGGTACTAGATTAGGAATTGATAAACTATTCATACTCATTTTTAATACATACATAGGGACATCCGACCAAGGCAAACAAACATGTTCATGCACACAAATGTTTGTCTCATGAGGAGTCAAACCCAGAACCCTTCTTGTTAAAGTAGTTATCGCGTTTCATTCGACCAACAGGATCTCTATTGTATATTTTCTGTATTTATTGTTGTTTTCTGAACTACTATGAGTCCCAATCATCCTACTCCCAACCAGCCTAAGTGATGCAGTCTGCCGACTAGCAAACCCTACTTTGTACCTTCACCTTACCAATAAGTCAAAATAAATCAAGACCCCCGCAGGATTGCCTGAATTTTTCTTCCTGCAAGTGAGTGAGGTCTCCAAGAAGAGAGCTTTAAACTCGTTCGGTTGAAGATAGACCCGTACCCCAAAATTGAGATATGTCTGTGGTTGGTGTAGAAGTTGTTAATGCAGAAGTAAAGTCAACAAAGCGAATCGCATTATTCGCAAAAAAAAATTACTGATTAAGGATAAAAATCTGGGGAAAACTGGTGTGAGAGTAATGACAGAAATATTGTTAACTTTTTGCTTACACAAATGTATGGCTTTTTCGCCATGTAATATTAATGAAATTGTATTATTCTTTGACAAAAAAGAGTGGGATTTGAATAAAAAATAATTGCAATGCTCTAGCGCTTAATCAAACTGTAAAAGTTTTTATTCCACTTTTCCAGTACTTTACTACCAGCCAGTTGTAGCCAGTTGTTTCCTTCCACTTTGAAATCCTTATCAATAACCAAAACGTATTGCGTAAAGTTTTGTGAGAAACATATATGTTTGGATCCTGATCGAATATTTTACAACTCATTCGTAGTCTCCTAAAATAGATTCCCGGTAACATTATCGGTTAAGTAGGTGGCCCTTGGTGCCCCATTTAAAATTATCACCCTGCATACAGCCGTAGATAGATATAGACTTATGACAACGATGGTTTTGAGTCATGAAATGGATTTGCCGATAATTATATGTCGTCAGCATTGAATCAACTCTGATATCCGGCATCAGACCTTAAAGCCTAGTGTTTTAGCACGCCATGCGCCTAAATTACCATCAGAGGACAAAACAGGAAAGTAAGTTACACTCCATCTAATGGGGCTTCAGCAACGCACACATACACGTCGCCAGTGAATATGATAAAATCTCAGATCCTGCTAAATTTGCCCAAAACAAGCAAATCGCCAGACGAGCAATGATTGTATGTACATTGCTGGAAGCACACTCACTTTATGAACCTTGGACTTACCTATTTTGTTTTTTTATAACACTAAAGTGGCAAATAAGCATTCGGCCTGCCTGATGGTAAACAGTCACCGTAGCATATGGACATTTGCAACACCAGGAGTGTCACTCATGCGTAGCCGACCCTCTAAAAACCTCTTCACGCATTTCCTTAAGAATTCCATGCTACTAAATGCATGCATGGGACTACCACTTGGAAAAACCTCGGCTGGGAGCTCATTCCACAGCTAGAGAGTTCTCCGAAGAAAACTTCTCTGGAACCGCACAGTACGCGACCATTGCGGTTCCAGCGTGTGAGGGTGAACTCCCCGCCGTCGGCGGTTATGGTCATAGGTTTGAAAATTTGCAAGTCTAAAGTATTTGTATTTTGTTTTCTGATCTAAAACCTAAAAATAAACAAACAAAACCTGCGATAATTATCATCTATTGTTAATGAATTTCTTGAACAAAATAAATACAGTAAATAACGTCATCAATTGCCTTATTTTCTTATCAATCTAAATAAAGATGCGAGAATAGTGATAATACTTTACAAATATTATCAAAAGTTTCTAATTATCAAAAACAAACCTCGGTAAAACTGAAGAAAAGTCCGATGCCGCCGCATAATTTGAAAGCATAGTCAATTGTTTCTTTTAATATCTTCATACATGGCGGACACTGACAGGCTGGTGAAATCTCCGCGCCGTGACAACAGATTGTCTATAATATAAAACAATAACAGACTTATTACGATTCCTACATTAGCTCTCTAATGGTACGGTTATAGATGTTCAAAAAGCCAATAGTGTTACAGTAAAAAAGGGAACCTTCTACACCTGAAGTGGGGATGTTTTTTTAATTAATCCAGCTCGTCGCGTAGGGTACCGCTAAAAAGGCTTTTCAAAAATATGACTATCAAAAAACTCTGCTTTACTAGTTTACGACTATTACAAGCAAGTAATAGTCGACCAACTTAAAGCAAAGTTGGTTAATAGGTACCAAATTTACCAATCTCGGTGGTGCAGTTAATACTACATTGACACCAACATTCGTGGTTTCGATTCCCATACATGGCAAACATTTGGGCGCATGAATATGTCTGATTGTTTTGGTCTGAGTGTCTTTAAGGGATGTAAGTAGCCCATCTGTCCCGTACCTCCGCTTCACGGAAATTCGCAACCAAATAACAATTCTCTGAAGCGTTGTTATGTTCCTGCGTGAAAATGAGGCCACCAGTAAACATCTAAGGAGCTGTTGTGTTAACAGTAGAGTTGACATCGCGCGAGTGATACTTAATGTATTGCAAGCGTTCATAGGCTACGGTAACCTCTTTACATCAGGTGGGTCGTATGTTTATATGCCTCCTGACAATGTATAATAAAAGATGGGGTTGCTTACAATGGAACAGCAAAAACATATTACAATTACATGGGGCACACTAAAAGTTTTGCACTTCAGCTAATCGGAACTATTTGAATTTCGAATGTTATATTTTTTGAAACGTTGCAACCTACTTAGTAATAAAAAAACAACAATTGACGGGAAATCATTTGTCAATTGTTTTTTATCACACATCAAAGTTCTACGTACGCAACGAAAATGGAATTGAATCGAAAAGATTTTAGAGCGATGATTTTTTATGATTCAAAAAGTTCTCTCTCTCCGTAAGACTGTGCTGCTCGTCTTCAAAATGCTTTTGGGAGAGAAGCACCTTCTTTGAGCACCGTGAGGCGATGGTTTGCTGAATTTCAGAGAGGTCGAGTTTCTTTTGCATTAGATAGTAAGCGGTCACCATAGCCTATTGACGCTCGTAACACCACGGGCATGTTATTCGCGCGCTGCCTATCTTGTGACCTAAAGACGTTTCATCCCAGTACCCAGTAATTTCTCTGCCATATCTCACCCTTCAAACCGGAACACAGCTATATAAATACAGCTGCTTGGCGATAGAAATAGGTGAGACAGAGGTGCCCACGCAGACGACTTTTGTACAAAGTCTCCCTTTGGTAAATGTGTGTAGGTTTGTATAACCTCGATCAAAAAGATAGTCGCGTGTCACACTGTGCTAAATAAATACACAATAAAGTGTATAGGCAGTACAGTCAGGCTAATCAATGCAGCGCTGTAATGTACCTTTTTCATATAGGAAGGTCACCACGGCCGTAATGTGTGGCAAAATGTATAGGGAGTGGGGAATGTAGAATGTCTATCTGATAACAACATAGTTATTAATTATTAGAAGTGTAACTGGCATACCAACTTCGCCTACATGCGATATACCCCGCATTGACTTAAGATAGAACTACTAGTACTAAGGAAGGCCCTGCACCATACAAGAAACCTACATGCAAATCACAATTCCCTAGAAGGTTGTTGTGTTTCTGTGAGTGGTGTAAGTAAACTCCCCGGGGAGCTGATGAGGAGTGACTATGGTAGATACGTCTCGTGTTGCAAGCATCCTTATTATAGCTCACATAACCGCTTCACTTAAGGTGGATCGTATACTTTGTTCTTATGGTCGCTGATAAATGCAAAGGATTTTCAAAAATATCCATGAGATAGAGACACAATATTGTGTTGTTCACCATCTAATACCCACATGTATGTGAGTTACTGGTAATTTATGGTTTGTTACTTAAACACATAATAAGATATATATAAGATAAAAAAGCTGATTGTTCCCATTTCTTTGCGTATCCCACCCCATCCATGATGTGGAGTAACAAGTGAGTGCAGGGAACAGTGTGGCACAGCTCGTTGTACCAAACGTTAACTTGTGGAAGTGAAAGCTGGGTATGGCAGAGAGAGCATGAAAGTAGAATAAATATGGGCGAGATGTGAACATTGCGCAAAATTTGTGGCGTAAAGATTGGTGATCGCGTTCGCAAGATGATTTAAGAGTCTAAAAGAGAGTGTCGATGAGATAAGAAAAGGCATGTTGGTTTTTAGTTTGGACATGTTGTAAGAGTGCATAGAAAATAATGACGAAACAGATATACAATGCGAAAGTGGAAGGATGTAGGAGCCGAGGTAGACCAAGCCTCACCTACCATGGCCAAATTTGTCATGTTATATCAAAAGGTGATGTCAGGAGCCCTAGGAACAGGTAAGCGTGTATGAAAAGAGCAATGAATGTTAAAGAAGCGAGTGAGATGCTTAAGGACCGCGTCTTATGGCACTCGGTTCTCTTTTCCTACCCCTGGCGTAAAGATATACATACATACATAAAAATGTAGCTGATTAGAGTTTATGCACAGATTCTTTTTAATATATAGAGAGAGAGAGAGAGAGAGAGAGAGGTTATTATCAAGCCAAAACAGTTGTTTTTAATATATGTAGTGTAGGTCTGTCTATCCATTATCCACAGCATGGAAAACTTCAGTAATTTCAATCACACAAGAGCTGCTAAATTGCACCATATTTTATCCCCAATGCATTCAGGATACCTGTAGAAAACCATACTAGTAATATGTATTAGTATTACAGTGTAGTGTTTTATCAGAAGGTGATGTCAGGAGCCCTAGGAACCAGCAGAATGAATGAAAAAAGCTATGAATGTTAAGAAAGCAAGTGAGGTGTGTATATACCGCGTCTTAAGGGGGCTCCGTTCTCTCTCCCTACCCCGCAAAGGACCTGGCGTGAAGATATTCACACACTAATACATACTGTTTCATTATTACCTCATACATACATTCAAACAATTGTGTCAGCTGCTCACATTTTGTATGGGAAACATATATTGTTTTATAAAATGAATGTGTGTAATTTATTAGGGTCTTATCCCAAGGAATACAAAAACAACAAAAAAGTAAAACAGTCAAATTGGACGAGAAGTTCTCAACTGATTATCTTACATTTTGGCAGCAATGGATATTTTTTTAAAGGTATAGATAATTCTCATATGCATCATCATAAGTATTAATCCGCCGAATTCCGCAATTACTGTTATTGAGTATATATGTCATAAGCGAGTGGTCTGATTAGACCACCTGGAACCCATCGGGTTCAGTCTCTAATTACTCGGCACCCTGTATTAGTATACAGGTTAGTTAGTTAGATTAATTAGAACTTACATCAATTATTTCACAGTGATCTGCAGTGGTGTTAGCTGTTTTTCTGTCCTGAAAGCCACAGCACTCGAACCTCTCCTGAACTTGCGTTTGGTTCACTTGATTCCAGCCCTGAATATGGTAACGAAAATGTGCTATCATATGTGGTCTACTTAATAAATGGTCAAATATTTACTGAGCATTGTCCCATAATAATGAATAGGCAAATTCATCTAAACTACAGTGGATATCATTTATTACGACCTTGGTTGTAGCGACCATTTACCTATAGCGACGTTAAATCTAAGTCCCTTGAATTTAAAGCATACTTTAGTACAAAATTCATGTGGCTATAGCGACTTTGGATGTAACGCCGAGTTCGGGTGTAGCGACTGTTTTTAATGAATCATTTGTAACAAATTCCTAGAAATCCCATGCAGATATTGCGACCAGAGTCGGCCGCCAAAGACACAAAGATTTTTTTCTTTCACAAACATTTCTTATCTTTTGTTTACATCCATTGCACACAGATGGTCAGCAAGTGTGGAGACCTTTACCTTTTGTTTATAGATATCAACTAAGTAGGTAGGGAAGCGTATACGTTTCGGAGCTTTTATGGTTCAGTTACAAAGTGATATTCTGAGTAGCAACTTGGTTTAGTAAACTTTTGAATAAGTATCTCTTTACCTTTGCCTGTAACGACTTCCGGATATAACGACAAAAATAGAGTGGTCCCTTCATTGTCGTTATACCCGAAATCCACTGTACTTTGTGTGCTTTCGCTACTGAATAACCATACTGAATAACAATATTGGGTTTATAGATACATGTACTGTTGTGGTATTATATGTTATAATAGGCAATCCCATTTAATAAGTTTATGTGGGAAATTGGCCCTCTTGGTAAATCATAACATAATTTACTTTGTTACTTATCATTCCTACAGTTCAACATTCCCACTCCTGATGAATCAAACACTTACGAGCAGCATTAACCTGTCAGAACCCACTATATAAGTTTTCCCATACATTTCGCGGTCGTCGACCGCCCGGTAAACACCAGGTTAAGACTAGGACCCATGTACATTTCAGTGAAAATGTATTAAATGAGAAGAGCTATGAATGTTACAGAAGCAAGTGAAGTATGTAAGGACCAAGTGAACTGGTGCCGGGTTCTCTCTGCCGACATGGTATATAATTTTATAGATAGATGTATAAAAATATAGTTTTCTTGTTTATCCTAAAATTTAATAAGGTAGTAAGTATTCACCTGCTGTGCCAACATTTCCTGTTGGTCAGAATTTACCGCCAGACAAGCACATGCCACTGAGAACTGCACCAAGAACAACAAAAACAAAATCACCATGTACTGGATACATAGTCAAGGAAAGTGTTGCAATACAAAAAAATACACTTCATTGGATATAGTCACCGCACTATAACCATGATGTGTATTTTGCCCAATTGATATAAAAAATAATTACAAAACCTAGTGAATTTAATCATCTTAATTTTTTTTTCTAAGATGAGCTTCAAATCATTTATGAGTATATGAAAATTAGTATCAATTATGTAATAAAACCATCTATACATAATAAAAAATAAAAAAAAAGATAAAAGAAAATGAGAAAATTAAACAATGATGTATGGCATCATATGGCACCACTTTCGGCACTAAATGATTCACTACCACTTATAATTTATTGAATGAGAGATCTACTTATACATATTTAGGCTGCTTCACATAGATTGTATTAATGTATTGTATAGCACAAAAAACATTTAAAAATAGGTCTTAGAATAATTTAAACAAAAAAATATCCACATTAACCTCTCATATGTATAAGTAAACATTATGTATGCTTGTAACAATTGTAATAAACACAGCACAATCATTGAAATTATTGTTATAACATTGCTGAAACTGTGCGCAATATAATCTTTTGTGACTGATATCAGTTGTACGGTTCTGTTTAAATAAAGTAAATAGACATTGCTTATTGGTGTACAAATAAATCAAAATATATAACTTAAAACATAAATCTGCCTCATGAAGGCATTGTCAATCTTTGGACTTCATTTTCTATTTTCGTATTTTATTAGAGAATACATTATGCATTAAATACCGGCCTACTAATTCACCAATCAAAAAATCATTTCTGTGAGGGTTATTGTATTATGAAAAGGATACAAAGAACAGCATAACTTGGTGATGTTTCACTGCTCCAACGAGACCCAACAATGATATCAAAATGAGGAATACTCCACATGCTAGAATACCTCCAACTATAGGCAGATTTTCTCCAAGTGACGAAGCCTGCCCATACACCGCCACTGATATCAATATAGATGCCACCACCTGAAAACACACATATTTAACATGCAATAATATATGTAAATCCCTAAAAAACAACCTGACAAACGTGAAGAGCTCAAAGATGGTGATTTATAGTTTTTTCTACACCTCTACCATGATATCTTTTTACTGAGCTAACTCCAAGTTAGTATTATGATTTTACGTACAATCTGACAGACAGATGGATAACAAAGTGATTCTATAAGGGTTCCATTTTACTTTATGAGATAAGGAACCCTAAAATTAGAAAGACAGAGATGTAAAAATCTGTGAAGATAAAGGTAAATAACAAGACTAACAATGTTTGGCTAAATAATTCATGGTAAGCCAATGACCATATGTGACAAAGGCATAAGTGTTGGTTAGACCCTATAAGATTGTTAACATGTTTAATAATAAATATGTTACCCTTAACAAGTCACTGAATTAGCATATCACCTAATATATACCTTAGAATTTTATGACTTACCACATATAAAACATTTAACGCAATCAGAGCGTTTTTAGAGCAAGTAAATCCTCCACACATTCTAACGTTTGTGAAGAACTATGACACAATAATTTAATTTCGTTTCAGGATACGTAACGAGCCAATGACACACAAGTTCTAGCACGCAAAGGAACTTGTCACGGTCTGAGAGTAAAATTATACAGTGCAAGAATGGATCTTTGTGTTAGATTAACTACATCAACCATTGATGAAACTGAAGTTCAAAAAATTCAGTCACTGAATAATGTCCTCACATAACAAATCACAAGCAGGCAATACACATCGCAATCTCAATCTTTTGTAATTCGTATTGTATTGAATCCATCTGTACCTAACATAAAGCTTAGCTTTTCCAACGATAACAATAATCTGTCTGTATTAAAATTTCATAAAAAATCTCTAAGCACAGAAGAAAGGCGAAGACAGATGCCAAAGCAATTAAATTAAACTGACATTGTCACTGTCATTATTTCATGTTTCTCGTGTTAATGAAGAACAACTATAGTTGTGGCAATCAAATCTCGCATTAGAAAACTTTTTTTACTCACAAGTGAATAAAAAATAATTTGCACTGTGTACCTATAATCGATGATCATAATCATAGACTACTAACAATACTGAGCTCTATAAAATCTAAAATACTGAAAAATGTAACAGTTTTCACTTTTATCTTCAGAACTGCATAAAGAAAAGCTAATTATATAGTATCAAGCTATCTTTCTAAAGATCTATTATTACGAATTATAACGTTACAAACCAAGCAGATTTGAGTGAAATTTATCACAATAAATTAAAGACAAGGATGTCGGAAGATTATTATCTTAATCTTTGAACAAAGAGTGCCTTTAGAAAGTGGATTATAGACGAAATTATAAAATTTATAGCGATTCCACGAGTAACGAATAACAGCATGAGCAGCGTTTTCCTTATCGCAGAGTACACTTCAAATAACTTGAACGATGTGTATTTTAGTACCTATGTATGTCTAGAGACGACGTACAGTTATGTTTAAGTGGTGACGCACATATGTATACCACTATGTTACATGTACAAATGTTGTAGACGCCAATTTATCATCGCCAGGAATGTAAAATTTTGTACACATGTGCCAAAAATGGATAAATACTATGTAAAAGTTGATGCGTGTACCAGATGGTTATTTGATTGGTATACTTGATGGAGTTCCTAACTAATTCATTGACTCATCAACGCCAAGGCCAAACCTTTGAACCTAGAAAGCTGAAATTTTGCAAAGATGTTACTTTAATTCTCGCGAGAGATAAGAAAGGATTTTTTGAAATTCAACCCCTAAGGCGGTGAAAAAGGAATTGACAGTTAGTATGGAGGAGAAATATTTTTTGAAGATAGTGACTTGAAACTTTGTACAAATACTCTCTATTAGAATCGATAAAAAGTTTTTTCAGCGTTTTCAAAAATTCCACCGCTTAAAGGGTGTAATGGGAGTCAAAAATATTTCTTGAATTAAAAGTTGAATTGTTAAGAAATTGATTATTTTTAAAGTGAGCTACTTTACACACCGCTTAAATGGTGTAATAGGGGTCAAAAGTATTTCTTGAACTAAAAGTTGAATTGTTAAGAAATTTATTTTTTTTAAAGTGAGCTGCTTTAGACTGTAAATATATAGTCTCAATCAAGACGTCAAAAAAAGTAATTTCAGCGTTTTTCAAAATTGCACCTTTAGGGGGCTGAAAAGGGGGTTGACAGTTTGTATGGAGGAGAAATATTTTATGAAGTTAGTGACTTGAAACTTTGTACAGATACTCTCTATTAGAGTCCATAAAAAGTAATTTCAGCGTTTTCAAAAATTCCACCGCTTAAAGGGTGTAATGGGGGTCAAAAGTATTTCTTGAACTAAAAGTTGAATTGTTAAGAAATAGTTTTTTTTTTAAAGTGAGCTGCTTTTGACTTTGTAAATATACTCTCACTCAAGACGCCAAAAAAGTAATTTCAGCGTTTTACAAAATTCCACCTTTAGGGGGCTGAAACGGGCGTTGATAGTTTGTATGGAGGAGAAATATTTTTTGAAGATAGTGACTTGAAACTTTGTACAAATACTCTCTATTAGAATCGATAAAAAGTTTTTTCAGCGTTTTCAAAAATTCCACCGCTTAAAGGGTGTAATGGGAGTCAAAAATATTTCTTGAATTAAAAGTTGAATTGTTAAGAAATTGATTATTTTTAAAGTGAGCTACTTTAGACTGTAAATATACTCTCAATCAAGACGCCAAAAAAGTAATTTCAGCGTTTTACAAAATTCCACCTTTAGGGGGCTGAAACGGGCGTTGATAGTTTGTATGGAGGAGAAATATTTTTTGAAGTTAGTAACTTGAAACCTCAGAATACAGAATAAACCAGAAGGAGCATAAAAAAAATGCTTTAGTAAAATAAAACACAAGTAATTTACAAAAAATATGTCTTTACTTAGGTACATTTTGTTGTACTAATAATATTGCCGTTTTGATTCTGAGGTAATCAATACATTTTTACGTTTCGACAAATGAAGAAGTCTTGCTCTTTGCTTTTATAATTTCATTAGGGGGGAACTGAAATTCCATATATAATAATTAGAATAGTTTTACACAAAACATTTTTGTAAAAAAACTACTATTTACACAATTTCACATATGCAGACTATATACCAAAAACATTAGTTTAGTATTACAATCATTATTATTAAGTCAATAATTATTATTTATTTCAGGCAATATTTATATTAAAAGATCTCAAATAATGTAAACATAGGCTCATATCGTAAACACCTTAAAATTAAATAAATGTATTTACATATTTTATATTAATCAAACTATTTGTTTATATTACTTATATTACTTAACATACATTTATTATTTATTTCATCAATGTCAACTTTATAAAAAAGTAGGGAAAAGAAACCAGTAAAACTGGCAACATGAACAAAATGGACTCGCCCAAATTGTTTACCACTATCAACGAGTAAAAGAAATTCATTATTTAAATAAAATGAGATGTAAATGCGCTAGTTACACATGAAATGTGATCCCATCTTGCATTCTTGCAGGTGAGAACCGCACAAGACGGCATTATTTAATAAAAACTATCGAGAAATTTTTACGCGTAATAGACACGGTGGCCAAACATATACTAGTCGTCCAAATGGCAAACTACTCTCATTGAGAGTAGTTTGTATGGCTTCAGTTTTGGGCGTGTTTGCGGTTTCTGGTTTATTCTGTATTCTGAGCTTGAAACATTGTACAGATACTCTCTATTAGAATAAAAAAAATCTGCGTTTTCAAAAATTCCACCCCTTAAAGTGTGTAATGGGAGTCAAAAGTATTTATTGAATTAAAAGTTAAACTTCGTACTAAAAAATAAGAAGTAAAATAAAAATACTAGATTTTGGAATTTCGGCAGTTTTACTAACTGCCGAAATTCCAAAATCTACGCATGCGAAGCCGCGGGTATAAGCTAGTATCGGATATTTATCAGGCTAAATTTCCGTTTAGAGAGTATTTTCATTTTTAGGTTTTATTTAGTGTTTTGCAGCATTGTTTTAAGAAATTGTCCTTTAATAGATACATAATATCCCAAAATATAAAAGTATCTAAAGAAACTAGACTGGACAACCCTTGTTAGTACAATAAAACACTTGTACATACTAAAGCCTACTTATTTACTTAATCTCCTATACTTGTATCAATCACATCCTGTATCTGATTCAGTGTTATCAACCGGCATAGTAGTATTGCAAAACTCAGTTTTCTATAAAATCATGAGAAGTGGAGGGCTCCTTAGTGTTTGGGCTGGATATAGAACTGCCAATTGGTGTAATTGTTAGATCATCATCAGTATCTTCTGTATTAGTTCGATATTTATTTAGCAAGTTCCAATTATAAGAAATAAAGGATATCTTAGCCGCTCTTTCTGTCGTCAGTCGATTTGCGCTATGTATGCGTCCTAAAACACCGAATGAGCGCTCTGTAGCTGCTGAAGTGTATTGGGTAGTAAGCAATCGGATAGTAACTTTGCTTAATGGCTTCGATACGCAAATCCCCTTCCACCATACTACAGGATTCATGCCTGAAACGTTTCGCCAGATAAAGGGTTTACCCCAAAAGCCTTCTTTAGCCCTGGCGAAATCTGGCATAACTTCTAGCTGTAGAGAATCGTCCAAGTCAAGTCTACTGTGTAAATAGGCCATAACCACTACAAAACGTGCATTTTGATGATAAATATCATCTAAAAATTTATATCATCTAAAATTTATCTGAAATATCGAGTCTGTCGCGTTCCGTTCCTGTAACTGCTATCGACGTGAGTTTTGTCTCTACAAATTGTTCTCAACAACCACACACTAATGATTCTTGATACCTCAATATTTATAATGTTTGTCAACGATCTCCCACATCATTTCTCAATTATCAAGTGATTAACAACGAACTATAGATTCATGAAAAGTCTTAATCCTCTCACTAAAGAATTTTGAGTGGAAGGAAGTTGTACCAGAAGAACTGAGATCTAACATTATTTCCGCAAACCCAAAAAAATCCCAAATGTCCTCTTCATTCTTAAGGGTGATGATAGCTGAAAATCAGTGGTTTTTCCTTTTTAAGAACGTTATATACTGAGCATTTTATGCACTGTGACGCACACCCACCTTAATAAGTAGCGTTTTTTTGCAATTAATATAACTGTTTTCTTATTTAATTTTATTGATGTATGTGTGTCGGAAGAGTCAAATAATATGAGTTATCTGACTATGTCAAAGTTCAGGGAGCCGTGATAAAGAATTTAAATGGGCGTGTTAATGTGGGTTTTAACTTGAAATTTATTGTTGCAGTTGACGTCCACAACTTGGTTACGGTTAAGTCGCTTTTATAATTTGCATGCTGTGGACGTTCAATGCTTCATTTGTGTACCATCGAATAATGAAGAGTGCGGACGTCTTGGTCAATAACTGGCTTCGATTACACCTCCTATATTTACAGTATTTAACGCAAAAGGAGACAAACAATAAGAAAATTTTGGCATCATTCTTTCTTCTTCTTAGCGTTATCCCGTTTCCTAATCCATTAGGATAGGCGAGATCCGCTACCATGTCTAAGGATTTGGCGAAGATACTATTTTTTTACATGGAGCGACTGCCGTTAAACCTCCACAACCCAGAGGGAAAGCCATATCATTCTTAGGCAAGGTAACACGTCTTTCGAAACATAATTTCCTGGACATGCAGGTTTCCTCACGATGTTTTTCTTCATCGCGGAGCAAGCGATAACTACAAATATGTACATAAATACGGAAACACAAATTTAGTGGTACACGCCAGGATTTGAACCGGGGACCAGTTGGTCAATAGGCCGGTTTTTTATCTATTGGCCTATCACTACTCTTGGCAGCATATGCTGCTAAAAATGAATCTACTTATATATTATTTCATAAACTAAAAACGACTCAGAGAAATTTGTATCTATCTACCTAGTCCGGCCATAAGTTCTGTTACAAATGAATATGCATTTATTTTTTTATGAAGTAATGTAATCTTAATAAAACTACATATAAGTTTTATTAAGATAGGTGTATTCGAAATGGCCACCTTTGATCCAGGTATTTAAACTGTCTGACCACGAATCTATGGATTTACGCACTGTTTCCATCGGAAATTTGGCCACTGCTTGCTGCAGAGATTTTTTAAGAGACACAATGTGGGCCTGTCATTATAACAGGCCATGTCCTCTAAAACTGACCATAACATGTAGTCTAAGGGATTGAGATCTGGGCTAGACGAGGGCCAATCTTCAGCTCTTATAAAGTCCGGAACGTTGGTTTCGAGCCAGGCGTGGGTAGTTCGTGTCTTGTGACCAGGTGCAGAGTCCTGCTGGAAAGTCCACGGTGCATCTTTAAAAAGTACATTACTGAGAGGTTTCACAACACGATCCAATACAGTCTGTTGATAAAATTTGTCTGAAGTCTTCACTCCTTTTTTTTCACAAAAATGAAGCTGTGTGACTCCTTGATAAGACACACCCACCAAACCATTACAGACGCAGGACGATGACTACGTTGAGTTAAATATATAATATAGTTTGATGGGAGCGATCAAGCAAACACAGAGGCCGAGTTACAACTAGTTTATTGCTAGGTACCCTCGTACCGATATGATAACAAATAATTAACATAACCAACACCTCCCCCTTTAACCCTTTAACCGCCGTGCCCGTAATATTACGGGATATGAAAAATGTGCTCCACGCGCCACATACGTAATTTCACGTTAAGTTTTATAAATTGTTTATTGGTGCATTTATATTAAAGATTAAGTTGCAATAAACGTTGTACATTACAATCGAGGATGTATTTTTAATAATTAACATATTTTGCTGCGTTTCATTATGATATTTATAGAAAAAATCGTTGTAAGGTGTTACTTAGTACCAACACGAATCGCCAATAACGTGATATTACGTGTACTAGGGATGGGCAAATCAATGTAATCTAAATGAAATTTTATTGAATAATCATGGTGCGAAAGCAAAAATATTGTATTGAAATCCAAATTATTTCGTAAAATTCGAAGCACGAATAGTCGTACTAATTAGAAGCATATTAAAACAATAAAAATGTTTATTTTATGTGTTAAATATTAGATATAATTTATTGTTTCGATAAAGAAACGACAACTGAGAACTTCACTAGTTCAGACTGTCCCCGATCGCCGTGATTTTACGTGCGGCTCAAGGTCAAACGACGCCATATTTGCTGTTCCTCAGCAGCCGTCACCGTAATAACACGTTCCTTGTACAAATTAGTGTTGTTCCCTTGCCATGTTAGAAGACTATGAATTATTAAATATTTTAGAAGAAAATAATAACTGTTCGACCTGAGGTACGATCAGAATTATATTTGAAAATTATTAATTTGATAAATCAAGCTCGAAGAGATGCATCAGAAAACGAAGATGTTATACTAGATTCATTACTAGAATATTGATTGAAACGTGGTAAATAATGTTATTTTTTTATACCACTAAGGTAGCAAACAAGCTTACGGCCTGCCTGATGGTAAGCAGTTACCGTAGCCTATGGACATTTGCAACACCAGGGGTGTCACTCTTGCGTTGCCGACCCTGTAAGAACCTCTTCACACCTTTCTTGAATAACCCCCGTACTGTAGTCCCTTGATACTTGATTAATAAAGACTGATTTAATATTAATAAAATTTTGAACTTTTATTAATTTAAACTAATCGATAACACTATTTCTCAACCCTATTTGAAATTACGCCGACAGGCCGCTGGCATTAGGGTGTATGATGATGTAACAAAATATGGCGGTCAAAGGGTTAAGTAAACTAATTTTGCTATTTGAATTTCATCTGATAATATATTCCATTACAATTACAAAGTCATATAATGAATTTCTACATGAACGTATTGTGTGAGCCCACATATACATAAAGAAATAAAGAGTTTCTGAGAAAATAAATTAAGAAATGTATTACCGTTTATTTATAGGAATTAGTAATTGGAGTGGAATGTATTAATGTAGGAAATTACTTTCAAATAACAAAATTGCTTTCAATTGCACTGATGTAATTATTTTAACCAATTAGCACATGTTATATAATAATATTACTATTTTCTGACATATCTTCTTCAGCATGGTTCTTCAACTGACTCTCAAAATATTGTTTCCGATGCACTAATGCCAATCGAGGCTGGCGAAGAAAGAAATTTTCATTTCCCAATTTGCTATATTTATTTTCACCCTCTTTTCCCATTAATTCTCTCAAAGCCTGGTTTCTTTCCAGTAATTTTTCATAGAATATAACACCACATTCAATAAAATCTATTCCAAGGCTACTTAATTCCTTATCCACCTTAGTCTCATAATGCACTTCTGTCATATCCTTGAAAAGAAAATATAATCCTATACCAAATAGACTTGTGATAGTATACAAACTAGCTCGAACCAGCAAAGGTGCCGAATATAGATTTAACCTATGATTCATATACTGTGTAAAGTTGTAAATTAAAAATATGGATGTAAATGGATACACTGACTCAAACATCACTTTCTTGTTGTGGGCCATAAGAATTTCCCTACATATTGCAAACTGTTGCACTTTTTCAGGTAAAATTAAAGCATTAGCTAATTTTTTGCCACTTTCTGAGTTCCAATCAATTTCCTTCTGGTTAACCTGTAAAATAGATTAATCAAAATGTGAGAATGTATAACAAATGAGGATCACGGAAAGAAAAGAACAAAGACTATTTATTTTACTATTACTATGAGAATACGGAATCAACAATAGTACTATTATTGTGAGAGTATACCGACTCACATGCAAATCGGTTTACATGAAATAGTAGTATGCATTTTTGCCTCCTAGAATAATTTATAAAATAATTCAACAACACCATAGCAATAACTTACCCTTATATTGTGGCCTTCTAAATCTGAAAGTGATTTATATGTAAAATTTACAGGTATACCCACAGCTACACCAAATTTCGAACTAGTACTGCCTGTAAAGAAAACAAATTACAATCATATTGTAAAGAATTATATGAGTTTAGAACAGTAGCTCTGAACTTCCCCGGAATTCTATCTATCGATAACTTCACACCAAATCCTTGAGGGGTAGGCAGAAAGAACCAAGCGCCACAGGACCGGTCCTTGCACACCTGACTCGCTTCTTTAACATTTATAGCTCTTCTCATGCACGCTTACTGGTTTCTAGGGCTCTTGACATCACCCAGAATTATAGTACATAATAATTAAATTTCATTAAATTTGATTCAGTAGCATAATGGGACAGAAAGACAATTGCAATATTACCATGAGAAATAGATAACAGTAAGTTGGCTAGTGAACTTAATACTTTTTTCACATAGTTACCATCACTTGTGCTAGGGTTTTCACTTTCAAGTTTAGAACCAGTGAGTAGCATGGTATACATGAGCAGTCAGCTCAAAGTGTCAGCTACTACGGATTTGACTGCCAAATTCGCTTAGAATAGTACAGTTGCCAGTTTCTGTGTGGGTGCGACGATTTCAGACGTTTTGAAGCAATTCTACAGTACATGCATATATATGTCTACTTAGACTAGAATAAACTTTATGAAATCTTACCAGCATGAAACAAATCATATCCGAAAACACTGAATGGTGACACTAACTTTCTTTGTACATTAGAAATATCAAGCAAATCCAAACACTTTTGATATCGTTCGCGAAGTTCCTTTGGCAAGTCGACTGGCACCCCATTACTACAAATATAAAGCTAGTATTAGTACAATGATTATTAAAGAAGGATTCATAGATAATTTATTTATTATTCATACCTGTAATACTGAACGAATTCTTTGTATTTATCTAAAAATATTGTATGCGGTAAAAGTTTTGATGCACTTAATGCAATTCCCGTGCTGGTGATTACACCAAATGTAAACTTTCTGCCGGTTTCCGTAAGAAACCATGACGTCGGTCGTCTTGTTACCATTTTGATTATGTTACAATAAAATTCGTGTGGGCTTCATTCGCAATGATAATAATAATTTACAAAAAAAGTCAATTTCTTTAAGGACTCAAAATGTATTTTTTGTAGGTATGAGATTTTAGGTTGGCTAGATGACAATGACAGTAAATATTACTTTTTTTTTTATCCCCGAGGGGAAAGGCAAACGGATCCAGCGCATACAGCCAAGTCTTCAGTGTAGAACCATTTGAAAATCTTAATTCTATGTTCCAGCTTCAGGAACTGTGCTGAAAAAATACTTGGGTATCTCGACCCAATTAACCCAGTTTAAATATAACACGTAAAGCGATAGTGATTTTTACAAGGTTTTCTTGATGAACATAAATTCGTGAATAATCACGTCTTCCAAAAAGTGCATAAACGTGTTTGAGTTTTTTCATTACTATATAATTTCACTAGCACTTATGTTACAAATTACTATCGAAATTGTCACACAAAACTATTTTAATAATGAATTGTAAAAATTTCAAGTAAAATAACAATATCACTCGTCAAAGGCGCGGGAAGGAGTCCAATTCAGAGTAAATACAATAAAATTTTATTGTATTTTTTCTGATATGTATATATGATATAAAAGTGTAGATAAATTTTCGAATGTAATTCCGTCGTGACACCAACTCAGCACAGACGGCATGCAATATCACCCGTTAGGTATCTCAATTTAACACAATACATTTTAGTCTGATCCCGTCCATTCTAGAAATTTTGATCTTGAGTTGAGTTTTTTCATTACTAGCACTAGTAATTTCACTAGCACTTATGTTACAAATTACTATCGAAATTGTCACACAAAACTATTTTATACTAAATTGTAAAAATTTTAAGTATAACAACAATGTCACTCGTCAAAAGCGCGGGAAGAAGTCCTCCAGTAAATATTACATCAATTGATATTTACCACAGACAACTGAGAAACTGGATGTTTCGTCGATGTTCATAAAGTTGGCAATGAAAATGAATATTATTTTATTATATCATTTTTGTTCTACCGCTTAGTATCATCCCGTTTCTTAATCCATTACAATTGGCAGGGCCAGGGGGCCAGAGGTAAAACCGACCATTCCTGAATTCAATCACACGTTTTTCGAAGTGTAATTTTTGAACTTGTGGGTTTCCACACGATGTTTTCCTTCACCGCCTAGCTAGTGATAATTATATATATTTACATAAATTCGAAAACACTACTAATTTAGTAATTCATGTCAGGAACTCAGGATTCCAGCCGGGGACCAGGTTGTCAATAGGCCGGTCATATCACTGCTCAATGTTTTTAATTGATCAAATTAAATTAATGGGTAACACAAAAAATATTTTTTTGCCGCCTCAAGCTTTTTATGAATATCTATGTATCTATCACAGAATAATTATTTAAATGAGATATAATAATTAATAGTAATAGTCGATTTTTGTGAAGTTATGCAATAGGCTGTTTTATAATCTAATCTCCTAGCATTGTAGTAATAGTGAGCAAGAGAGCCAAATCAAGCTCTATAAAAATGTAATTTTTGAAGTGATAACTTCTTATGAGGGTAAACCGCTACGTTACGTAATGCGTTACGGCGCGTCTGGTTTCCCTTTCTCTTACGCATACGGCAGCGGATTAGTAAGTTATCACTTCTGTCGGGCGTCCCCAGACGCACACTTTTTTATTATTTATTGCTACTCGTTGCAAATAAAACCAATGACAATTTAACACACAAGATATTGTTTACACATTCAACTCGCGGCGACCAATGTGTGTTAGAGAAGTAATACATATTGTATTACTTCTAACACACTATATATAGTCTGACCCAGTGGCGTAGCGTAGTGGGGGCGGCAGGGGCGGCCCGCCCCGGGCGGCACTTCTTAGGGGGCGGCAAAATTTCTCAATAAAATAATAAAAATATTTGAACCCTTTCATATTTTTATCGCAACTACTCGTACAAATTCGGACCAATTGAAAAGAGCACGGAATTTTTCATTACTTATTCTGTGACGAATTCGGGGAATCCCCGTTCTTTAAATATTTTGTGGCAACTGCTGACAACAGCGTCTATACTGACTTGCGGGGATTCCCCGTAGGTATTTTATTTTAAAAACTAAAGGTACGGGTAAGTCCCTTCAAGGAAGTAGGGACTTATTACTTGGACAATTCAAAGAAAGTTTTATTGATGGATCGTCTGTTGTCCATTTCACATTGTCTCGAATGTCTTGTATCGTAATTTATGTTACGCTTTAAAACTGTAATTTCTGTGCTAATAAGTACGTGTAGTGGTTGTGAAATTAATGAGCTTTGTGAAAAATTTAATTTTTCCGCTACGTGTACATTCAACAGTGTGAACTGTAACTTTTTAATTTAAAATCTAACCCGAATAATGCAAAATAATGATGACTGTTCTTGCCGAAAAGTTCTCTAGTATGTAGGTATGTAATGTATAGTATACATTAAATCGAAATACCTAAATAAGAGAGCGGCAAAATTGTCTACCGCCCCGGGCGGCCGACACCCACGCTACGCCGCTGGTCTGACCATAAATACTGTTACAATTAAAAATAAACAAAATATTACATTTGAATTTGGAATCTGTCATTTTTATATGATTGTTCATTGAGCTTTTTCATTTTGGCGCCAATACATTGTACAATATTTTGCGATATTAAATGGAGTGGGGTGATAAAGAGAACCGAATCGCTGTGATTGCATTACACAAAGTAGTTATGGAGCCAAATGCAATTTTTAAAACTCTCCATACGCTTGGTATTAGTAAAATGTTTGTGTACCGGGCTAATAATAGGTACAATGAGACCTCCTCTGTTTATGACAGAAAAAGATCTGGCCGTCCACGTAGTGTTCGTACGAAAAAGGTGGTCAAAGCAGTAAGGGAAAGAATTCGAAGAAACCCTGTCCGAAAGCAAAAGATTTTAACTCGGGAGATGAAGATAGCACCTAGAACCATGTCGTGCATTTTAAAAGATGACTTAGGACTTGCAGCCTATATGAGACGTACTGGTCATTTCTTAACTGATAATTTAAAAAAGAATAGGGTTGTAAAATCGAAACAACTACTGAAGCGGTACGCAAAGGGAGGTCACAGAAAAATTTTGTTTACGGATGATAAAATTTTTACAATTGAGCAACATTTTAACAAACAAAATAACCCTATTTATGTTCAAAGCTCTAAGGAAGATTCCCAATTAGTCGACAGAGTGCAACGTGGGCACTATCCGACTTCAGTAATGGTTTGGTGGGGTATTAGCTATGAAGGAGTGACTGAGCCATACTTTTGTGAAAAAGGTATCAATCAAAACATCGGCACAAGTGTATCAAAATACCATTCTTGAGAAGGTAGTGAAGCCCCTTAACAATACCATGTTCAATAACCAAGAATGGTCCTTCCAGCAAGACTCGGCGCCGGGTCATAAAGCTCGGTCTACGCAGTTTTGTTTGGAAACGAACGTTTCGGACTTCATCAGAGCTGAAGACTGGCCGTCGTCTAGTTCCGATCTTAATCCGCTGGATTATGATTTATAGTCAGCTTTAGAGAGTACGGCTTGCTCTAAACGTCATGATAATTTGGAGTCCCTAACATAATCCGTACGATTGGCAGTGAAGAATTTTCTCATGGAAAGAATGCGTGCTTCTATTGATAACTGGCCTCAACGTTTAAAGGACTATATGGCAGCCAATGGAGATCACTTCGAATAAGCTTTTTATATTTTAAATTGTTTTATATTTATATATTAAACTAACACACTGAGAAAGTAATAAATGTTATTTGCAATAGATTTTTTTTTTCTTTGTTTCAGTATTTATGGCAAGACTAGGTATATATTGTTAACTCTATAAAACACGAACTGTGCGACGGCAATGGAGGAAAGCTGAATATTTTATTTCAAACTCCGAGCCAACCTATTAGAAAATTGTAAGCATAACTCGCCAATAGGATAGAAACATTAATTATACAGAAAAAGAAGATTTTGCGGCAAGTTGATGCTTAGGATGAAACGATACCATTGCAACGCATGTACAATGGAGTAGCAATTCAACCATGTTGTGTCGTGGTTTAATGGTGAACAAACGAAATAATTTAATTTTCAGGAAATATATATATATATATAAAAATGTATGTATGACCCCCGAAAGTTATTTTACTTATTTTATTATGTATCAGTAATATAATAGAGGATTGTAGTCTCGTAATCTAAGTTGAAAGTGAAACTGAGCCATTTAAAAAAAAACTGCGGGTCGAGCTATATAACGAAGGCACAACAATTCCGTTGCCAAGCGGCAGTGCGCTCTCAACGGCTGCCGATCTCGCGTCGCATAACGACTATAAGAGCCAATGATGTCAAATTTTCCAAAGAAAAATAACCCGTCATGAACAAATGACATGTTTTTATACAAATCTTAATATATAAAATTCAAAGTCCTGACTGACTCATCAACGCCCAGCCCAAACCCTTGGACCTAGGAAGCTGAAATTTTGCACAGATATTGTCTTTATGACGTAGGCAAGGAATAAGACGGGATTTTTCGAAATTCCCACGGGAACGGGAATAATAAGGATTTATATTTTCGCTATAAAAGTTGCCCTATCTCCGTTATTATATTTATTAGAGACTTGAAATTTGGCATATAAATATGTGATTGCAATCACTAAAAACCGTTTTTAGGATTTTTCGAAATTCCCTCGGGAACAGGAATAAAAAGGATTTATTTATATTTTGTCGCTTTAAATTTACCCTATCTCCGTAACCATATGTATTAGAAACTTAAAATTTGGCATATAAGTAGGTGATTATGAAAACAAAAAACAATTTTCAGGATATTTCGAAATTCCCACAGGAACGGGAATAAAAAAAGATTTACTTATATTTTCGCTTTAAAGTTGCCCTATTTCCGTAACTTTATTTATTAGAGACTTGAAATTCAGCTTAAAAGTAGGTTATTACGATAACTAAAAACCATTTTTAGGGTTTTTTGAAAATCCCTCGGAATATGATGAAAATCCTTGCTTAAAAGTTATATTGTTTGTTTTTTCTTTCGTAGCTATTGTTAAGTATAATAAGTGTATAAAATTATTTCCCCATTATGAAGTAGGCAAGGAATAAGACGGGATTTTTCGAAATTCCCAAGGGAACGGTAATAAAATGGATTTATATTTTCGCTTTGAAGTTGCCTATCACCGTTACTTTAATTATTAAATACTTGACATGTAAGTAGGTAATTTTGATCAAGCTTCAGTTTTTTTTTTTTTTCGATTTTTTTTTTTGAATTTTCGAAATCACCTCGAAATAGGAGGAAAATCGTTGCTTTTAAGTCATAAAACTAAGTTTTGCTTACTGCTTCTCGCACGGTCAGTTTTACGTGGCTTGCTCGAGAGTGAGCTCTCCTAGCAGTCTGGTCATCTTAGCACCTGAGGGCAGAACCGCTAATGTAGTTTATAAAGAGGTACTATAAGTTTGGTATAAGCTCAAAAAATAGCCTTACCCCTTTACAATGGTTTTAGAATTTTGGTGTCTTTCAATCTGTATGTTATGTCATAACACAAAAACCACTGAATGGATTTCGATACAATTTTCACAATTTTGGTAGTTTGGGGGTCCATCTTAAAATCTAAGCCACGTATCATTTAATTTCGTTAAAAAAACAGAAGATATGGTGCATAGGGTGATTTATTCTGTAGTCTACGCGGACGAAGTCGCGGGCAAAAGCTAGTAAATAAATATAATCGGCACTGTTTAACTATTAATAACTCTTTTCATGTACATTCGCTGATTCCGTGTCACTTTCTGATAAAACATGTACCAATTTGGTCGTAGTAGGTGAGTCTTGGCCTTCATCTACCTCTCGCGTTTTATACAGGGTGACTGATAATTAGGTGCATTCCTTTGAAGAGGTTAAAAATAAAAAGAGAGCATTTGCAATCGTTTCGACCATATAATGCCTTATGCAAAAATTATCCAATTATGAGATATTTCAAGTTGAAGGATTTTTTTGGAAAAAGCTGAGTTCTCAAGATAAATAGCTTATTAAAAAAAACTAGATTTACACAAAAATGTAAGTTTAAAACAAAAAATCATTAAACAATTGTTTGTAAATATTTTTAAGCTAAAATGTAGCTTACAAATATTTACGTTTCTTTAGCTTTCGAATGAGGTATAACAATAGTATTGTATAGAAACGTCAGGTTCAACAAAATAAATCAAACACGCGATACTTCCGTTAAAAATTGTTTAATTCAGAAGTGTAATAATCCCAAATTGGTAAGGAAATATAGAACATGTAACCAAAATAAAAGGAGTAAGTAGAAAAAGTCATGAAGAGTGAAATACGGAAACAAATCTCAAACAAAGAAAACATAAATTTAAGCAAGTTGAGAATGCGCAAGCTTGTATTGCCAGAGGAATTCAATAACTTTTTTTTTAATTTGTCGGCCATTTTGTCCATGTTCCTTAAGAGAAAGAAACGGTGTTCCTGAACATTCCTATTCTACTTTTTTATGCTGAATCCGAATCTGAAGTCAAAATTCGAATATTCGAAAAAAAGCGACAGACAAACGCACAGACACACATAGAATTCATATAGGAACGGTGTTCCAGAAATAAATTATTTCATTTGTTTACCATTAAGTTTAACCATTACTAAGAATAGCAAAATGTTATATAATGGAGAGCATACAATTAGAGATATTCTACAATTTTTATTTCATGGTGAATTGAGGTGACGATGATGATGAGGTAATAAATTAATACTTATCTTATTGTTTTACTTGAGTTCATATTCAAACTGACCACTATTTCCTATACAAGCCCGCATTCTTTTTCACATTCCACTTTTGACTACCTTAGTAGTTAAATTATATTTTAATCGTTGTGCTGCATTTATTATGCGTCTTCTTACCTCATCAACGTTGGGCACAGGAGACTCATCATCGTAGACCAATGTTTTCATATGTCCCCAGACAAAAAGTCTATTGGCGTTACATCAGGGCTCCGAGCTGGCCAAGATATTGGGCCACCTCTGCCAATCCATCGATTGGGAAATTGTTCGTCAAGTCAAGCCCGTACACATAGCCTGTAGTGGGCTGGGTATCCGTCGTGTTGAAAAATCAGTAAGCGTCTCATAGCTATTGGCACATCTCCTAAAAGATCAAACAAAATGTATCTCGAAAAATATTCTTAATCAGCGTCGTTTAAATTCCTTGGTAGAAAGTATGTCCCAATCAAATTATTATTTCCTCTCCCCCTCGGATCGCTGTCAAGCTTGGACGTGCACTCACACCTATTATAGTTTGTTAATTTTAAATAAATGTTTTTTTTAAACTAAAATAAATATTTGTGAACTCTCTGTGAACGTGTCTGGAATCGATCTCGGGCCCTCAGCACTGCGGACGCCGGGTGTTCTACCGCTACACCAACTGAGGAGTTCCAAAGCGCGTCGAAACTACAGAACAGTATTGTGCCGCATCGATTGCTACGAAGCCGAGCTACGTTACACAACCGGTGACGTTTTTGTGGTATATGGCTACGAGCGCGCTATAGTAACAACCTGAGTGATATCTCATCTATATACTGGTAATAGTGCATATTTATTTTACAAAATTGAATCTTTTAACTGGATCTTCACCCACCGCACGATCGCGCTGTCAACAGCATATTATTTTGACCTATACACAAATTTCTCTGCTATTATACCATAATGAGTGTACGACGAACACCTCCCAAATGCACACTAACCACACCTTTAGAAGAAATACCTATTCATCACCTTTCTGACCCTACATTAAACACATCTAGCGCGGAGAGGGATAGTGGAATACTAGCCAATATCAATATTTTACGCAGAATCAAAAGAAAGTGTGATGACCCATCGTGGAATGATCGAAATGGTGTAGATGAGTTGAAGCAGATGATTTTAGATCTTAAAAATCAGCAAGATATCAAATTCAACACTTTCATTGAAGCTTTTAAAAAGATTGAGGTCCAAAATAATGAGATTATAAAATCCATCGAATTTTTATCCGAAAAATACGACCATGTTTTGGAACGGATAGTTTTTCTGGAAAACCAAAACGAATCACAAAAATCGTACATCACAACATTGGTAAACCGAATTGAAATTATGGAACGGAGGTCTCTTGAGTCAACTATAGAAATTAGGGAGGTGCCGAAATCGCAATCGGAGAACAAGCAGGAACTACGAGAACTTGTGAAGAACGTCGGGCTGGTGCTTGGACAACCAATTCAAGACAGTGAAATACGCAATGTTTTTCGAGTTAAATCAACAACAAAGACGGATGCTCCCATAATAGCAGAGCTTAGCACCACCTTTCTCAAGGAATCAATGATTCGTGGTGCGAAGTTATACAATAAACAAAACAAGGACGCTAAGCTCACCACCAAGGACCTTCGCATCGAAGGACATACTCGACAAATCTTTATCGGAGAAGCTGTAACCGCCAAGACCAAGCGCCTCTTTTACATGGCAAGAAATTTCTCTAAGTCGAACAATTATGAAAGATGTTGGTTATCTTACGGTAAAATTTACATGAAAAAATTTAATGGCAAGCCAGTAAGGGTTGAAACAGAGGAGGATTTTGATAGGCTAAAATGACTCGAGCTGGTATGTATTTTACTGCGTATAAGATACATAGGTACGAGTATATCTAATATTCCAACTCAATGTTGCAAAATGGTTTTTGATAATTCTGTATTTATATGCATATATTTTTGTTCAAATTGTTGCTGCGGTGAATATCCAAACTACACAATAAGTAGCTATTTATATTTATATATATTATTATTTATTATGCGATATTATCTTTATACATTTACCTCTATAAATACAAATATATCACCATATTCTCGCCTACATGATCGCTCGATACAGAACTTCATGGTAGGTTGCTTATCTTACTTCATTTGCAATCTTTGCTCGACATATAGTAGTATCTTCACCATAAATATATGTTTACGCTCCCTTAGCCGTCAACAACTGACAATCATCCCCACGACAACATGTAGCCTATTTTATCCCATTTATTTTCGATTGAGTGGTAGCAGTGAAATTATTCGGGGATGTATATTATTGGGTCAAGATAGATACAATTACTTACAAAATTCGATAATATAAATATAAATTCATTAATGCAAAATGTGGATAATGTAACTATATCTGAGGCCCGAATCTGTGATCCCCAAAACCTTAACTTATATAATATTGTACAAGATAAAAGCCTAACTATATTGACACAAAATATATGTAGTATCGCACGTAACTTTGATGATTTTCTTGTAATGATTGCTCAAACGAAAACACAATTTGACATTTGTTGACAAGTTGGCTGTCGAAAAATCCCCCCATCCCAGAAATACCGGGCTATATACATTATTTATCGCCTAAGACATACAATCAAAATGATGGAATAGTTTTGTATTTTAGAAATGATTTGGGTATCGTCATTTCGGAGCCTGTTTTTGAGGAGGCCAACTGCTTGTTAATTAAACATCAGAA
Organism: Pyralis farinalis; assembly: GCA_947507595.1. Classification (NCBI taxonomy): domain Eukaryota; kingdom Metazoa; phylum Arthropoda; class Insecta; order Lepidoptera; family Pyralidae; genus Pyralis; species Pyralis farinalis. The sequence goes on along the minus strand of OX382271.1, from coordinate 15,164,247 downwards.
TACGGTTATAATTTCAATATATCGCCCGCCATGTTTTAAGAACATTGACCCTTTTATAAGATCCCTAAACCTGGTCCTTTCTTCATTGTCATCATGCAGGAATGTTATTGTTATGGGAGATATAAATATCGACATCAGAACTGATACTAAGGATGTTAGAGCGGAAGAATATCTTAACGTTAACGCTTTTCATGGCCTTCTGCCTGCGCATAACACAGCAACCAGATACAAAAGTTGCTTAGATCATGTCATGTTACGTTCAAACATGAAAGCCACTGCTATTGTTTTAAACTCATCTGTAACTGATCACCAAGCAGTTGTACTGTCAATGGAGCTTGAAAATAGAAGGGTCCCGTCTCCCCATAAACGTACTAGGTTAAATTATGATAATATTAAGACAGAATTAGAAAATACTAATTTTGACTTTGTCTACAATAGTACAAATGCTAATGAAGCTGCGACTGATTTCGTGTCATTTTTAATGCAATTACTCGAATCAAACACAAGCGAATATACTGTTCCAAATCGTAAAAGGGCTTTAAAACCTTGGATTTCCACGGGAATATTAAAATGTATAAAAAATCGAAATCATTTACTTAAAAAGTACAAAGCGTCTCCGGATAATGAAACCGCTAAAGTAACTTACATAAGATATCGTAATTTTTGTGCCAAGTTAATAAAAAAAGCCAAAATTGAATATCATCGGGAAGAGATTCATAAAGCTGGTTCTAATATTAAAACATTGTGGGACGTTGTGAAAGATATAACTCACACAAAAAAGCCACAAACTCCTCATATGGATTTACTTAGATGCGCAGGAACACCAGATGAGGCTGCTGACGTAATAAACAAATATTTTGCTGGTGTAGGTAAACAAATCGCGGATGAAGTTACAAAGCTCAACGAAACCAAGTCCTTGGGAAAAGTTAATTTGTTACCAATGACTTTGACATCATTCGTTATAACTAAAACAGACCAGGAGGAGGTGGAGAGACTCATTATGGGTTTGAAGGATAAATGCGCTGATGGTTGGGATGGCATCTCAAATAAATTCATCAAAGATTTTAGGAGCTATATTGTCCCACCCTTAACACACATATGTAATCTGTGCCTTGACAACTGTATTTTTCCTCTTGTATTTAAACATTCTATCATTCATCCTGTCCATATATCTGGTGACAGGGGCAGTGCCACTAACTACCGTCCAATCTCAATCCTTCCAGCCTTTTCAAAAATTATTGAGAAAATTATTAATAAACAACTTGTAAGCTACCTGGAAAGTAAAAATCTTCTTTCCCCGAAACAATATGGATTTAGACAGGGCAAATCGACCGATGGAGCAGTTCACGACCTTACAGAATATGTAGCAAAGAACCTGGACAAATCAGAAAAAGTTATTAGCATATTTTTAGATCTAAAAAAGGCATTTGATACCGTTTCTGTCCCGATCTTAATCAACAAACTGGAAGCATATGGCATTAGAGGGACGCAACTCGAACTTTTCAGAGAATATCTCTCCGGCAGAACCCAAAGTGTCAGAATGGGAAGTCATGTCAGTGAAAAGGAGCCCATTTGCTACGGAATACCACAAGGGAGTATTCTTGGTCCCACTCTTTTTCTGCTATATATTAACGACCTCTCTTCGCTACAGCTTAGAAATGGGTGCATTATTTCCTATGCCGACGATACTTGCCTCCTTTTTTCAGCAAATACCTGGGAATGTGCGATGGAATCTGCCCAAATGGGTTTTGATTTAGTTAACAAATGGCTTAAAACTAATGTCCTGGCCCTTAATGCAGAAAAAACTAAATACGTTGCCTTTTCTATGCGTAATTACCCTTTGCCTCAAATTCTAGCCAAACCAATCATCTCACACAATTGCAATACAAAAAATGACATATTATGCGCATGTGAAGGCATACAACTAGTTTCTTTCGTTAAATATCTCGGAGTTAATATAGACAACAACCTCTCGTTTAAAATTCATATTGAGCAGCTGTCGACAAGACTGCGAAAACTGATTTTTATTTTCAAAACCTTGCGCTATGCTATGGGTAAGGAATCACTAAAACGAATTTACTTTGCTCTTGTGCAGCCTCTGGTTTCATACTGTATCACCTCTTGGGGTGGTGCCCCCAAAACCACGTTATTTAAAATTGAGGTTTCACTTAGAATCATTCTGAAAGTTGGCGGATTTTTCCCTTACAGATATCCTACTGAGCTACTTTATCAGTATTGGCAAGTTCTAACAGCACGACAGTTATTCATACTGCAAACGATTCTAAGACAGCACATGGAAACTTCGTTTGATTGTGCAAATCCGGTAGTGGCTCGGCGTCGTGCGGTCAGGGTTTGTGTACAAAGGGATGTGAAACACTTTTTTACCAGAAGGTTTTTCTGCTATGTTGGTAGTCTATTATACAATAAAATTAACGAACTTTTGGATGTTTACAGCAGTAATAATAACGAGGTTAAGAGTAGGGTGCAAAAATGGCTGTTGTCGCTTAATTATCAGCAGACTGAACTGCTTTTTGCGAGAAAATCGTGACTTGACTATATTATCTTTAGTATGTAAATATTAGTATTGTATGTATTATCTGGTTATTTCCTAACCTGTTAGTATTTGTAATTTTAACAAATATATCTTCATTTATGGCATATGCATATTTATGCAAGAATCTATTCTTCCTATATTACTATTAAGAATAGGTGTAATAAGTGTACGTGTCGAATCGAGGGGTGGGAACCTGGTGACCTGTAATACAGGATTTTAAATAAGCCTACTTCGGGCACCAGCTTCTCACGCAATTTTTTGGCTTTTTAAATATATACACTGTACTTATATTTACGTTAAATATTGATATTGTTGTGAGAAGAAAATAAACGATTATTATTATTATTATTAATTATTCCCATCCAAACATTGGGAGAAAATCTCCTCTGTTAACCTTTTGGTCTTTTAAAGCGAGGGTAACCCACTTGTTTTTCTTTCCAATAATGAGCGTTATGCCCTCCTTATCAAATCTGGACGTCAGTCCATGAGATTTTACTTAAGAAATTGGCATCTTCCTGGTTAGCATGCAGTAGTAGAAGCAGCGAGAAAATTGCATTCTTCTCAGAGAATGCCCTTTTTCTATCACTTGTACGGGCATGTAATGATAAGGATGAAGGCCCGCCTTTTGAAGTGTATGCCACACCTTCCATTATGATATACCTAGTACCCGTGCAATAATCCTAGTTGATGTAGTTGGCAAAAATTAACAAGAATTTCGTCTTCATTGTCTGCATGGTAATCGCGAGGTTTACCTGTGTCACCTGATAATAACAAAACAATTTTGAATGATCATTAAGTAATAGAATAAATAATAGTTTCCAAGAAGATTGTTGTGTTCCTGCGATTGAAACAGGTCGAGAAGTTGCTGCTATGGCAGCGGGGGTGATAACGCGCTAGCGACATAGTTTTTATTTTCTGACATTTATTTTGCGTAGTATAAAAATGGGTCTTAAGACGAACATGGACATGACGAAGATCATATCGAATGTACGCACCCACTTCAGTTCCAGTTGGGAGCCTGGGTCTCGAAGTTGATGAATATCTAGGACAAACAGTTCAGCTAGGTGAGCCCAACTTCAAGAAAGAGGTTTTATCGTCGAATCCAACTCGAACATTGAGGTATATCGGGAAAAAAAACATTCGTAATTTCCCAAACGCAGTAAAACTATCATAAAACTGTAAACTTATAAAAAAACTATCATAACAATCGGCACACTACTGTAAAAATAGACAACCAATACAGCACGCTAAAAATGACCACCAAAGGTACAGCCCAAGGCTCCATAATTGGGCCAACCGAATATTTGCTATACGTAAACGATATGAGTAATATTATCAAAACAGGGTCCGTGTACCAATTTGCGGACGACACGTGCATTATATTTGCGCATAAAAATATTACAGAAGCTCAACAATCGGTACAACACAACTTCGATCAATTGTGTAAATGGGCGCATGACGTCAAACTTGTAATAAATGCACAAAAAACAAAAATTGTTCATATACACTCGTCGCACAATAAAGCCTCAACCACACCGGTGATAAGGGCCCGTGCACATGACTGCTTGCACAACTCTAGTAGCGATTGTCGGTGTACATCGTTAGATGTAGTAGACAAACATGTATATCGGTCTAGTGATTGATAGTCGATTCTATTGGGGTCCACACAAAGATCACGTATGTAATAAACTAAGATCAATAATTAGCAAATTTTCTATATTAAAATATAAACTACCATATAAAATACTCCGTTTGATGTATATGGCCCTGGCAGACTGGGTTATAAATTACGGACTAGTAGTTACGGTAGAACCTATACAACATATATTGAATGTATATACAAATTACAATTAAAAATACTAAAAATTATTTGTCCTAAAAACATAAAATTCTGTTGTATGTTTTTAGGACAATTAATTTTTAGTATTTTTAATTGTAATAATAACGAAAAGGAACTATTGAAATACTGTAACATTATGAGAGTTTAGATAAAATTGATTTTCAAATTTTAACAGAGTCAAATAATGCTGACTATTTAAGAGAAAAATCAAGACCTAGTTACATAAGGACACTGACAAATAAAAACAAGTATATAATACCTAAAGCAACCAACTTGTATGGCGCCAGAGTTTCGAGTTGCTTGATCCCGACTTGTTTAAATAAATTGCCAGAAGAGTTGCAAAGCATGTACCTACAAAATCCCAAAAGGTTCAGATGTCGGTTAAGGAAACATTACATACAAAATGTCCCTTGACTTACATCGGAATCTAGAAAGAAAGAAAAGAAAGAAAATACATTTATCTACTTGGTTATGTAAATGAAATTGTGTACAAATAAGATTTAACTCAGCGACTCGCCTACCCAGATAAACCCTGTGAGGTTTTCGTGGTATGGCATTAATATGTAAAAAATATAGGTGTCAGAATTTTATAAATAAAAAAAAAAGTCCGTTTAGGAAATTGTGATTGGTTTTTTTCCTAAAAATACCTCAATATCTCAAGACGAAGGTTTTAACCAGTGTGTGTTCCTAGCGATGACTTACAGCACAGAAACGCAGTCCCTTACAATAGACCTCATACGAAAGTACAAGGATGCGCAGCGTGCGATGGAGAGAACCATGCTCGGAGTATTTCTGCGATATAGATTCAAGAATGAGTACATTCGTAGTAGTGCTGGATTTTCTAACGTGGATCTAAGCAAGATGACGTGGCAGTGGGCAAACCATATAGCTCGAAGAAACGACGCCCGTTGAGGCAGAATCTCGAAATTGTAGAAACGTAGCGCAGAACGCTTCCGATACGTTAATTATTGTACTATTATCAAGTATTTAATTATTGTACAATTTAACAGATTACAACTAAGTTTCGCTAAGTGGAAATCAATAATAATCGCAATAATTAACAACAGTAACTTCATGTATTTTCTTTGCAACACTTCTTTAGAAAAGGTAACACTCATTAGAAATCTTGGGATAGGCTTAGACTCAAAACTCCATTTGAACATCCATACTAAGTACTGCTTAGATTTTATCTCAATCGTATTCAATTAGAGTTCATTATTTTTTATATTTCGTTTTGGGGGTAATGGTATTGGTTGTGTATTTACATTGTCTTTCTGTTAGTTAAAATAAGTTTGACTCTAAGCATCAATGTACAATTGTTTGCTATCTTTAATGAACTTGGAAATATCGCAGGAAACCGATAGATGCAAACGGCACGATCGCTTTGAAAGCAGCGAACTTTGAAAGTCTAAGGGGGAGGCCAGTGTTGAACAGTAGACGTCCTTCGGCTGAAATGATGATGATGACTAAGTTTACACAGAGTTAGAAACGAGTGATGATAGTCAATTAAGTATGACACTCACAAACACATGTAATCCATTTCATAAAACCTGGTAAAATAAACATTTTGAACTTACAGATAAAAAAACATTTACGATGTTTGTCTATAAAATTTCCATCCTTTCAAGGCGGCGAGTATAATTTAAATAATTCCGATTTTCCGCTCGATTGAATATATTAAGCAATTACTTAACTGTGGGTAATATTATTAGATCTTAATGAACTAGGCAAAATAATGAAAAAGAATACGTCCCGTATATCTAAATGAAAGAATTAGACTGTAAAACGCTTATTTTCCATGATCGAAAGAAAAATTAATCGGATTTCATAAATGTTTGTTCTCAAACGGCTGCAGCTGTAGTGGCCTAAATCTCTTTGCTCTTTCAACTTAGATCTTTCAATCAAAGGACTGGCCTCGTTGGATCACTCCCCTCTGCCATAGTACAAGATAATGTGATCAATTGCGTGTACAAAAACGACTTGCGTAATCGATTCTCTAATAGTCTTATAATCGTTATCGCATCGGTGACATCATAACTTGTTCTGTGTGGTTATTTCATGCAAAAAGAGGTCGAACAAGTGTTCGACCTCTTTTTGCATGAAATCATCGTTTCAAAAGCATCGTTTTGCAAACCCGAAAGAAACTAGAAGAAGTCTTCTAGTTTCTTTCGGGTTTGCAAAACGATGCTTTCACATGCAAGTTATTTGTTTTATTAATTATCGCTATATTTATAAAACAGAAATTAAAATAAATAGGTATGGTAACGATTAATATATGAGAAATCGATTCAGAAATCGAGTACTGATGCAATCGGATCATATTCGCGACTACTCCATGCAATTTTTAACCATATTACAGTGTAATAATTGCTTAAAATTGCCTAATCCACAACAAAATAAATTAATTGTACAATATTTACTAGTAGTCACGTGATCACGCTCACAACGAGGCTAGAACTAGACAAAATTTGCAATAATTGCGTTAAATTATTATATGATTAATTTTATGACAAACAGGCACTAAGCACAATTGATCAGTTGGAATGTTCCCATCAGGAGTCAACAGTTGTTCATTCCCAGTCGTTATTAAATGAATTGCTAGATAGCGCTCCAAACTTAGTTACTGCTTCTGCCATCTCAAACACGAATGATCCACCGTCACTGACAATTGACTTAACCTGTGATGAGTCTGTAGTATCGAACACAGGATAAACATGCTAGTGTAGATATGTACAACACAATTTAATAGTAATAATAGGGAATATAAAAACATCATTCAAGACCTACAATCTGAGATCCATACACTTAATATTTCTTTAGATTTAATGACTAGAAAATATAAGGGTGCTCAAAGAGATATTGACGAATACTGTGTAGGCATGGATAGATTAGTAGCAGACTTGAGAGAAAATGAACAAAAATTATCGTCTCTTAGTAACTTGTACAATAGGAATGAATTAACCCGAACTCCGATGAAATGTTCACAGGTAACTCAATCCTCGAAACTATGTCAAGTACATAGCCACAATGTGAATGAGGCCATTAATAGTAGTGCTTTTCAACAGATGTCATCATCATTAAATAATATTAGCGAAAATAATAACTCCAAAATAATAATGTATAGTGATGAAATAGGTAAAAACATGGGCCAATTATTATTACAAAAATCAGGAAAACTGGTTACCAATTATTGTTTGCTTGGAGCCAGTTTCACTCAAATAGTAGATAAAATAGTTAAGAGGGATTACCACCCCAACATAACTTAATTGTTTTTATTGGGAGGAGAGGAAATTTAAATAAACATATAATGATTAAATATTTTAATATGTTACAACAGATAAACGTGGGAAAAGTGTTTTTATTTACTTTCCCATACACAGTCAATTGTTGCCCGAGGCGGAAAATGCATCTAGGTATAGATTAAATGATAAAATGCATACATTGACATTATATGATGACAAATTTCATATACTTGACATAAATACATTTAATAATAAACAATATAATTTAACAGAAGATAAATTTTATCTTAGCAAATTTTATAAAAGACAAATAGCAGATTCGCTATCATATTGTTTTAAGAAACCAGCCAAAAGTTTGGCTAACAACCTTGCTTCTTTTGAGCAGTTAGATAATTTGAAATTGAGTAATGGTACCTTGGAAGGTATTCCAAATTCTTTAAATTAGTTTACAAGACAATATACTTTAACTCTGGCAATGTAAATAGTAATAATAACAATATTAAAAACGGAACTAAAAGTAATAATAATACAATATCCCCATCAATTGTAAATTGTCAAGAATATTGCACCAAAACATTCAGGGGATGATAGGAAAGGAGTTAGAATTGGAGTTGTTTATGAATTGTAGCAATATTGATATTTTATATCTAACTGAGCACTGGCTAAAACCCCATCAATTAATTTTCAGCTTCAATAACCACCAGGTTGCAAGCTCATTCATCAGAGATAACTATATACATGGTGGCTGTTTAATATTATTAAATAAGTTGCTTAAATTTAAATAAAGGTGTGACATTGTGAGCCTCTCTGTTGAGCGAGTTGTAGAGATTTCATGCATTGAATTGGAACGATTCATTGTTATGAACTTGTATAAACCTCCTAGCACGCCCTTTGAAACATTTTCAAATATCATAGAGGATGCCTTAAATAAATTATCTAATAGCCATAAAACTGTTATAATTTGTGGAGACTTTAATATAAATATCTTGGAGAGAAATACTGTTACCTACAACTTTTTAAATGTATTTAAATCAAACAATTTGCATCATATTTTCACAGAGCCAACAAGAGTAACTGCTACAAGTGCTACATGTATTGATAATATATTTAGCACTGTAAAACCTTCGTATCAATCTATAATTAATAAAGTTCAGTCAGACCATTCAGGTCAGTTGGTTTCATTTCCAAATTCTTCAAAAATACAAAGAAAGCAAATAAATTATATACCATTTAGTAAAAGCCGCTTAGAAAGATTTAAATCTAATATAGCAGAAAAAATTGTATTATTGCCCTATCACGGTACTCCGGACCACTTGTACAGTTGGTTAATTAGCTTAATCACTAGTGAATTTAATACAATCTTTACTCCAAAACATCTGTCTGTAAGTGACCGTATGACATTCAGTGATTGGGCAACTCCTGGTATTCACAAAAGTCGGAATAATTTGTATGAACTTAATGAAGAAAGGACCTGTAATCACAATCCGACTTTTCAAGAACTTGTAAAAAATTATGCTAAAATATTTAAACGAGCCTGTTCCAATGCTAAGTCTAAAATAAATAATGAGACGGGTAGAGCGAAAGTACGTAGTCGAGACTTTCGGTTAAAGATAAATGATATACATATCAAAAATGATGTAGAAATTGCGACTGATTTCGAAAACTATTTTTCTAACATTCCTCTTATTACTACGAGAAATCTTATGTCTTCTTCTATATTTGCTGAACTGCGACACAATATTTGAATTTTCAGCTGTAAGCCCAAAAGATGTTTTGAACGCTTTTAAATCAATAAATATGAAAAACACTAAAGACCAGTGGGGTCTATCTGTCAAAACTATTTCTTCTATTATTATTCGCTCCACATTTAGCTACAATTTTCAATTGTCGTGTGGCATCTGGTGTATTTCCTGACTTGATGAAACATAGTAAAATCATTCCATTATTTAAATCTGGTGATAGTTCGGACCCTTCGAATTTTCGACCTGTTTCCATACTGCCCATTCTCAGTAAAATTTTTGAAAAACTAATGCTTAGCCAGTTGCTCAGACATTTCAATACACATAATTTGCTTCATAGGAAACAGTTCGGATTTACGAGAGGTTGTTCAACTATAGACGCAGGGATTCATTTGCTTAAAAGTATATTCGCGGCATAGGAAGGTTCGCAAGATGCCTTGGGAATTTTCTGTGATCTGTCTAAAGCGTTTGACTGCGTGCACCATGACACTCTTGTCAGAAAATTACACCACTAAGGTATCAGGAACAAGGCTCTCGGACTTCTGTCTTCTTATCTGGGCAATAGGATACAGAAGGTCGATGTTAATGGTACAAGATCTTCGAGGTCCCCTGTAATTATGGGAGTCCCACAGGGGTCAATTCTAGGTCTATTTTTATTTTTAGTATAAATAAATGACTTACCTTATTATGTAAGGGATAAACATGAGATTGTATTGTTTGCGGATGATACCTCTTTGACATTCAAAATTAATAGACGGTTAAGTAATTATGACGAAGATAACGATGCTCTCTCTAAAGTTATTCATTGGTTTAGTGTTAATAATCTGCTTTTAAATGATAAAAATACTAAAGTAATTAAGGTCTCAACACCTAATGTAAGACAGGTGGCTACCAATGTACATGTTAATGGAACTAATTTAGCCTCTGTGGAGACAACTGTGTTCTTGGGTATAACAATTGACTCCAAACTACAATGGGGCCCACAAATTGAAAAATTATCAGGAAAACTAAGTTCTGCAGCCTATGCAGTGAAAACTATTAGACGGCTCACTGATGTTGATACGGCTAGAATAGTTTATTTCAGTTACTTTCATAGTATTATGTCATATGGAATTCTTCTTTGGGGTAACTCCGTGGACATTAACACCATCTTTATATTGCAAAAGAGAGCGATAAGAGCTATCTACACTTGGTCCCCGGGAGAGACTTAGAGAAAAATCCAAAGAAATAAATATTTTAACAGTCGCATCGCAATATATTTATGAAAATCTTTTATATGTCCATAAAAACATGAGTGATACTCATAGCATAATTACTAGATATAAGCATAATCATGTGTTACATGCAAGCCGTCTCCACAAAATAAGTAATTGTTTTACAGGGCAATGTTTACGGTTCTATAACAAACTTCCCAGCAATATAAGAGAATTGTCAATAAACAAATTTAAAACTACTATTAAAGCCAAATTGTGTAGCAGGGCATATTATAAAGTATCTGACTATATTAATGATAAAAATGCCTGGGAGTGAGTCGATCCAATTATAATGTAATTAATAAATTATGTAAATTTGTTTCGATACCAAAAGAGGGATGCCTGAGTTTTTTGGCAGTATTTTTATCAGTGCTCACCTAGTCATAAACTGCACGGTAGGGAAAAAAAATGTGACGATTCCTAACAAATGTAGCCATTTTTACGTAAGCAAAATGTTAAATTTTGTATTGAAAGTAATATTTTTCCTTTTTATTTCCATAGACTTGAAGTGTGTTTAAAAAATGGGTGCGTACTTATGTACGCGCGTGAGAAGTTATACTTCTCTGGCATCATTAAATAAATATTTAACATTAATAACTTAATAATATTTAGTATTAATTATATTAAATAATAATATTTTTATTTTAACTATAGCGCCATCTACCGGTAATACCGTGAAACATTTAGTAGTTTTAACCTATTGCACATTTTTAACTATAGCGCCATCTACCGGTAATATCGTGAAACATTTAGCTGCTTCAACCTGTACTTTTGTGTTTGAGTGCCACGCATTCACTCTCGCTCTGTATCTTTCTATTCCCCCTTCATGGTAGCGTTAAACGTTTAACGCAACCTTATTGGAAGTCGCATTAGAAGTATAACTTCAAAAACTATAACAACCAACAACTATTGTAATACTTATATAACCATAATAAATTATCATATCATAAATAGGATATACCTTTAGTGCGAAGTTATAGATGGACGCTAACTTATGGAAGCGAGAGCTGGGTATGGCAGAGAGAGCATGAAAGTAGAATAAACGCGGTTGAAATGCGAGTGCTGCGCAAAATTTGTGGCGTAAGGCTTGTAGACCGTATTCGCAATGATGATGTTAAAAACAGAGTTGGTCTGAAAGAGAGCGTCGGTGTTATAATAAGAAGAGGCATGCTTCGTTGGTTCGGACATGTAGAAAGAATGCAAGATGAAAGAATAACGAAGCAGAAAGAATAACAATGCTAAAGTGGAAGGATGTAGGAGCCGGGGAAGGCCAAGACTTACCTGTCATGACCAAATTGGTCGTGTTCTATCAGAAGGTGATGTCAGGAGCCCTAGAAACCGGCGAGCGTGCATGAGAAGAGCAATGAATGTTAATGAAGCGAGTGAGATATGTAAGGATCGAGTCACGTTCTCTCTGCCTACCCCACAAGGGATTTGGCGTGAAGTTATAGATAGATAGATTATAGATAAATCAGTATAATTGTATAGCTTAATTGATATACATTCATTGTAATGGCAATTTTTTGAAAAGCTGGTACCTCAAAAGTAATTAAAACTTTGAGAAATGTGTAAAATCGAATGTTTTATTTAAAAAAATGTAAGACGTGTTTACGTGTTCTCGAAGGACCAATGACTAGTATAGAAAAATTATGTGTTATTTTTATCATTAACCGTTGTCAGCGTAAATATCGTTATTTTGAAATTATAATATCGATATTTGTCACTCTCTATTATTTTCATAACATTTAATTTTTCTAGCATGTTGTCGTGAATATTTTAGTAGTGTGCGTAAAATGACCTCTAGTTCATGACAACTGTCAAAGTCAAAATCTTTTTATTCCGTAAAAATGGCTACATTTGTTTGGAATCGTCACAATTTTTTTCCCTACCGTGCAGTTCATGACTAGGTGAGCACTGATAAAAATACTGCCAAAAAACTCAGGCATCCCTCTTTTGGTATCCAAACAAATTTACATAATTTATTAATTACATTATAATTGGATCGACTCAATCCCAGGCATTTTTATCATTAATATAGTCAGATACTTTATAATATGCCCTGCTACACAATTTGGCTTTAATAGTAGTTTTAAACTTGTTTATTGACAATTCTCTTATATTGCTGGGAAGTTTGTTATAGAACCGTATACATTGCCCCATAAAAGAATTACTTATTTTGTGGAGACGGCTTGCATGTAACACAAGATTATGCTTATATCTAGTATTTATGTTATAAGTATCACTCTTTTTACAAAATGAGTCTATGTTTTTATGGACATACAAAAGATTTTCATAGATATATTGCGATGCGACTGTTAGAATATTTATTTCTTTGAATTTTTCTCTAAGGCTCTCACGGGGACCAAGTTTGTAGATAGCTCTTATGGCTCTCTTTTGCAATAAAAAGATGGTGTTAATGTCCGTGGAGTTACCCCAAAGAAGAATTCCGTATGACATAATACTATGAAAGTAGCTGAAATAAACTATTCTAGCCGTATCAACATCAGTGAGCCGTCTAATAGTTTTCACTGCATAGGCTGCAGAACTTAGTTTTCCTGATAATTTTTCAATTTGTGGGCCCCATTGTAGTTTGGAGTCAATTGTTATACCCAAGAACACAGTTGTCTCCACAGGGGCTAAATTAGTTCCATTAACATGTACATTGGTAGTCACCTGTCTTACATTAGGTGTTGAGAACTTAATTACTTTAGTCTTTTTATCATTTAAAAGCAGATTATTAACATTAAACCAATGCATAACTTTAGAGAGAGCATCGTTAACTTCGTCATAATTACCTAACTGTCTATTAATTTTGAATGTCAAAGAGGTATCATCCGCAAACAATACAATCTCATGTTTATCCTTTACATAATAAGGTAAGTCATTTATATATACTAAAAATAAGAATGGACCTAGAATTGACCCCTGTGGGACTCCCATCACTACAGGGGACCCCGAAGATCTTTTACCATTAACATCGACCTTCTGTATCCTATTGCCCAGATAAGAAGACAGAAGTTCGAGAGCCTTGTTCCTGATACCGTAGTGGTGTAATTTTCTGACAAGAGTGTCATGGTGCACGCAGTCAAACGCTTTAGACAGATCACAGAAAATTCCCAAGGCATCTTGCGAACCTTCCCATGCCGCGAATATACTTTTAAGCAAATGAATCCCTGCGTCTATAGTTGAACAACCTCTCGTAAATCCGAACTGTCTCCTATGAAGCAAATTATGTGTATTAAAATGTCTGAGCAACTGGCTAAGCATTAGTTTTTCAAAAATTTTACTGAGAATGGGCAGTATGGAAACAGGTCGAAAATTCGAAGGGTCCGAACTATCACCAGATTTAAATAATGGAATGATTTTACTATGTTTCATCAAGTCAGGAAATACACCAGATGCCACACGACAATTGAAAATTGTAGCTAAATGTGGAGCGATTGAAATAATAATAAAAGATATGGTTTTGACAGATAGACCCCACAGATCTTTAGTGTTTTTCATATTTATTGATTTAAAAGCGTTCAAAACATCTTTTGGGCTTACAGCTGAAAATTCAAATATTGTGTCGCATTCTACCACGCTCTGTTTGAGAACGAGTTCAGCAGCTATAGAAGAAGACCTAAGATTTCTCGTAGTAATAAGAGGAATGTTAGAAAAATATTTTTCAAACTCAGTCGCAATTTCTACATCATTTTTGATATCTATATCATGAAACTGAAAATGTTTTTGCGCGTGTTGTAATTATTTCTATATAGTACTTACCTCGTCCCCCGTCAAAAATGACAGAATTATTTAGTAAGAGAACGTAGACGGAGAAAATATATTGTACGTATGTATGGCGCGTACTTTGGTTGAAAGGTCTATGGCATGGACGTAACGTATTAGTCAAACACAATAAAAAAAAGAATGGGTGCGTGTACTTATGTATGCGCGTGAGAAGTTATACTTCTTTGACATCATTAAATAATTATTTAATATTAATAAATTAATAATATTTAGTATTAATTATATTAAATAATAATATTTTAATTTATAAGAAGGTTTATTGGAGTAAAATTAAAAAACATCTTTTAAGTAGTATGTAGCGGTGATGTTTATGGTATGTATTACATACAAGTCAAATGTCAAGTACAAATGTTATACATTTTTAATTATAGCGCCATCTACCGGTAATACCGTGAAATATTTAGCAGCTTTAACCTGTTACTTTTGTGTTACAGTGATGCGTGCGCATCTTAAAATTTCACTTTCATCATTTTTTCATAACGCGGCTAAAGAAGTATACCTTCAAAAATCCATTTGTTTTCTTTTTTTTTAATTAAGTACTTCCCATGCATTGGGAAATACAAAGACAGAGCCCTGCAGCCATCGTCTTAAGTTTTCTTTATTCTAAATGTCCCAGGTTTATAAACCCTGCTGAAAAAATACTTAGGAAGGGTTCCTAGACATTATTCTGAAGATTAAACACCACCTGTAAAACGATAGTGATTTTATATGGTTTTTCTTCATGGACTTATTCACTTCATGGTCTTCGTCCAAAAAGTGCATATTTGAGTTTTTTCATTACTATATAAGTTCACTAGCATTTATGTTACAAAATACTATCAAATATACTGAACTGTAAAAAATTCAAATATGGCTACTATGTTACTCGTCTAAAGCGCGGGAAGAAGTCTCCATTTTTTACTATACTACAAGCAACTGTGTAATTTTATCAATTCTAATAGTATCAAACTGTAACTATGTATATAAACATGTATATAACTTAACTGATCATATCTTTTCCGAATTTCGTCTTTAACTGAATTTTTATTATTAATGTTTCCCTAACTTTAACACTGGCATAAAGTAGCAACACTGTTGCTATTTATATATATATATATATTAGCGATGGGCGATTCCGAGATGTTTTAACAATCGAAAGAATTGCAGTCGTCAAAATATACAATTGAGTCAACAATCGACTCGCCATTTTACAAAACAATCGAGAGGTTTTTCGATTGTTTCGATTGTTGCATCAGTCAGTCATTCATCGGTCACCGGTCAGTTTAGCCGGACGGACTCGACTCGCTTCGCTGCTAGTTATTTACAAGCCTCGAGCCGAGGTGTATGTGTCGCGATTGTTTGTCGAGCCGCTGTGATTTTTTGTATTAAAACTAAAAAACTATGTTGCATACATTGCACAAGTTTATTTATGTCATTAAAAATAGATGATTCGTTATAAACTTCGATTATTTTATTTATTTTCGTGATTCCTTTCTCCTATAATATGTACGTAAGTTGGATAAGTTTGCTACTTTGCATGCTTAGTTTGAACTCGCAAATCGCAATCACAAGACAAGGCCAAGTCCGGCCATCGAGATGTTCTAATGTAACTCAAAACAATCGACTGAAACCTCTCGCCATCGTGCATACAATCGCAATTCGCAACCACAAATTCGAGTTGAAATCGCGCCGAAGACGAACACAACAACAATCGAGATGTTCGACGAAACAATCGAGACAATCGAAAAAAACCTCTCGCAATCGCCCATCGCTAATATATATATATATATATATATAAAGTCCCCATTTGTTAGGCCCTTAATTAAATGCACGAACCGACGTGTTCAATTATTGTAGCTCCGCGACGCCCTAAGCCGAGGTTTAACCCCCTCTCGGGGGCCATAACTCTTTTTTGCTTTTTTCAGGCTGTGGCGCTTCACGCACGCCTCTCCCTTCCTGTGACGTAGTCACGGTCCACAGGGGCCAACTCATAGATGGAGAAAATAATAGATAAAGGTACTGTGTAACCACGTTTGAGACAACGATAGTTTACGTATGTGTGCGTTTAATGTTGCCACTGTTGCAGCGTTCCCTGTTAAACAAGGTCTTTTAACGAATGTTGTATCAGAGTGGTTAGCGACATGATGCACGGTATGTGGATACGATTCCCGTAGAAGTCATATACTCGTATTTACGGAATTACCATGTCTTGTAGTCCAGTGTTTTCAATTACTCATATGTAAATATTTACGTATACTGAATCAGCTTTTATTGACGCTGTGATAAACATTCGTAATAAACAGATAATTTTGACGAGCTCAGTGGCGCAGTGGTGAAACGAACTGTTACGCGACTTTGACACAAATGCTCGTGGGTTCAATTCCCACACAGAACAAACATTTGTGCGCATGAAAATATTGTTTGTCTTGATAGCCCGTGTGGGGAAGTACTTCCACCTCACAGAAAACCGCTGCCTTATAACAACTCCCTGAAGGGTTGTTGTGTTCTTGTGAGATCACCACTAAGCTTCTAAGGAATTGCTGTGCTAATAACAGAGGTGGCATCACGCGAGTAATACTTAACACATTCATTGTATTGTATATTATATCATACATGTATTGCGAGCGTTCATGGGCCGCGGTAACCGCTTTACATCAAGTGGGTCGTATACTTATATGCCTCTTGACGTTATATAAAAAAAATCCAATAAAATTAATTGGATCAGTTGTTTAAATATACTACTATAATTTTTATATGCCACTAAAGTAGCAATCGAGCGTACGGTCTGCCTGATGATGAGCGGTCACCGTAGCCTATGGACATTTGCAACATCAAGGGTGTCACTCATGCGTTGCCGACCATATACTTTATATATGCATACTTATTTAGCACGTCTGTTTAGGAACTAAATTTAGATCGTAAGAGTCACACCTAAGCTAATCTCTTCTAGCTAGTGAGTGAACGAAGGGCTGACAATAAATAAGTACATAAATAAGCAGCCTGGCTGTCTAGAAGGGGTGTTGAATTCCGGCGAGTAAGTAGGGTTACAGCTAAGTTCTTGAGGAAAAGCTGTGATATCGGCACAGGTGGTAAGACGTTAGCGATACTTCTTGTATTGCGAACGACGTTCCTCATATTGCGTTTGTAGGCTACGGTAACTGCATCATTGCGTAAGAGTCTTTTACTTCAGATTGTAAAATTGCTTTTTATTTTTTATTGAAATATACACTTTTTCTTTATTGCAATGTACTCCACACTTTTGGTACTCACCTAAAACTGCCAAATATCTCACCTCCCATTCACACATTCAACGAAACGAACTAAATAGGTAGGTACTCTCTAGGAGTTGAATAAAAACAACGTTTAACTTATCGGAGATCAAATATAATACTTTTCGTTTTTTATGAAAATACTGCATAGTATAAAAAGATATCGCGCCCGTATGTATACACATTTATTGTTAATGACAAGTAATTGAAAATATTTAGAGTTTTTGGAGTTCTGTACTCAATATGAAAATAGGAACGCTTACAAAAATACTAACGTGTCTATTCACCAGTTACACATACAAACGTGAAATTACATAGTAGCGTACAAGTTGTTCTCGACATATAACTATGTTAATGTCACAAAAACAAAATAATGCCCCAAAAACAAGAAGGGAGCGAGTGAAGTTCAACAAAAAAGCGACTAAATCATTTAGATAGAGTATAAAAGAGCGGAATGCTCACATTCTTAAACTTAATATTCAAAATTTGCTTATCTATAACAAAGACTTCTATGTATACTACTAGACAGGCTGAGCGGAACTCGGATTTTGCGCATCAAGTTACGGTCAATTCTCCGCAACTCCTTTAGTCGGTTGCGAGCAAGCGAGACAAGCACTCCTTTGTTTCGTAATTAACCGAGAACGTTGCGGTCGTCAAATAAGTTTCTTTTTTTGTTTTAAATGCCACGAAATAACAATTAATCATTATTATATTTACGTGAATACTTTGTTCAAGTGATTCAACTGTTATTTTTGGTAATTACTTTTTTTTTGTATTTTACTATGAAACTGTACCTAACATGAATAATAGCCATGTCACTATTGCCATCTCGTTTACTCTCTAGTAGCGTAAGTAGCGCTACCGACGATCACATCATAGATCTATGTAACAGGTGCTCAAACAGATATGGAAATAGGTAGAAACTTAATTTTATTTGCAAATACACACATCAAAAGTGTCTAGGGATCAAGCATTTTTATGCGGATTTCTTGAGATTGAGATGTGGCTTTGTAATAAATTTATGATTTTATAAATTTATATGGATCCTTTTTGGTGCATTTCATAATTTGAAACAGGAACTGTCAATCAAATTCGAGTAAAAGATGAAAATCAGCTGTCAATATTTTCCCTATAAAAACATACAACGCATTGAAGACATTATTAGTGCTACTGTTTCCCTACTACTGATTAAAACCAACGTTATTATGGAGCGGCGACGTCATTTAAGCAGGGAAGAAATGCTCAGAGCCGTGAGAATGATAGAAGCTGGTTCCCGGCAACGTACTGTGGCTTTAGCTCTGAATACAAGTCGGAGTGTTATCAGTCGACTTTGGACACGTTACCGAAGCACTGGTACCGTGGCTGAGCGCCATGGAGGACGGTATCGCTGCACCACACGGAGACAAGACCGATACATTCAAATCACAACTCGAAGAGCTCCAACAATAACCGCCATGATGTTAGCCGTGACGCTTCATCACTCTTCAGGGAACTTAATTAGCGACCAAACAGTCAGAAACCGCTTGCATGAAGTGAACCTTCATTCCATCTTGGGGAGCTGATCCTAAAATATTATTAGTTCTGTACAAATCTTAGATTCGTAGTCATTTTGAATATGGATTGCTTTGTTTTGCGAGCAATCAAAAGTTAGTGGATATCCTGGAAAAAATTCAAAATAAATGTTTATGACTTATTACTGGGGCATTTAAAAGCACTCCTATAAATGCAATGCAGGTCGAATGTAAGCTTTTTCCATTAACACCTTGATTTACATATCTTAAAGAAAAATTTGTTGTAAAAATATATGGCAATATTAATAATTACCTGTTTTCTAATTTGCTGCATTACTCTCTCCTATCCACCCCCAACACTCTATACATTCTTCAAGGCTTTTCTCAATACATTACATTCCTTAGAAGTTTTCAAATCTATCGATCCACCCTTCCACCATGCTATCAAGGTACTTTTAATAGCAAATTCCCTGCAATTAATATTATTATTGATCATAAGCTATCCACCAAAGAACAAGTTTATAATAGATTCTCTGAATTGGTTGGACATAGATTCTTGTACACAGATGGCTCGAAAACTGACTTGAGCGTTTCATATGCAATTTTTGATAGTGTACTTAACTCAGGAGTTGGTAACAAAATAAAACTCTAATGCGAGCATATTTACTGCAGAAGCTGTAGGTATTCTTGCAGGATTAAAACATATAAAATACCAAAATCAAGGCTGTCGCACATGGGTCATAGTTACTGATAGTATGAGCGTACTTAAAAACCTTAAAAACAATAAACTAGATGCTAATACAAATTACCTCATACATACAATAAAACAAACATGGCTAGATTTGGATATAGTAGATAACATTAAAGTGCAATTTATGTGGGTACCATCACATATTGGTGTGACAGGAAATGAAAAAGCTGACATTTTGGCAAAAACTATATGTAATTCTCCAGCTCAAGTCCCGGATTGCAACAGTGGTCTATGTATATTTCTTCCCTGTAATGATGTTGTTTCCATTCTTAGGCAAAGGGTCACTAATGTTTGGAAATGTCAATGGAATTATACAACACTAACTGAAAATAAAGGCCTATGGTATGCCAACCTCAATGTCCCCGTAGGATCATCACCTTGGTTTTGCAAAAGCAGTTCTTACAATAATAGAAAGTTCTATACAACAATTTGCAGGCTCCGTTTCGGACACTGTCGCTTGATCTACCATCTTCATCGTTTAAAAATGGTCAGTAGCTGTCATTGTGACCGGTGTGACTCCCACGAAGAGCAGACTTTGTCTCACATAATTTTCACCTGCTCATCATTTGGCATTCAGCGCCTTGTGCTAATGGATGAGCTGCTAGAACTATACGGCAACGCAGGATTGGTACCGCGCTCCATACACGAGCTTCTTAGAAATTCTGCCACTTATATCCCACTGTATAAATATATATTGAACACGGTTGAGCAAATTTAAAACAACTTCTACATTTATTTGTAAATATAATTTATGCGACTCTAATAGATTGTATATAGGTAGGTACTTATGTGAACATAATTATTTTAGTTTAGGTTATGGTAGGTTTAAATAATAACAAAAGGTTTATGTATAAGTAATTGATTTGATTCAATATGACTTTGACAATTCGTTTCGACTATCGATATCGACTTATACGCTGACAACTTATTACCCGGACTGACAAATCGTATTATGAACGAGATTATGCAAACACAAGAAAGAAGAGAAAATTAGCTCAAAATTGTCCTGATATGGCATGAATACAAGGATTTAATGGTTATGGAACAAAAAGAGGATTACAAATATAATATTACGGAAGACGTTAATATCGTTAGACTGAACCTGTAACGGAAAAGCTATTAAGAATTTATGATTTTCTACTGAAGACGAGGCAGCATGGTCATTGACCTTAGCCTGTCCCATAAAGGGACGAAAAAAAAAAAGTGTTTTCATTGTCAGTGTCAATTACGTGCGACAGCTGTTTTGACTTTTCTCATTGTTTTCTTTCTTTTACAGTTTTTGTTTCTGTTCTTTACTTTTCTATTTTGTGCCCGTTAATTACGTACTCGTAATACAAATAGTTATTGCTTCAAGAATAAATTTAATACATTCACGTACACGTATATATCTCGATGCGCAGAAGACTCGACTTGCGACCAAAACAAACTTGCTAATTACCGCTTTACTTGCTGTAATTTTGGAACTGCATGGCCAATATACCTATTCCTGGAGAAAACCTATATGAAATCTATATTGAATATATAAAATAATTACCTAGAC
Source organism: Pyralis farinalis (assembly GCA_947507595.1). NCBI lineage: Eukaryota > Metazoa > Arthropoda > Insecta > Lepidoptera > Pyralidae > Pyralis > Pyralis farinalis. The sequence goes on along the minus strand of OX382271.1, from coordinate 15,142,780 downwards.
TTATTCGTTTTCAAGCAGTACCCGACTAATTATATTAAAAAAACCTAAATAAAACTTGAATCATAATTAGAGAGATCTTTATTTGCTTTAGTGATTACCATTTGTTATCATGAAAATTTGTCGAGCTTGTTTAGTAACAGAACATTATATGAATTTACTAGATGAATTCTCCATAAGTAACTATAATTTACTGACGAATCTTGATGTAAGTATAGGATTCTTTATTTAAGTATAATTTGCCTATTTATTCAAAAACAAAGGTTCAAAATTCTTAATAACATTTTATTTGTATTAAAATTCTTATTAAGAAATTAGGTCAGTGAGTTTCCTTAGGGGAGAAATGAAATTATGGGTTATATGTAATGCTAATATTAATTGAAAAAAAAAAATGATTTAATTATTTCTTTTGACATGCTCGGTACTGCAGTGATGATGTACTGTTACGCTAGTTTGACACCAATACTCGTTTGATGCCCACACAGGACAACCATTTGTGTGCATAAACATGTCTGTTTGTATTGGTCTGGGTGTTTCTACCAGAGGGAGACTTTGTACAAAAGTCGTCTACATGGGTACCTCTGTCTCACCTATTTCTACTACCAAGCAACTATATTTCTATAGCTGTGTTCCGGTTTGAAGGGTGAGATATGGCATAGAAATTACTGGGTACTGTGACGAAACAGCCTTAGGTCACAAGATTGGCAGTGCACAAGTGACGTCCCTGTGGTGTTTCAAGCGTCGATATGCTTCGGTGACCGCTTACATCTAATGCGGGCTGTATGGTTGTTTGCCAATCTAGTTGCATAAAAAAAAGGTGAGGTAGGGCGCATCAAAGCAGCCCGTCTAGTGAAGTACCTTCACCTCAAAGAAAACCGCAGTCAATTAAGAACTCCCTAGAGGTTTGTTGTGTTCTTGCGTGTGAGTGAGGTATCCAGTGAGCTCTTATGGAGTTGAATACTTAATGTATTGCAAGCATTTATAGGCTGTGGTAACCGCTTAACATCAGGTGGGCTGTGAGCTCGTACAAAATCCTCCTGAAAAAAAAAGCAACTAGTGACGAAATATTAATTTACACTTTTTATTATTCTTACATTTCAGACGAAATTGTTACATATGCATTTGAACATTAGCTATAATTTCATATGGTTTATAATTTCAATGATAGTTTGACTTATTTTATGGCTTGAAAGATATGTGATCTGAGATTACATTACTTTATTATGGTATTAGCAGTCACATGTAATTATAATGCTCCTTATGTGAGCAGTGAGGGTTAGTTTACTTGTAAAATTTTCATAAGCCATAACATGATTAAGCAGGTTACACTTCGCACAATATTTTTGTTAAGTTTCCTTCCATAAATAGGAGCCTAGAGAAGATTTCACTTGACTTTATATGAAATACCTTCGCAAGATGGAAATGTTTCCTGTGATTTTTCATACATAGTATTATATTGTTTTTATTATAGACACATTTTCTCTAATTTCCCTAAAATAGCGAAAGATTAATGGATTACAACTTAAACTGTGCAGATCCTTTTCTCCCCTTTTCTCTATTGTCTCTAAATCAAACCTAAATCTGATTCAATCCTAGCTCAAATTAGACTCGAACCTAGCCGAAATCTTAAGTTCAAGTCAAGAGTTACACCAGCCTTTTCATCAATAGATTAACAGTGTTTTTGATGTTTTGTAAAAAAATTGTGCTGGTTTGAATACTATACTATAATATACAGATAAGATTACTTTTCTGTATTTAGTAATATAAACCTAAGCTTTCATGAACTGTAATTAATTCAGATTTTTCACTTCATAATTATCGAAGCAATAGGGGAATAGTGATATATTTGAGAGGCAGATAGATTAGTTGCATAAAAGAACCATTTCACAAGGACATGACCTCTTCACTTTGTACAGTGGCCATTTTCATCTAACACTTTGTTATAAACTTAATAATTAAAAGTATAAATTAACAGTTCACTCCTTTGGGTTGAGAAAGTTGATTAGTTGGAAGTATGGAAATCATAACCAATACTGATGTGAGTGCACACATATTGCTACTGCGTCACGTCAAGCACTTAATTGGTTTAATCTTATATTTAGGTTTATAATCTACAGGTTGGTTTGTCTGATGGAATGCCACAATATTTGTGTCAGGACTGTGGTCAAATGGTTAAGCTCTTTATAGAGTTTAGAGACAAAGCTTTGTCATCAGAAACAACATTACGGAAACTCACTAAGGTAATTATTCTCTTCACTCACGTCAGTAACAACTAATCGGTCAGCTAGTTTTTTTTTCAATGTAGATTTTGACATACTGAAAAATTTGCAATATCTGAATACTTTTTTATTGTATTCTGTCCAAGTTCAATCGTGTATACTTAAATGTAAAAGAAAATAAAACTATTTAAGTATGTTCTTATGGTTTATGAGCTCAAATTTATTAGTTATAAAATATTTTATGAGTAAAGTTTAGAGAAAAAAGTATAAAATAAAAAAACTCGACACAATGCCAAGAATTGGTTCACAAGTAAGTTGATAAGTTGTTGTGTTTTTAGTGCAGATTGTAAACCTACTTATGTCACAAGCGTTTATAGGCAACGATAACAACCTGCTACCTGATGTGCTATAAAAATTATTACAAAATAATTGGTGGAAGCGACTAACTAGTGTTACTCTGCTAATTATTTTTTGATCTTTTGTTCTGATTTTAGGAAAGTAATCCGGATGAATGGCTTATACAGATTGATGAAAATGATTGTGTAAAGAATGAGAAGAGAGCTAGTGACATAAAGCAAGAAATTAAGACAGAAATAGAACTTGAAGACAATCAAGAGGAATCTAACATTACTTATTCCTTTGATGCTTTTGATGCTGATAATTTAGATTTTTGTGAACTTGATGACATAAAAGGTACATAATATAAGGTATTTTAAGCCAGATGGATACATTTTTACCATCATTCTGTGTTATGTATTATTCACCTCCACACCAATGCAGCGGCCTTCTGACGACTTGAAAACACTGGTCTACACCAATATGCAGTTGAGCAGCATGGTGGAATAGCTCTGAACTCCTCTCCTTTTGAAGGAAGACCTATATCCCAGCACTGAGAATAGGGTTGGTGTGGTGGATACTAAAACATCTAAGTCAGATTAAGAAATGCTTTCAGATTCGGACTGAATTCCAATGATTAACAGCAGGAAAATATGCTGTCCTTTCCTGACAATGTATTATAATTATATATGCAGACGCAGAGAATATTTCCGTCCTCTCTGTATGGACTTTTGACGTTCACTCATGCGAGAGACCAAAGGCATATTAAGACTTTTGTGTTATTTTTCAGAAAAGGATGTCAAAGAGCCAAGAAAAAGTAAAAGGATTAAGGAAGTCAGTAAAGTATCCACAGCAGAGCATGGCATGTCTCCAGTACTATGTTACGGTAATTAGTTATTTTTATTAATTTCCTAACAAAGAATAATGTTGTTATATTAATCATGAAGCGCTTTGATCTATTCCACTTAAGGTAAACACCATTATGACTATAAGTAAAGTATAACAAAATTTACTTTATACGAATATACAAGTAGTGATATAAATTTTTTGCGACACGAAAGTTGTAGTGGTGCGGTTTCTGCTCAGTTAGTTGTATAACCTCACTCACTTGCAGCAACAAGTGAGTGAAGTTACACAACTTTCCAGTGAGTGCCTGATGAGATGTATTAGCAGAGGGGATGGCAACGAGCGTGCGGATACTACTTGTATTGCAAACGTTCTTAGGCACATATCATCCGGCGAGGTGACATGTGCCGCGATTGCCTGCCTGTTTATAAAAAAAATAAACCAAGTAAAATAAATTACGTCCCGTTATATTTGCTACATATTTTTATTTTTCAGAAACTAAGATTGGGAAGTCAATAAAAAAGGGAATACTTAAGAAAGGAAGTAAAGTGGTAAAGACATTTGGCGATTCATTACTATCATGTGGTAACTATACTTTTAATTTCTAAACTTTGAAAAGATAAAATATCGTAGGTATAATGTTCGCAAAAATAAACTTGGTTCATATTTTTGAATAGGCTATTCGACTGATTTTGAAAAATTGTTTTCAATTATTCGTTGGTATATGATGAATACACCACATGCATATTTCTGCGAAATTTTCAGTATTTTACGTAAAATATTGTGTTGAAATTTAAACTACAATATTCGCGCTAAAAACGCTGTTTTTAGGGTTCCGTACCCAAAGGGTAAAACGGAACCCTATTACTGAGGCTCCGCTGTCCGTCCGTCCGTCCGTCCGTCCGTCCGTCCGTCCGTCCGTCCGTCTGTCACCAGGCTGTATCTCATGAACCGTGATAGTTAGACAGTTGAAATTTTCACAGATGATGTATTTCTGTTGCCGCTATAACAACAAATACTAAAAAATAGAATAAAATAAATATTTAAGGGGGCTCCCATACAACAAACGTGATTTATTTGCCGTTTTTAGAGATAATGGTACGGAACCCTTCGTGCGCGAGTCCGACTCGCACTTGGCCGATTTTTTTAATGGCGGGTGCATATGATCTGCGTGACGTCACCGACAAGTAAACGAGTGTACCGAAGTGTACATTCAGCGTGTTTCTAATATTTTTCTTATCAATTTACTAAAAAAAATGGTGTATAAATGGTGTATTGTGCCACAATGTACAAATACTTCTATAAAAACTCCACAAAAAGTGTTTGTTTCTGTTCCAACGAACCCTAAGAGACGTAATAAGTGGTTACAGTTAGCTCGAAGAGACCCAAACAGCATTTTATCTCATACAAATGTTTTCATGTGTGAAGATCACTTTGATGTAAGTATGCCAGTAATATTTGATTCGAATAGTAATAGGAAATAAGTAAAAATTGATTTTTGTAAAACGAAATAAATATAGTACATATACATAACCTAAAACCATTTGATTAAAATGTGTTGTTTCCATCAACTTGATAGCAAAAACTGGTTTTACCTAGCTTCGATTATTACATTTCAGATGGAAAAAGATACAATTAATTACATGAAGTACAAAATGGGCTTAGAAATTTTGAAAGGTATTAATAGACATAACCTAAATATTTTGTGGAACCGCGACGCAAATTTATATAAAAAATATCATTATAAATAAATAAGTAGATACTTACACAGCAGTTTTTATATTTTTCAGCTCTGCAGCATAGAGATGGGTTAAGGACTGAGTATTTATCCAAGGGTGAGTAAATACTCATAAATACCCGTTTCTACTGAGTTTTTATCCAAAATCGGCAGTAAATATTTTTTCTTTAGTTAAGTCTTATAAATTGATTCGGAACTATGGATTTACTAAAATATCAAGGGATTAGAGGTTATTTGTGTGTTTTATTAATAGTAAGTACCTAATAAAAAAGTACCGTGCCAATATTCAATGTAAGGTATTTATTATTAACCCACAAACAGTGGTATTATTAAAGGCCTTCAACTTAGCTATACGCCTGAGGCACACCTGAGGTGGGGTAGGCGGGGGCAAGGGTCCTTTATTTCGCTGTCACTGTCGTCAGCGTGCTCGTAGCATTTTTTTTACATACGACTGAATACGACAGTAAAGTCTCACCCGTCGGAGGAAGTGCACGCGCTCGTCGTATTTGGACTTAAAATGAATGTTGTAGCATTTTTACTTGTCCTATTTCTGTATTTGAATGTGAAATCACCTGCACGTAGCGCATACCGATCAGCAAACGAGGTTTTGACGAAAGAGAGGTAGGTCAATAAGGAGCTATTCCGTTGGCAACGGGGATGGTAATGCGCGAGCGACACTCCTTGTGTTGCAGGCATCCATTGTCGACGGTAACTGCTTACAATCACCCGACGTGGTATATAAAACATATACTTTTGTTATCTAAAGAGAGGTAGGACCCAGCATGGGATCTTGCTGTGCTCCGTCCAGTCAGACATTCTGTACCGGCGGAGCATGGCAAGACCTCTTGCTCTAAGTATCCGTCTGGGGAAGGACCTCCACCTTAAGTGGGTAGCGGGAGGACCGGCGGATATCAAACCGCAAATGACGGTGTGGGCGCGGAAGGCTGGTTCGGCGGTCAGGGAGATCCGGTGAAACGACTGACCACTGGCGGCCCGTGGGTCAGTAGGGTTCCTGAACCCGGGGATTACTTAAACTCCGGCCCGGGAGGCTGAACCGCCAACCCGCGAAAAATCCCCGTTGTAGTGGTCGTGCCTTAGAAGGAGACCGGAGTGGACCCGGCTGCTGCAGCAGTGGGGGACGGGGTGCCCTTCCGCCCGCCGTGCCAGAAATCACATAACCTGCATTGTCCAGTGATGGAAGATACCGCGCTTTTGTCCTCTACTCTGTCGGCTCAGCGACTTCTCTTTTGAACCTCAACCCAACATAAATGGCACCTGGACATGGAAAAGAAATATTAGAGCGGCTGCTCCTTCCACAATAAATATGGATTTTTGCAACATCAGGGGACTACACTCCAATATTCATCACCTCGAGACCGCTCTGCCGACCTTCTTTTCCTCACGGAGACACAAATATCCTCACCGGCCGACACATCTTACTTACGTTACCCCGGGTGCAAACTTGATCACCTATTTGTACGCCGTGCCGGGATATGTACGTTATGTACGTTCGGGAGGATATTTGTTGTCGCCGTCTTCATAGCCTGGAAGACAGGGACCTGTCATTATTATGGGTGCGCGTGGATCATGGCGGCCACACTCGAATCTACGCGTGCCTTTACAGGTCCTATAGCGGTGATACAGACACATCCCGTTTATTTGAGCACCTGCAAATGGCAACTGACAAAGTTATCGAGCAGTATCCCTCCGCGGAGTTATTGATTTTGGGAGATTTTAATGCCCACCATACCGAATGGCTTGGCTCTCTGTGCACTGATTCCGCGGGTAGATCTGCTCATGACTTTGCTTTGGCCTATGGTTTCTCCCAACTGGTACATTCTGCGACGAGAGTACCAGACAGATAGACGACCATACAAACTTCTCACTGGACCTTCTGCTGACCACACGTCCGGATGAGTAAAACATCTCTGTGGATGCGCCGCTTGGTTCATCGGACCACTGTCTCATCCGGACCCAAGTGCCCTGTACCAGGCGTGACCCACCTCGGCCTACCGGATGGCGTCGCGTATGGCACTATAAGTCGGCAGACTGGGACGGATTGCGTGAATTCTACGCGTCGTACCCGTGGACAACTTTATTTCAAAACAGTTGATGTCGAATCTGTGCGACTACGATAGCTGCGGCGATATTAGATGGCATGGAATGCTACATTCCCAATCGCTTTGTGGCGACAGCGGGAGTTAAAAAGCGACTGTGGTTTAATCGGCCTTGTAAAGAAGCCAAACTTCTCAAACAGGCTGCTATCGAGACTTGGACCACGGCGCGTGCTAATGGAAATCCAGATGTCTCTGTATTGAAACGTAAACTGAACGCTGCCTTGAGGTCCAGTAAGAGGGTAATCGCCAGAGCAAAGTTTGATTTCGTCGGTAGAGTTGGCGAGCGGCTTACAAGCCTTCCGTCTGGGAGCCGTGCTTTCTGATCGATGGCTAAAGCTGCCGAGGGAAACTTTTGTCAGTTGTCTAGTTCACCATTGCAAAAACCGGATGGCAGTCTGGCGTACAGTGCTAAAGAGAAAGCCGATTTACTGGGTAATCTCTTTGCGTCTAACTCGACTTTGAATGACGGGGGAGCTGTGCCACCTACCATCGCGAGGTGCAGTAGCTCAATGCCGGAAGTCTCAAATACCCAACAAGATGTCCGGCGGGCGTTGCTCTCCCTCGACATTCATAAGTCGAGTGGGCCAGATGGCATACCAGCAGTGGTGCTAAAGCAGTGTGCTCCTGAGCTGTGTTCTGTGCTAACGCGCCTTTTCGTGCTTTCCTACTCCACTGGGCAAGTCCCGTCTTCGTCGAAGACCGCCAATGCGCACCTGGAGCCAAAAAAGGTGATAGATCAGACCCATCGAATTACAGGCCTATTGCTAAACCTCCCTTCTCTCCAAGGTGATGGAGCGTATGATACACACACTACTCCAGGCATACCTAGAGGATCACGATTTAATCAGCGACCGTCAATACGGCTTTCGCCACGGTCGTTCGACTGGTGATCTTCTAGTGTATCTTACACACCGCTGGGCTTCGGCGATCGAGAGTCAAGGTGAGGCATTGGTTGTCAGCCTAGATATGACAAAGGCGTTCGATCGGGTCTGGCATCGGGGTCTTCTATCGAAGTTACCATCGTACGGGCTACCCAAGGGTTTGTGCAAATGGGTGGCCAGCTTCTTATCCAGCAGATGCATCAAGGCTATAGTTGACGGTGGTTGTTCCAATAGCATGGATATCAATGCTGGTGTCCCACAGGGCTCTGTATTGTCCCGAACGCTGTTTCTGCTGCATATCAATGACATGTTGTCAATTGACGGCATTCATTGTTATGCGGACGATAGTACTGAGGTCACTTATTACACAGGCCGTGCTAGTACCCCTCGTTCACTTGTGGAGGAAAGCCGCGTTAGACTTGTGTCTGAAATAGAGTGTGCTTTGGGTAGGGTGTCCGACTGGGGACGGTTGAACTTGGTTCAATTCAACCCTACCAAGACACAAATCTGTGCGTTCACCGCTAAAAAAACCCCATTTGCTGTAGTCCCCCAATTCCAGAACACGCCACTAACCATTGCCAAGAGTATTGGGATTCTCGGCGTCGAGATCTCCAGCGAAGTTCAGTACCGAAGCCACTTGGAAGAAAAGGTCAAGCTGGCGTCAAAGAAACTTGGTGTGCTCAACAGAGTCAAACAGTACTTCAGCGCGGGGCAAAGACTTATATTTTAGAAAGTCCCAAGTCAGACCGCATATGAAGTACTGTAGTCATCTCTGGGCGGGGGCACTTGGTTACCAGCTAGGACCTTCTGACTCGGTGCAAAGACGAGCTGTGAGGATCGTCGATGATCCTAAACTCACACACGGTATTAAGCCCTTGAGTCTAAGGAGAGATTTCGCCTCGCTTTGCGTGTTCTACTGATTGTACAATGGGTTGTGTTCTGAGGAATTGTTCGATATCATGCCAATAGCCTCGTTTTACCATCGCACTGCTCGCCGACGGCTGGGAGTGCACCCTCATAGACTGGAACCGCAATGGTCGCGTACTGTGCGGTTCCTGAGAAACTTTCTACCGAGAACTATTAAGTTGTGGAATGAGCTCCCTGCCGAGGTTTTCCCAATGGACTACAGTATGGTGTTCTTCAAGAGTGGCGTGAAGAGGTTCTTACAGGGTCGGCAACGCAAGAGTGACACCCCTGGTGGTTGCAAATGTCCATAGGCTACGGGACTAACTGCTTACCATCAGGCAGGCCGTAAGCTTGTTTGCCACCTTAGTGCTATAAAAAAATCTTTAAAAGAAAAGAGCTCGATGGGGTTGTTGCGCATGTCATTCTAACCGAACACGCAGGTTAAGCAAAGCAAAGGTTTTCCGTGCTCCGAGGGCACGTTAAGCCATCGGTCTCGGCTATTGTCGATAGATGACAGTCGTTAAGCTAAGTCAGTGGCCCTCGGGCGGCTTGAAAATACTGGCCTCCGCCAATCCGCATTCGAGCAGCGTGGCGGAGTATGCTCTAAACCCCTTCCGTTGAAGGGAGACTAAAATTTCAAGTCTTTTTGTGTTTATTTTTTTTTACTCATGCATTTGGATAAATACTCAGTATAAATGAGTAAAAATGGATAAATACTAATATTTATCTTTCCTTCTCAGTAAATACTATTGAGTATTTACTGACCGCCCATCTCTACTGCAGCATAATAATCAGTATTATTTTTGAAGAAAAGTGCAACCATAATTGCGTCTATCGTAGGTAGATTTCTATTGTCGGCTCGTACAAAATTCTCGTCCATTTTGATAGCAAACACTTTTATTTTTATTACTAGACATTAATGTCTTGCGGAATCTTCAAAAATTCTTGTAAAAATAGCACAAGAAACGAAGAAAATACGACAAAAATGATAGAATCACATACAGCGTATAACAATAAACAATGTTTACTAGCGTGTGACGTCACGCGAGGCGTAGCCAATCACAGAACGTTCATGCCGAATTAATTTCAAAAATAATTTGAATTTATTTTGTTTATTTTGAAAAATCTATAAATATTTTTGGATAAAACAGAGATAAATATGTTTTTTTATGCTATTACCTAATAGAATCACCACATTTCGTAGCATATTTTTAATAGTGTCAAATAGCCTATTGGGAAAGACTCTAGCTAATATATATTTTCATATCGTTACTTTGAACTTGCTATTAAATTTTCCAAGTGTTCCGCTGTCCATTGTCATTTTAGCGGTCATCGCTGTTAATACTGGCTATACGACGAACCCCGTGGTGCTGTGGTTAGCAATGCTCCTTTAACACCAAGACTACTTAAGCATTCAACCCACTGGATTCCCACACAGGACAAACATTCGTATGCGTGAATATCTGTGTTTCTTGGCCTGAGCGTTTTTAAGAGAGGTATGGCACATCAGAGTAGCTCGTCTGGGGAAGTACCTTTAGTTCACAGAAAATTGCAGCCAAATAACAACTGCCTGGAAGATTGTTGTGTCTCTGCGAGTAAGTGAGGTTATCAGTATGTTTCTAAGAAGTTGCGTTAGTAGCAGAGGTGCCATCGCGCGAGCGATACTTAATGTATGCCAAGCGTTTAGGCTACATACAATAACCACTTTACATCTGGTGGGTCGTATTCTTGTATGACTCCCGATGTTTTATAAACCCCCTTAACACGAGAACGACACAAAAACGGCCCCCAGTCACCGGCAGCCCCGCTGATCCTGGCTCCGGTAGCAGTCAGAGTATCGGCGGGGCAGGGGGTGCTAAGGATCCCCGGCTCCGAGGCCGCGGCTACCAACATAACGGACTGGCCCTGGCAACATATAATACGCGTACAATGAGGATCGACGAGAAGATAGTGGAGCTGGAATATGAACTAAGCAAGTTGCGTTGGGATATAATAGGACTGTCCGAAGTCCGAAGACAGGGGGAGGACACGGTGATCCTTAAATCCGGCAACTTGCTTTACTACCGGGAGGGCGACCATCTGTCCCAAGGTGGTGTCGGGTTTATCGTTCGTAAGCTCGTCAGCAATGTACTAAAGATCGAGGCTGTGTCGGCGAGGGTTGCGTACCTTATACTCAGAATTACCAAACGGTATTCGTTGAAGGTCATACAGGTCTACGCACCAACTTCGACACACCCCGATGATGAGGTGGAGGCTATGTATGTAGACATCTACAAGGCCACACATACCTCTAAAACTCACTACACAGTGCTGATGGGGGACTTCAATGCAAAGCTGGGCACGAAACAGAACGATGAGTTGAAAGTGGGGCAATTTGGAATCGGGCAACGAAACCAAAGGGGCCGACTGCTGGTCGACTTCGTGGAGAAGGAGGAACTCTTTATGATGAACTCCTTCTTCAAGAAGCAGCCACAACGCAAGTGGACCTGGAGTATCCCGGATGGTTCGACGAAAAACGACATAGACTTCATCTTGACGACCAACCGGCGTTTGTTAAATGATGTCTCTGTGATCAACAGTGTGAAAACCGGAAGCGATCACCGGATGGTAAGAGGCATCTTGAATCTTAACATAAAGCTGGAAAGGTCTCGCCTAGTGAAGTCTACGCTTTGTCCATCTCGTGCCCTGATCCAAAACTCTGAAAGCTTTCAACTGGAACTTCAAAATCGTTTTCAGTGCCTAGATGATTGTATAACACCAGACGATATCAACAGTAAGCTCGTGGAAACTGTCCATACAGTGGGAGCTAAATTTCTCCAGCCTCGCCCAAAACGATCCCAAAAGCTCTCGACTAACACGCAGAATCTCATGCAAATCAGACGTGAAATGTGGTTGCAGTCTTCTGCTCACACGCTAGATAGTGATAGTGATAAATAATTATATCCAGCGCGCTAATTTACGTACGAGTAATCTATTTATAAAATCTGTATTTGAATGGAATTTTAATAAGACAGATTTCTTTAAACTATTCGCTAGTCTGGGATGTATAGATTGGGAGCTTGTTATATATTAAAGATCCTAGTTCAGGTGCACATTATTTCTATAATTTGTTACGATCGACGGTAGATAAATGCGTCCCAATAAAGCAGCGTCGGGCGGTGCTACCTCGGTACGTTTACCCTATGTGGTACTCTGCTGACACGAGAAGCCACATTAGATTAAAATCATATTATCACTCGCGTTTAAAAAAAACGAATTGTACAACGGATCGTCACATGCTCTCACTTTTTAGAGCGCTTGTTAAACTAGTAATCAAAAATGATTTTCATAATTATAAAACGCGTGTCCAACACAATCTAAAAAGAGATCTATCGTCTTTTTGAAAATACATTACCTCGAAGCGTAACACTAAAAATATTGTTAGGAAAGTCATTGAGAATGATCAACTTTTACAAAAAGATGAGCGTGCTCAAAGGTTTGCGAATTATTTTGACTCTGTCCATGCGCAACAACCACCGAAACTCAATGCAGAGGAGGCGGCGGCGGCGGCCAACATGGACATATCATTGGTATCGCCTGAAGATGTCGATGTCGCACTCAGACGTCTGGAACTGAAAACATCAGCCGGACCGCACGGCATTTATTTAAGTTACCACTGTAGCATTTATTTAACCTATGTCTTAAGCTTAACTTTTACCCTGATGTTTGGACGACTACCAAAGTGGTGCCTGTACCTAAAACAAAGCGTGGGTCTAATATTAGCGATTTCAGACCAATAGCTGTATTGTCCGTGTTTGGCAAGTTATTTGAGTCGATTTTATATCGCTTGATTAGTAGTCAAATAGAGTGTAGGTTGACCAGCGCTCAGCATGGGTTCAGAATGGGTCACTCTACCAGCAACAATCTTTTGCCATTTTTGGCTTAAGCGAATAGTGTGGTCGACACAGGTGGTTAAGTAGGCACTGTTTTCTTCGACTTCCGGTGGACGTTCGATGTTGTCGACAACAGTGGCGTGCACAGAGATTTTTGCCAGGGTAGGCAGATTTTTTTTAAAGCTATTAACTTACCAAAAAATACAGAATGTTGATTTTGGTTACCCAGTCTTGTGGAAATAATGATGTATGTGATCACTTGTTTTTATTCACCAAACACTACACACACCACATGAACAACTTTCGCAGTGAATATCATCCATATTTATCAACTTTAAAATCTTATTTCGTCTGCTACCAGTCAATCGATTCAAAACAAAAACAATGGCGGCCGTCTTAAAATCAAAATAAAATTAACATCAATTTTATACGAAAAAAAGAAATGGCAATATCTTTCACTATAATTATATGCAGCAAACTACTTTTTAAAATAGTTACGTAGCAATGCTCGCGACAGGTAATTTACGTTATAGTTCAGCTGAAAAGACATTGTCTATACTATGCGATAGTGTGCGTTATTTGTGTTACTGTGGGCAATGTAATTACAGGAATGCACACTACAGTATTTGTATTAACAACACGGCACACATACGTAAATTTAGACAGAAATAGTTAGTGTCTTCCGCCGTTAAAAGCTGCCAATGCGGCGCTGGTGTAGCGTAGCGCCTAGCTGCGATTTGAATATGACTAGCGATGATTTTAATAACTTACCGATACCGATAGATGGAGCTGTTTTTAATTTTTTGTTTTTGATACGAAATATTAGTTAAAAACTTTGTTTAACCCTTCAGACCCGATAGGCGTTACGGCCATAAATCACGAAACCCCGGGTGGTCTCAAGGCCACTTGAAATATGAGCCGGCGGCCCGTCATAAAGCATTGTTTAAATAACGACAGACAGTTGTTTACACTTAGAAGCATTTGCGGCACTTATTTCGATTGTTGAATAGTGTATGTTTGATAATAAAACTTCAAATTACTAATTTGAATGTTTGTATAATTTGTTATAGGCATTTCAAACAGAGCCGATGAAATACTCCTACTTATTTCAGATAAATGAATATAAGTTCAGATCGTGTTATAATTTTTGATTAGCGTCTTTGTATATTTATACGACAATGTACATAGTTTACATTAATCGAAAAATAATAGTACATATTATATATAGAAAATAAACATTCGCATTTGAAAATTGAGTTTGAAAATCGGATTACGAACGACGCGCCGTACTAATTTTTCAAACTTTTCCTATAAAATAGTACATAGGAGCTATATATTTGATTTTTACCTCATTTTATAGATAATCTATTCAGCTACAATACGATATTTATTTATTTTTCGACAATAATAAAATTTTAGACAATTAGACGAAATATTCACGAAGGAAATATGCAATTTGAAAGTACCTACCCGTTACGTAATATATATTTTTTCTCATATATAAACTCACTAAACCACATTATTGTTGGCATTTCCTATCATAAAACAATATAAACTAACATAAAAAAAATACACAAACATACCTGTTTATACACCGAAAAACATAAAAACACGAAAAACACTCCACAAAAAACTTTTCCGTCAAGGCCCGGCGACGCCGCCGTTAGTACTGACGCTTTGAATTTACAAATTTTTGTTTTAGCCACTAGAGTATCGTGGATTTTTGTTGGCATTACTGGAATGACACGCTACATTATAAAATCAAGTAACAAGCCATTCTAGTCACACAATCGTCACAAATAAAGTTTAAAACTACCTAAAAACCATTGATTTATGACGTTTTGACAGGTGGTCATATATGACCAGTGGGGTTTTACGGTACTAATTTTACTGGTCATATATGACCTGTGGGTCTCTAAGGGTTAAGAATGAAACATCGGACGGTATTTATCAAATTGATAGGGTAGGCAATGTCTTTTTGTCTATATGGAGTGCACGCCACTGGTCGACAATGGCATACAACTTAAGAAGTTTCCTGCAATCGAATTCCCTCCTTCGTTATTACAGTTTTTCTGTTTTGCGACCGAAAGCAGTACGTGCACTACCAGGGGCGAGACTCGGACCTATTTTGCACACACTCTGGGGTCGGGCAGGGCTCTAATCTGGGCCCTTTGGAATTTTTAATATTTATCAATGACTTGCGTCACACGCAGTGGCGGCTGGTGGGTTATCGAACTGGTGGTGCACTTTACTTGCTCACCAAGTATTAATATTAGAAATTGCAACAAAACAACAATTTACATAAAAGATGTAAATTAAAAAAAAACAATTACTTAATATAAACAAACAATAATTAACGCGTCACAGATACAGCGAAACTATACTGATAAGGAGAGGTCCATCATGGCCGCCGTCGAACTCAAATTTCAAATTTCGTCAAACATCGGGTGCTCTCGGTAACCTTCGATTCGCACGTGCGGCGCACGAGAACCGACTCATTTCTCGGTACATTTCTATGAACTATCTTTTGTTTCACGCGTCAGGCATATTAGCTCGTAACTCATACAAGTTATACTAGCAGTCCTCGTGCGCTCGCCGAAGCGCACGAGAATTTTTCTTTACAGGGAAAATAAGTCTTAATAGTTTGGCAAAGCGCTTAAATTGTTTTGTCTTTTATTTGTTATAATTTTAAATTTTATTTGTGATATTATGTTTTTGTATGTTTCAACAATAAATATTAATATGGTAATTTAAAGATGAAGTAATATATTGTAATTTTTAAATCTTTTGAATTGGTGGTTCAGCGCACGAGCGCACTTAAGGTACAGCCGCCACTGGTCACACGGTGTTTGTTGTTCGATGATAAATAAGCATGAAAAGAGCTATGAATGTAAAAGAAGCGTGTGAGGCGTATAAGGACCGAGTCATGTGGCGCTTGGTCCTCTCTACCTATACCGCAAGGGACTTGGCGTGAAATTATAACTAGTCTGACCATAAATACTAAGGTGTGTAAAGACCTAGTCATGAAGCGCTCGGCTTTCGGTGCCTACTCCGCAAGGATCTTGGCGTAAGATAAGTAAGATAAGCGTCAAGCGTAAGATATACAAACATACATCTTAAGAGCTAAAGCCAGTCTCAACTGTACGCGGTGAACCCTGTCAACCAATAAACACGGCCCTAGTAGAAGAGGAGTTATATTATATTTTTATTTTTCCTCAATTTTTAGATTGTTTTACTGTTTTATGTACCGACTTTTCATTATTATTGTACTTCAAGCTTATATAGCTCCAGAAAATAACACAAATATCATGTTGAACAATCTAGGTTAGTACAATCGCAATTGGAAAATAACTACGTCCGTTAACCGTTACAGGTGTTAAACACCTGTATTTTAGTATATGACACCACTTCCAGCTGAGAGAATAGAACTATTTATTTATTATTATATAATATTTTTATATTTTAGGTTTGTGCAAAAAGCAATATAATTGCAAAAATGCGCTGGCTACTCATCTAGATGGCCATAAGAAAGATGGCATCAGTGAATGTGGATTATGTGGTGAAAAGTGCTTTAACTGGCCCCAGCTGCTCAGTCACCGATTGACACATATTCCTAATAAGCAGCACAGATGTCACGTCTGCGATCAGCGATTCGTGTCACCTTTATATCTGGAGCATCATTATCTAACTTCATATTATGAAGGGCATGTACGTATTGATATTTTAAGTTAAGTATTTGATAAATTTTTAAAAGAACTCGCGGTCTGTGTTGCCTATCTTAAGTATTAGTATAACGGGAAAAGTCCATAAATTAGCTTCATGAACAAGTATATGCAAGTAGCGCGTACTGTAAGCGACAGGCTATTACTATATAACCTAAAAAATAAAAGAACATATCAAATCCGGTATTAAAGCATATATTAAGCGCGTTCAATCAAATAAACTCTCCTCTTTTTTTATGCAACTTCTGGAGCATACAAGCATACGGCCTACCTAATGTAAAACGGCTACCGTAGCCTATAAACGCTTGCAATACACTGATGTATCACTCGCGCGATGCCACTTCTGCCGATAACACAGCAACTCCTTAGGAGCTTACTGGAGGTCTCGCTCACACGCAGGAACACAACAACCCTCTAGGGCAGTGGTTCTCAAAGTTGTTTGCGCTACGACTCATCTAATACAAGTTCCCAACCTCGGGACCCACCTATAGGAAATTTAACCGTTACTAATATACCTAAATAAAGGACTTTTCAAATAACAAAGTTTAAGTTTTTTTTAAGCGCCGCCCGCGTTTACAATCTGTCCGGGCGGCTGACAGTCGCCCGCTGCCCAGCGGTTGGATCGGTAGGGTGGTGTGCCGTTCTGCAGGCAGGGCCCACTCAATGTTCGCTCGCGACCCACCACTGGGTCGCGACCCATAGTTTGAGAAACCCCGCTCTAGGGAGTTATTTGGATACGGTTTTCTGTTAGGTCTTCTCCAAACAGGATGCGTTGATGCCCTGCCTCTCTTAAAAATATTTATGTATTAGTATACATTTTTTTCTTCTTGGACGGTAACAAACAAATTTTGTATCTGTTTAATTATGAATCATAATAATTAGACAAATCCTTGTGTGTATTGGGATGGAGAAACCGAGAAACAGATATCAGACAGACGAACAGACAGTGGAGGGCAAATAATAGAGCCTAAGTAATTGGGCTCCGTTGCTACCATTCCTTAAAAATTAAAACAAAAAAATTGCTTTGTAGGTGGACTAACCCTCTATATATTAAGATAAAGATAAGATAAAAATTCTTTATTTGCCATTGGGCTCTCGCGGGCACTTAGACACGTATTACAGTTTTTGAAATATAATCTTATTGTATCTTATTTAATTCTCTTTTTACTTTTTTCCTTTTTTTTTATCTACAAGCACTTCGGAAATGACCATTGGCTAAGAAGAAATGCCGAAAGAAACTTGCCAATATAGGTCTCTTTTAAAATTGTCAATTAGATATTACAGAAACAAAAAATACATAAGCATATTGGTACAATAATGATATTGAATGGTAAAATTAAAGATTATTACGAACAGGTAGTCTGTGCTGAATTATTTCCAGACATCTTTGTCAGTTATATATTCATCAATTCTATAATAAGCCCTTTTACAGAGAGTATTTTTAATGTTGTATTGTATTGATTTCAGGATAAACGTCTGAAATGTAAAATTTGCGATCGTTCATACGACACTCCAAGGAAATTAAACAAACACAGATGGAGTATTCACGCCCAGGTTAAACACATATGTGATTATTGTTCTAAAAGGTAGTGTATTTATTGATATATTTTGTATAATAAGACAGGCTGCAAACAAAGATGTTACTCTAGACTATATATTCTATCATCCAAAAGGAGGTAAAAAACACAGTGATATTTTTTATTAAGTAACCCACCGGGGAAATATTTTTGCTCTATTGAAGATCGCAGAAAAATAAGGTATTGGATAGTTGTCGCGGTGAATTTACCATTACTTGTATTGCGTGGTTTAGTACACTTTTTTCTTATTTTAATACTTTTATTTTTATAAATATATGTTATATGTATGTATGTATGTATATATATCTTCACGCCAGGTCCCTTGCGGGGTAGGCAGAGAGAACCGAGCGCCATAAAACGCGGTCCTTACACACTTCACTCGCTTCTTTCACATTCATAGCTCTTTTCATGCACGCTCGCCGGTTCCTAAGGCTCCTGACATCACCTTCTGATAAAACACGACCAATTTGGTCATGGTAGGTTAGTCTTGGTCTTCCTCGGCTCCTACATCCTTCCACTTTCGCATTGTATATCTGTTTCGTCATTCTTTCATCTTGCATTCTTTCTACATGTCCGAACCAACGGAGCATGCCCTTTCTTATCTTAAAACCGACACTCTCTTTCAGTCCAACTCTCTTTCGTACGTCATCATTTCGAACGCGGTCAGCAAGCGTTATGCCACAAATTTTTCGCAGTGCTCGCATCTCGACAGCATTTATTCTACTTTCATGCTCTCTCTGCCATACCCAGCTCTCACTTCCATAAGTTAGCGTTGGGATTAACACCGCGCTGTGTACAGCGAGCTGTGCCGTCTGGCTTAGATTTCGGCTGCCAAACAGTTTACCCAACGCTCCATTCACGCTATTCCCTGCACTCACTCGTCTCTCCACATCAGCGGTGTACCTTCCATCGCTTCTAAAAGCGCTTCCAAGATATACAAACTCATCCACTTGCTCCAACACTACATCATCAACCGTAATCCTAGTGTTCGTTCTGGTTGTCTCTTTTTCAAATACCATTATTTTGGTTTTCTTCGCATTCAATTGTAAGCCTTTTTTCATACAATCGTCTTTCATTGTTGTGACTAGTGTTTGCAGTTCGGATGATGATTCTGCTATTAATACTGCGTCATCTGCATAAAGCAGGCAGTTAACCACTGAGCCACCGATTCGCATTCCCACATTCATATTTCTCATATATATGTATATATCATAATATATGTTATAAATATATATATATGTATATATATCATAATATATGTTATAAACGTCTAAAAAGTGGAGGAATTGCTTTCGCTCCTGAGAAATTTTCTGTTGCTTCACAGGTTTATCACTAAAACAGGTTTACGTTCACACATGAAAACACATATTGAAAAGAAAAGTTACGTGTGTGATCTATGTGGATTTTCTTGTAAACAAAGCCATGGTCTGAAGGTATGTATCTTATTCGTATTAACCAAAATTACAAAACAATGATTTACACACCACAGAATTCCCTACGTATTCAGAAAACCGTGACAGTGTAGAATGCCGTTGTTTCTTCTGGTCGGTCATCTACAGAACATTTATATTTTAATTTTATATCACAAATTTTGACAATGACGTTTTGTAGGATCTATATGTACGAAGGCAATAAAAAAAGGTTGTATATATATTAATATTATAATACGCATCGACATTAGGTTAATATTATCTATTTCTTACGATTGATTACGAGAGACGTAGGACCCAGCAAGGGTTTGTGCTGTGCTCTGCCCCGTCAGACATTTTGTAGTGGTTGGGCATGCCAGAACCTCTTTCTCTAAGTATCTGTCTGGAGAAGCACCTCCACGTTACAGAAGACCGCAGCTAATTAGCAATTCCGGGAGAATGGTTAGGTTCCTGTATGTAACTCGCCAGTTATTTGAGATGTGGTTGTGCGGACACCGGGAGGACCGGTGGATATCCAACTGCCACGTACAGTGTGGGCGCGGAAGGCTGGCGCGGCGGTCAGGGAGACCCGGTGAAACGGCTGACCGCTGGCCGCCCGCGGGTCAGTAGGATTCCCGAACCCGGGGATTATAAAATCTCCGCCCCGCGAGGCAGCGATTTTGCGCGGGTTGGCGGTTGCAACCCCGCGTCGTGCCGGAGAAAGAGAGCGGAGTGTACCCGGCTGCTGCAGCAGCATTACCTGTCCAGCACTGCACTGTCTGCACTGTCCAGTGGTGAAAGATACCGCGCTTTTGTCTTCTACTCTGTCGGCTCAGCGACTCTTTTTAGATAAGCTCAATATCGACATCAAAAATGGCACTGAAAAGAAATGGTAAAAGGAAAATTACAGCGACTATTCCTTCCACAATAAATGTTGATTTGTGCAACATCAGGCCTTCACTCCAACATTAATGCGGTTCACTACCACGTGGAGACTGCTGGGCCGACCCTTCTTTTCCTCACGGAGACACAAATATCCTCACCGGTAGACACATCTTATTACATTACCCAGGGGGTTTTTTTTATACTACGTCGGAAGGCATACAAGCATACGGCCCACCTAATGCAAAGCGGGTACCGTAGCCTATTAACGTTTGCGATATATTAATTATTAATCGCGCGATGCCTCCTCGGCTGCTTACACAACAACTCCTTGGGGGCTTACTGGTGACCTCACTCACACGCAGGAACACAACCCTCTAGGGAGTTGTTATTTTTGCTGCGGTACAAACTAGAACACTTATTCGTGCCGGGATATGCATGTTCATTTGGGAGGATATTTGTTGTCGCCGTCTTCATAGCCTGGAAGACACGGACCTGTCGTTATTATGGGTGCGTATGGATCATAGCGGCCACACACCAATCTGCGCGTGCCTGTATAGGTCCTATAGCAGAGATACAGACACAGCTCGTTTATTTGAGTACCTGTAAATAGCGACAGAGCAGATCTCCCTGCGGAATCAGTGCACCGAGAGGCAAGCCATTTGGTGTGATGAGCAACTTTGTCAAAGTTATCGAGCAGTATCCCTCCGTGGAATTAGTGATTTTTGGAGACTTTAACGCTCATCACACCGAATGATTTGGTTCTCGGTGCACTGATTCCGCGGGGAGATCTGCTCATGACTTTGCTCTCTGGACTATGGTTTACTCTAGTACATACTCCCGCGAGAATACCAGATATAGGGACCATGCAAGCTCCTTACTTGGACCTTCTACTGACCACACGTCCGGATGAGTGTAACATCTCAGTGGATGCGCTTGGCTCATCGGCCCACTGTCTTATACGGACCCAAGCGCCCTGCACTAGACGTGAACCACCTCGGCCTGACGGATGGCGTCGCGTGTGGCACTATAAGTCGACGGATTGGGTGAATTCTACGCGTCGTACCCGTGGAGGATAATTGCCAGAGCAAAATTTGAGTTCATCGGTAGAGTTAGCGAGCGGCTTGCAAGCTCTCCCTCTGGGAGCCGTGCTTTCTGGTCGCTCTGTTATAACTTAGGGCTGTATATAGAAGCCCTTACGCCGAGAGATGCTTAGTCAGCTGCCCGATCGGAGACATGGCGTTGATCATGCTCTAGTTAGCCAGTTAGTGCCGAGATGCGAACCGAAAAGGTTGCCAACGGGCCCCTAAACTTTAAATATAATAAATCCATATCCTTGTTCTAAGTTTCTTTTTTTTTAAACACTTCAAAGGGACCCTGTCTAACATCTCGCTAAAGCTGCTGAGGGAACCTTTTATTAGTCGTCCATGCCACCATGGCATATACTACCATCCGGTATTTGCAGCCTATAGTGCTAAAGAGAATGCCGATTTACTGGGTAATCTCTTTGCTTCTAACTCGACTTTGAATGACGGGGGAGCTGTGCCACCTGCCATTCCGAGGTACAGTAGCTCAATGCCGGAAATCTCTAATTACCCAGCGAGATGTCCGGTAGGCGTTGCTCTCCCTCGACATTCATAAGTCGAGTGGGCAAGATGGCATACCAACAGTGGTGCTAAAGCTGTGTGCTCCTGAGTTGTGTTCTGTGTTGACGCACGTTTTCGTGCTTTCGAACTTCACTGGGCAAGTCCTGTCTTCGTGGAAGACCGCCAATGTGCATTCGGTGCCCAAAAAGGGCGATAGATCAGATTCATCGCATTACAGGAATATTGTCATAACTTCCCTTCTCTCCAAGGTGATAGAGCGTGTGATAAACATACGACTCCTGGCAAACCTAGAGGACCACAACTCATCGGATCAGCGACCGCCAATATGACTTTGGCCTCGGTCGTTCGACTGGTGATCTTCTAGTGTATCTTACACACCGCTGGGTTTCGGCGATTGAGAGTTAAGGTGAGGCATTAGCTATCAGCCTAGATATGGCAAAGTCATTCGATCGGGTTTGGCATCGGAGTCTTCTATCGACGTTATCATCGTACAGGCTGCCCGAGGGTTTGTGCAAATGGGTTGCCAGTTTCTTATCCAGAAGATGCATAAAAGCCGTGATAGATGGTCGTTGCTCCGATAGCATGGATCAATGCTGGCGTAACAGGGCTTTGTATTGTCCCTGACGCTGTTTCTGCTGCACATCAATGACTTGTCGTAAATCGACAGCATTCATTGTCATGCGGACGACAGCACCGGGCACACTTAGTATACAGGCCGTGCTAGCATCACTCGTTCTCTTATGGAGGACGCGTTAGACTTGTGTCTGAAATAGAGGGTACTCTGTGTAAAGTATCTGATTGAGGTCGATTGAACTTGGTCCATTTCAACCCTACCAAGACAGAAGTCTGAGCGTTCAGCGCTAAGAAAACTCCATTTGCCTAGGTTTCCATAAATTGCAAAGAGCATTGGGATTCTCGGTGTTGCTTTTTGCTGTCGTCCAACAAACTCGGTGTGTTCAACAGAGCTAAACAGTACTTCAGCTCGGGGCAAAGATTTATGTTATATAAGTCCCAAGTCAGACCGCTATGGTATCGTGGTGTAGGTATTATTGGTGCTGTGTCAATTTAAACAGTATACGTACATAAAAGAGTATAATTTTCAATAGTGTTTTTCACACAGGGTAACAGATTTAGACTAAAATTGACGTAATCAATTGATAGATTTGTTTAATTTTCTTAGGAATGACCGAGATTTGTTTGAAACGGGTTGTTTGTTTTTCAATGGCTCTACAGAACAATACTATAATACAGTCTGGCCAACTTTGGGCGGGAGCACCTGGATACCAGCTAGGGTCTTGTGACTCGGTGCAGACACGAGCTGTGAGGATCGTCGATGATCCTGAACTCACACACAGTATTAAGCCCGTGAGTTTGAGAAGAGATTTTGCCTCCCAAAGGTCGTGAAAGAACACTGCATTGTATTTGCATATTTCAATTTTGTATGATGATAGTTTTACCCTAAATACCCGTCTCTCCCAAATTTTTGGGAATGTTCTACACTGGTTCAAAGATCACAATTTGGAAATCAATCTTTTAAAAAACAAAGATAATACAGTTCAGGCCTTACCAAAAACTCCCTTTAAATATAAGCGTTGCCCTTGACCAAACACCTATAGAATGTGTGAATATTTTTTCTCTGTTGGGCCTAGAGATGACACAAACGTCAATTGGTAACCTCACATACTAAAGATCAAAAATAAATTGTCCCGCTTCTTATATGCCCTGTCAGCACTGAAGCAAAGCACTGACCTGCGAACCACTCTTTCTGTCTATTACGCATATTTTCTCGCGACCAAAACGTTGAAAGCGCCATGAAATTGTTGGCGTTTACGCGTTTCGTTCAACGTAGTTTATCAACATCGCTGTTTGGTTTAAGCGGCGCAGCCATGCAATTTTCTAAGCGACTCGTAATGGCTGTGTGCGTCGCTGTGATCACAGATGTCACAGCTTTGATATCGTCTACAGCGATCACGGCTAAATTATTTGTATGTATGTATGTATATCTTCACGCCAAGTCCCTTGCGGGGTAGGCAGAGAGAACCGAGCGCCATAACACGCGGTCCTTGCATACTTCACTCGCTTCTGTGACATTCATAGCTCTTTTCATGCACGCTCGCCGGTTCCTGGGGCTTCTGACATCACCTTCTGATAAAACACGACCAATTTGGTCATGGTAGGTTAGTCTCGGCTTTCCTCGGCTCCTACATCCTTCCACTTTTGCATTGTATATCTGTTTCGTCATTCTTCGTCCCGCATTCTTTCTACATGTCCGAACCAACGGAGCATGCCCTTTCTTATCTTAACACCGACACTCTCTTTTAGACCAACTCTTTCTCTCACGTCTTCATTACGAACGCGGTCAGCAAGCTAAATTATTTGGTATTCTATAAGGCTGTAAGCGTACGCGAGGCTGTTTGCCTTGTAGAATTCCAATTCCAAATGCAGCCTTGCGGCGCTAGTGTCGCACAACCATGAAAAGCGACACCAAAGAATTGCAATTTTGTGTTCAAGGCTGTAACAGCCGATGTTCCCGAGGATGTAAGGATGTTTGCTCTTACAGAATTGCATGGAAGGACGCTTGCGCGAGTGTGCGTGTGTGTTTGAGTTTTAGAGATTGGCGATATTGATGCTGGTAATGATGATGGTGAGTCGTTGAAATTATGGATGAAAGTTGATCTTTCTGAGAGATAAACTTTTTAATGTAAAATAATTGTAATAGTTCTGAAGTGTTTTTTAATGTAATATAAATTGTCATGTTTGTGTGCAATAGCGCAATAAATGAATATTGTATTTTACCACATACATGATAGTACTTTTATACTGATAAATAAAGCAATTCGTGCGAAATTATTCCCTAACCATTCCAAAATATTCAAAAATGCACAACGTTAATGTTCAAGTTTTCACTTCTGCCGGCACTCCCGGAGTGCAACCCGGAAGGCATACAAGCATACGGCCTACCTGATGTAAAGCAGTTACCGTAGCCTTTTAATGCTTGTAATATATTAAGTATCACTCGCACGGTGTCTCCTCTGCTGCTTACACAGCAACTCCTTAGGAGCTTACTGGTGACCTCACTCACACACAGGAACACAACAACCCTTTAGAGAGTCGTTACTTGGCTGCGGTTTTCTGTGAGGTGGAGGCACTTCCCCAGACGGACTGCTTTGATGCGCCCTACCTCACTTAAAATATACAACAGAATCCCGTTGCAGCTTTAGGCCGAAGTCGATAAAAAACATTTATGAGGAAAATAAAAGAATACCTTATTAAAGAAAGCTTCTATAGTCTGTAAGAGTTTTTTGGATAGCATTCGTTTTTGACAAATTAATGTACGACTTTTTATTATATGATTTAATTTCCTACTTATTCTGATTTTTATTTAGACTAGCTGACACGGCAAACGTTGTTCTGCCATATAAATTATTTCTTTAATATAAATAGATAAACCAGTTAAATATTTCAAACATAATTACGAGAGTTGGTTACACTATTTTAAAAGTCGTATAATGAGACAAGCATAGTACGTTACGTTTATGACAGATTTATCTCCTAACAGTATATGATTTACATTTATTTCTAGAGTCATAAAATACGAAGACACGCACCTGATAAAGTAACATGCAAACAATGCACAAGAGCATTCAGAGATCAGAAACACCATGATTTGCATACTTGCAAACGTCGTATCAAAATATGCCCTATATGTGGAAAGGAATGTGATACGTCGTCAAAGGTAAAAGATCTACCCCTATACTACCTACATACATCAGAAGCTGACAGATTCGTGGATTTTTGATTTTTTTTATGCTACTTATGTGTGGCATTCTGTCCTCATTGAAATGAGTATCGCTTGCTCATTGTCACCCGTCTACAAACGCAAGATTTTGAAGCTTTCTTTGCCGCCTCAGAACTTAGCAACCACGTTGATTTCTGCGCTCGTTTTTTTTGGTAAAAATAATAACCAGTAAAGTAAAGGCAACTTCCTTATTGCGTCACCCCGTTCCCTGGGGTGATCGCTTCAGATGAAGCCTTTGTAGCCTTCCCGGCTAAAGGCAGTCCCAGGGGGTGTTTTAGTCAGTGGAAATTCGACATAATCAGTTCGTTCGCACGAAATGGTATCTTTAAAAGATTTCACCTCCTCCCTCCCGTTTTCCGGAGGGTGCCCCTCACGGAGGAATGACCAATGCACACCCGGGTGTGGGTTGGTCCTTCCTTTGTGGGTCTTCAACTTTCTTGGGCGAAAATAAAAAAAAAAAAAAACAACTTCCTTGTTCAAAAACTAAGTAGTGCGAACTGCACTATTAGCTATTCTGTATTATTTTTTCTTATGCCCCTTGGCAATTCTCATCAAGGTCTCATGAGCTTTCTGGTAACCTTACTCACTTGCAATATTACAAGAACACATTCAGGG
Source organism: Pyralis farinalis (assembly GCA_947507595.1). NCBI lineage: Eukaryota > Metazoa > Arthropoda > Insecta > Lepidoptera > Pyralidae > Pyralis > Pyralis farinalis. Next base: position 15,116,257 of record OX382271.1, on the reverse strand, counting down.
AAATGTTTTTGATAACAGAAAAAAACCTGATAACAGAAAAAAAAACCTTTTCACATGTCATTCTATCAATGGTCAAATTTGTGTTTGTGGTAATATGCGTACTACGTTGAAACGAGGGCGATAATGAGCAAGCGATATTTTTTATACTTATTACAAATGTTATAGACTATGGTAACAGCTGCACATCAGGTGGGCTGCCATGCTTCTCATCCGAGCGGTATCAACAACATAGTACGTTATTTCAGATGGCTCGCCACATGCATAGTCATGCAGATATGAACATATTTAAGTGTGACCGCTGCCCAGCGTCGTACAAGACTCGGTATGCTCTGAAGGTGCACAATGACCGTCACGACGGAAACCGCACACTTCAATGTGAATACTGCCAAGCCAAGTTCTACTCTCACAGTGTACTTATTAAACATCGCCGTGTTCACACTGGTAGGTATACTAATAAGCATACACCCTAAGATTTTTCATACACTATGTCCGTTAATAGCCGCGTTCCCAAAACAAACATTTCAATTCACCGCGGTCTATTTTAAAATTATCAATAATGATTTCAATTCTCGTCTCGCACATCCTCGCGAAATAGCGACCCATTTTCACCCAACCAAAACCATTTTCATCGCAGATTCAAATTAATCGTCTCTCTTAGGATATAAGCAAGCTATAGAGAGCGGCTAACAATTAAACATACTCGTGAACACACCAAAAGTGTACAATAATCATCTACTGTAGAGTATACTTATGCAAGCTGCAGATGTACCGGAAGGTATACTAATAATCATATATAGTAGAGTGTACATATACGAGCTGTAGGACGCGACTATAAAGCATTAAACATAGCCGTTATAACGCCGAAAGGTGTACTTTAATCATTTTTTTTAGATTATACTTCTGCAAGCTGTAAGTGTACTCTTCTTAGCGCTATCCCGTTTCCTATCGTAATCCATTAGGATTGGCGGGGTCCGCCACCTAAGCCTCCACGTCAGACCTCCACAACCCAGAGGCAAAACCAGACATATCTTAGGTTAGGCCACACGTCGTTCGAAATATAATTTCTTAGACGTGGGGGTTTCCTTACGATGTTTTCCTTTACCGCCGAGCAAGTGACAATCACAAATATGTACATAAATCTGAAAACATGAATTTAGTGGTACATATCAGGATTCGATCTGGGGACCTGTTGGCCACAAGGCCGGTTCTATGTCCACTAGGCTATCACTGCTGCAAGCTGTGAGTGTTCTATCAAACATTACCCGTATGTATAGCACAGCCGTTATTTCACCGAAAGTTGTAAGTAGTAAGTACTAATAATATAATAAATATAGTGCTTCTATCAAGCATTTAACTTTAATTTGGTACTCTGTAGAATAAAGGATCGCAATCCTTGCATTACTCTGTTAAAAATCAGCCATTTTGTAGGTACGGATCTATGAAAAGGCTTTTTAAAAAAAAGTGAAGGGTTTTCAAGGAGACGGCAAGGCGCGACTCCTACTTTTCATGGTAACTGCTAACCATAAGGCAACCTGTATGCTTGTTCCCATCTAACTGTTATAAATATGTTAGTTACAAACTGGTTTTCGAACTGTAGATATCTTGAAATCATCCGTAGTTTATGACTACGATAAGGCGACTGTCTTAAATCCTTATCCCGACTGTAAATGTTGCTTGTTTCAGGGGAAAAACCATACGTTTGCAAAACTTGTAACAAAGGATTCACCGGTATGCATAACTTGAAAGTTCATATGCAGATTCATGGAGAATATACAATTGTGAGGAGAAACAAAAATCTGGAAGGAGTGGAAGACAAAAAGCCGTTCGGTCTATTACAACCTAATCCCAATATATCCGACACATCAGTACGAGTCATTTCCAAAGTAACTGATCCCAAAATTGTCTGACGCCTGAAGTGGTGGATGCCCTTGTCTATTAGTGACAATCAACAAGGATTTCCTTCCCATTCAAAAAATGAAATTAAGTTGATATACAACTTTTATAATAACCTATATGTATATACGCACACAAGAGTATAATTCCATACATGGGGTTCAGTAGGATGCCGGTGCGGAGAGTTTGATATCATATAGTAGAAAATCATACGCGCCATCATTTTTAACCGTTGGTTGCAACTTGATTATATAAACAAATAAAATAGTAACATATACTTAATTTGAAACTATTGAATGTTTAATTAAATCTGAAATAATAAAGACATGCGCTTTTGTACATGACGATGTGACTTTATTTTTGAATACTCTACATAAAACGTAACATAATCAAATCAAGTGTAATAAATAATAAATATTACGCACATGTTCGACGTGTATTAACAAATTCGCTGCTACTTCCTTTTTAATGTGTTTCACTAGGGGCCACATCAAAAAGTGTATGACACGCGAGGCATACAAGCATACGTCCCACCTGATATAAAGCGGTTACCGTAGCCTATAAAGGCTTGCAAAACATTAAGTATCACTCACGCGATGCCACCTCTGTTGCTAACACAGCAACTCCATAGGATACTGGTGACCTCACTCACACAACTCTCTAGGGTGTTGTTATTTGGCTGCGATTTTCTGTGATGTGGAGATAGGTATTTCCCCAGACGTGCTGCTTTGATGCGCCCTACCTCTCTTGAATTACATTACATCTTGTGTTGAAAAAGAAATTAAAAAGCAAGAAACTGTGGCTACAGGACTCCTGCTTGATAAACATAGAAGTTTCTATGTTTATCAAGCAGGAGTCGTAAACATTTCCTAATAATTTTCATTTACTATTTACCTTTGTATATTTTACAGTATTTTCCTTTTTTATTATGTCGTCTAAATAGCTGAGCGGATATTGGCGAAATTTGGTATATAGATAATTTCAACTTCAGTAACGGACATAACCCTTTAGGTGATGAAAAGCGATGCCGAAGTTATATGGAAGAAATCAAACCTGAAGCAAATGTGATAAGATTTGGTAGGGAAATGTTGGTGTATATAGGATAGGGCTCGTGTACTCGGAATAAATATAGTTTAAGCAGTTTTTGCAAATTCGTTTCCTAAAGGGGGTATGAAAAAGTGTTGTAAAAGTTCGATTTATTGTAAATGGCGCTATGGTTTGTCAGAGTATACAAACAAAATAATGTTTGTAATCTCTGATTATACGCATATTTGCGTTAATTTAAAAAACAAGCGATGTTATTAGAATTATATGCTGTTTTCATATAATTCTAATAACACGATGTCTTTAAATTTAAAATATTTTTCATTAATTTTGAGATATTGTTTTGGTGGATTAAAGCATTTTGTGTATAACACCTCTAGTGTGTCATTGGCTCCCTGTGAATATTTAGCAAGACCCGCCGTGCGTGTCATCGGTCACGAATCGGTTAACTGACATACAATAACAAAAAAGCCGTCAAGTGCGAGTTCGACTCGCGCAGTGATGGTTCAATAAACAATTATTTCCGCAATTTTTTTTGTGTAGTAACTTTTTACGGTTTTCAGATTTTCCCCTCTGATCTTTAATCTCGGGATTCGATTTTAATAAATAAGTAATCTGTAAAAATGTAAGATTAGTAAAACAAGAAGTTTATGGAAAACAAAACAAAATTGACGATATATTAAATATCACTCGCGCGATGTCACCATTGCTGTTGATACAGCAATTCCTTAGGAACTCGCTGGTAACGTCACTCACACACCCCTGTAGTGAGTTGTTACTTGGCTAAGGTTTTCTATGAGGTGTAGGTACTTCCCCAAACGAGCTGTTTTTTTGCGCCCTACCTCTCTTAAGAAACAGAAAATATGTAAAGCGCCTAAGTGTCCTAAGGTGTCGTAAAAATCACTTGCAAGTTGGAAAAATCTCAGGCAATGTGAGATTTAGGGATTGAAATAAGATATTTAAGTTCAAAAATTATATATTAGATATTTTATATACTTGACAGTCTTATGGAACTAAACATCGTCACACGCAATGGAACCATTGACTGAAGCAGTGATCCCACTGTTCTTTAGAGCTCCAGCCCTTTTTTGAACGCAGCCACGGCATCTTTAGGCTTCAAAAATCGAAATTCTCTAAAATTATCTTTTATTTTGGGAAATACATAAAAGTCACATGGTCGGTACTGTGAGGAGGATGGCTCACTAATTTTATACTTTCCATAGATAATTATTCGATTATCTATGGAAGAGTCTGGCAGAGTGAAATGGAGCTTTGTGGTAATGGCGGAGGATCCTGCTTCTTGGGCGCAGATGTCGGACTTTTTCTAAGACAACTGGTTAACAATGACTAACATATTGGATTGCAATACTAGTCCTTTTATATTTTAAATTAATTATGTATTATAATTAATAATGTAATTAATTGATTCAGGCAATTTGTGGTGCATTGTGTGCATCCACCACCAGTTAGTTCATGCGAACTAGCGCCGGTCGTCAAAATCGCCTTGTGTATTATTTCAGTAGGTAATTTTTGTAGAATTTATGTTATAATTTTTAACTTTTGTTACACTTAATGCACAATAAGGTTCATTAAATAAAAGAGTAGTCTAGTGGTGGTGACGCTAGGAGAAAGATTATTATACTTCGACAAGGCATACCTGCCTTAACAACAACAAAATATCTGGGAGACAATCAAAACTATTACTCATGCCAGAGACACAACAAAATCCTGTCCCAAAAGCTCCTTAAGCTAGCCACAAACCCGCAGAGTTCCATTAAGCTTGTGAAAATCGGTAAATCCTTGGCTGAGGAAATTACTGTTGATCCAGAACAAAATATCCCCAATGTACAAAATTCAATTCCCAACTCTTTTGTTCTCCTGGACACAACCGAAGAAGAAATTGAGCAAATTATACTCGGTCTGAGAGAAAAATGCTCGGTTGGCTGGGACAAGATCTCAAACAAAATGTTAAAAGAAGAGACATACTAATACCACCTTTAAAGCACATATTTAATAAATGTTTTGAACAAGCTATATATCCTTATGCTCTCAAAAAATCGGTTATTATTCCAATTCATACGGGATCGAGACAGCAGCGGTAACAATCGGCCCATGCCTGTGCTGCCATCTTTGTTAAAATATTGGAAAAACTACCTAACAAACACTCGTTAGGTTAACTTTTTGGATACAAATAAAATACTATAGGTGAGGCAATATAGTTTTAGACATGGAAAATCAACTGCGGATGCTATACACACGCTCACTAATTACATCTCTAAAAATCTAGACGTGGTACGTAAGTGTCTTAGTATATTTTTAGACCTTGCTAAAGCCTTCGATACGCTCTCTGTCCCAATCCTATTAAAGAAGTGGAAAGCCATTGGCGTCTGGGACAAACAGATCTTACTATTTAATAATTATTTAACTGATCGATATCAGAGTGTTTCTGTTGGTACATAAGTGAGTGAAGATCTTGCTGTCACACAGGGGATTCCTCAGGGAAGTATACTGGGTCCTACGACGTTTCTTATATATATTAATGAGCTTTGTTGCACTTCACTCACCTGGCCATCTGATGTTATGCCGCTGACACTGCCTTGATATTTGCTACTGACACTTGGACAGAGGTGTACGAAATAGCTCAAAAGGGCCTTATTGAGATTTCCGCTTTCCTGAAGAATAACCGCATAGTGCTAAATGTCAGAAAAAGTAAATACATAGCCTTTACCAATCGTAGTCATGAATCCATTTACAACAAATAACTGCACACATCGGACGTGCTCAGTTGTAATTACCCAAAAATGGAGCAAACTTCCCACATAAAATACTTAGATGTAATCATTAACAAAAATTTGAATTTCAAAAGACCCTTAATGGCTCAGCGGCAGGGTACGAAGGCTTAGCAGTGTTTAACCCTTAAATTGATTTTGTCCGTTTCAAATGACGCGTCAATAATAGGCATCTAGCGTCGAAATTCCCGCGCTTAGCCGATTTTTTAAAAATACGTTACATTAACATGCTGTCTCTGTCGCACTGACGCGCTTCTTGGCGGGGGAACTGTCGCTTCATTTTAAAATAATGCAAGTTGAATAACTGCCTCGGCGGGGTCAGCTTGCGCACCGTGCAATAAATATAATAATGTAAGTAAAATGCTTATTTTTTTGTTGTAAGTTGTCGATTTTAGTGCAACTATGAATACATCTATTGTATAATGTTCAGTTTAGTGGTAAAATATCTGTATTTTGTTCCAAAATGTGTCCGAAATGTTGCTGTCATTTAGAACGGACGTTACCAATTACTTGCAGTTTTAAGAATACTTTACACGTGTCATATGTAAAGGACATTGCCATGTGTGGCAGGTATATCTGTGACTACCACATTTTTTTCTTTTTAGCATCATGGCTTGGAGATCTAAGAAAACTCTTGCCCTTATACCACCGGTGGATTCTGAAGATTCTGATGAAGATGCAAATCAAGTGTTACGATCACGTAAGAATGCTTAGGTCATCATCGCCTCAAAGTATACCCTCCGGAATGAACGATTTGTTGGATGAACTCAGCGACTTTGATGAAGATGTACATATTCCATCGATACTTGAGCCCGGTGCTGTAAATGCTAGCATAGTCGGTATTTATTTATCTTTGCTCAAATATTGGACATTTCGCTCAACAACCAGTTGGCTGTTACATCGTCGAGATTGCAAGCAATTGGTAGAAAAAATCTGTCTCTAAAAGGGTTTCACACTCAAATTGCTCTTGCTTTGATGAAGACACACATTATAGAAGAACAGATCAGCGACAGATTCTCCAGGAACTGCTAAAATAGCTAAGTTATTTTTAGTAAGGCCAGTGGATGAGGCACGACTTGATTGCTATGACCATTTCCCAGTTTTCACTACACAGGGTAGATGTCGTTTGTGCAAAAATGGAAAGACTACGGTAATATGCACAAAATGTGGACAAACACTTTGCCACACACCGAAAAAGAATTGTTTTCTTTAATTCCATAAGGAAAAATAGTAACATTTTGTTTTTGTTAGTCTGAAACATAAAACATTTCGGTTTTGCTTACTTTTGTTAGTTTGAAACATAGAATGTTTCGGTTTTGTTTAGTTTAGTTTTTTAAGATGTCTACTACTAATTTATAGAGAGCTTTTAAATGTATCTTTAAGGTTATTTACTTCTAGAAAAGATATTTAAATTTAAATTCAAACGTATAATGTTTTTAGTTTTAATTAGCAATGTCCGTCTCATGGGACGTGCCTAAGATTGTGATATGATACGAGTAATTGGTAATGTCCGTCCTAAATGACATGTCAAATTTCAAATATAGAAAAAAAATAAAAAATATAAAACGGTATTTTTCTTCTATCTATAGGTACCTAAACAATTCCCAAACATCAATTATAATTACAAAAATCTCAATGCGTCTATGGATGGCGATTTAAGGGTTAAAAAACTGCGACATGCGGCGACACCTCATTTGCTAAAAACAACTTACCTTGCCCTGAGTCAATCCATATGTACCTATTGTATCACAGTTTGGGGAGGTGCTTCTAAAATTACCCTTAAACCAGTAGAAATTGCACAGAGGGGTAAGTATTTTCGCCCATTACTATATCCCACGGCGTTATTGTATCAGAATTGCGAGGCATTGACAATCAGACAATTATACGTGTTACATACCATCCAACATCGTGATATGAAGTACAATCCAAAACTAATGGCCAAACGTCAATCTCAACGTGTGTACGCAAAAGATTATTTTCAACACAGCTTTGGCGCATAGATTTTATCCTTTTACGGGCTAGGGGCCCCTATACACCAAAATTAACGAAAAAATATGCATATACCTGCTGACTAAATTTCAATACAAGAAAAAAGTCGACCTGGCTCAACACACTGACCTAAGATGAAACGGAACATCGGCTCGTGGTAATAAAATAGCGCTTTATTATGCTTTATTACATTGATTTAATTAATATATCTAAACGCATAGAATCATTTTTGTCATACACACACACACACACACACACACACATTACATATCCCTCATATTACACTACATTTTCAGTTTAAGTCGCAGTACTAGGTAAATCATATTTGTCACGCTCACGCACGATGGAATTTAAAGTCAAATCTCATAAGCTGTTTAATTACATTTCCTTCTATCTATAACTTCACGTCAAATCCCTTACGGGGTAGGCAGAGAGAGCCGATACATATCCTTAAAAACTATTTAACATAGTGCATAAATAGGGCGGGAGGAAGAGCTCTGTAATACAGACTACAAGCCTAGCATAGGCTCCAGACTCTCACATCACAAGGTCTGTTTAACATTACTAAGTGACTTGTACTGTACCCTTGTGAGAAGTGAATAAAGGATACTTATTATTATATCTCTCTTATAATATCCTATATTCGTGTTTTAAACCCCTCAATATGCAACAGTCGCATAAAACTATTACCACCAATGAAGCCTATTAGTGAAAGAATGAAGAGATATGTTAGCAATAATATTCAATACACCTTTCCCTGAGTAATTTCTTACATTAGTCCGATGAAATAAAAACATGCGGCGTATTTAATTAATTTTCATAGATATGATTGGTGATTTAATTTCGATACAACTGAAATAAATAATATCTATTTCTTGTCATTATTTTCTAGTTCTGGTTATATTTTTTGACACTGACTAAGTAGTTGGCCCCTGTTATTTGTATATGGCAAATTAAGAGCTGTAATTTGTTAGCAGTCAGGCAAAAAATAATGTTATAGATGTGACCTTGTAACCGATACCGTTTAGGAGGTTGGATTTCATCACTTTTATTTCTATGTATAGGTATCATATTATAATGATACGTTGCAAAAAATTGATACCTACGCTTAATATAGGCATTTCAGTCATAATAAGATATGAAAGCTTAAAGTTATATTATTTAGCAATAGATAGCTTTCTATCAATATGCTGACCTTCTTCATGTAAAATTAACTACAAAATTACTTTTTTACGTTAGTTACGATTGAAATTGATTAAAATAAAATTGTTTTGCTAATTTTTTATAATAAGTTCAGATATTGATTTATAAATCGCAGATCTTCATTGATGTTCACTACTTACTTTACTCTTTGAACTTTCAGTAGGTAATACTTTTTGAACAGCTGTGTGATCTGGCAGTACGTTATATATTATATCAATATTTTTTTTCAAAATCCGACTTCTGTGTGTTCTATCTAATTACAAAAGGTTCAAGAAGTCGTGCATGACCCATAAATTGTCTTCCTGCTTCAGCATATATGCAACTAAATCAGTAATTCAAAACAATATGTTCTTTTAGTTTATAATTGTTTACACCATCAAAAACCGATCTGTTGCGTTAGTCACAATATTTGTAATGGCATCACTAGCAAGAACCAAAAATGATATGCGGCTTACTTTCTTTGTCTTCGTACAGATTGACACCTCTAACATTAGCTACGAGGCTCATTTGAAAAGTTCTTAGCCTAACATACGTAACCACACGATTTTGAGTTTATTTTTATTTTTCAACATACTCTTCTCCGAGCTCAAAACACTTTTTCCATCGACCCGGTAAGGCTTCGATACCCGTTTTAAAAAAAATCTTCGTCTAACTCCTCAAAATAAGCGTCCACGGCGGCTATGACCTCTTCATTTGTAAAAAAATGTTTACCACCTAAAATTTTTTTCAGCTTTGGGAACAGATAAAAGTCGGACGGTGCTAAATCCTGTGAATATGGGGGATGAGGTAACAATTCGAAACCACATTGATGGATTTGTGCCATGGATCGCACAGAAGTGTGAACGCGCGCATTGTCCTGATGAAACAAGAATTTTCTTCTCAATAAACCTGGACGTTTTTCTTTGATTTCTTCTCTCAAACGACGCAACAGGTTGCAATAGTAATCGGAGTTTATTGTTTCACCCTTTTTTAAATAATCCACGAGAATTATACCCTTTGCATCCCAAAAAACGGATGCCATGACTTTGCCCGCCGATAAAACCACCTTTGCCTTCTTTGGGGTGGGCGATCCTGCTCTTTTCCATTGTTTCGACTTTTCTTTTGTCTCGGGTGTATTGTGGTGAAACCAGGTTTCCATGGTTATAAATCTTTCAACAAATTCTATTGGGTCAGCTTCATATAACTCTAAACAGTCGCGAGAAGTTGCGAGTCTTCTCGCGACTTTCACCCTTTTTTAAATAATCCACGAGAATTATACCCTTTGCATCCCAAAAAACGGATGCCATGACTTTGCCCGCCGATAAAACCACCTTTGCCTTCTTTGGGGTGGGCGATCCTGCTCTTTTCCATTGTTTCGACTGTTCTTTTGTCTCGGGTGTATTGTGGTGAAACCAGATTTCCATGGTCATAAATCTTTCAACAAATTCTATTGGGTCAGCTTCATATAACTCTAAACAGTCGCGAGAAGTTGCGAGTCGGTTGCGTTTTTGTTCCACTAAAAGCAGTCGCGGTACCCACCGCGCAGACACCTTAGAGAATCCAAGTTCAGTAGTAATTATATGATGTGTTCGCTCAGATGAGATGCCTACAGTTTTAGCTATCTCCTCGACAGTCAATCTTCGATCAGATAAAATTAAATCACAGATTTTTTCTTTGTTTTGATCAGTGGAAGCAGTCGAAGGCCGGCCACTACGGGGCTCATCTTGAATGGTCTCACGACCACGTTTAAACTCTGCCACCCAGTTTTTAACAGTCGCATACGAAGGAGCAGACTCACCCAAAGTAGCAGACATGTCTTCATGTATAGCTTTTGGAGTTAAACCTTTCAAATTCAGGTATTTTATCACTGCACGATGTTCAATTTTATCCATTTTCAAAAATAGCTCTGACTTGACTTACGGTATCACGTGTAAACGAACAATGAGTTACTGTGAATAAACTAAACTGTGCATACTTGTTGCTAAATAATGTAACTCCAAAATGAGGGTAGTTATAAAAAAAACCAATGACTTTAACCATGTTAGGCTAAGAACTTTTCAAATGACCCTCGTACATTTCTTTTATAGGGTTAGTAGTTTCACCTACAGAAACATGCCTAGCGTCATGAAAGGCTCTTAATGTATATAGCTTTACTTCCTTATTGTGACGTCAATGTATTGAGATAACGGGGGTCGAATTATTATGTACTAGTCATTTTGAAACTAGTTTATCGGACAAAGATTTAAGGATCAAATTATGGTGTATGTAGCGATATTTCACAGTACAGTGATAGTAGATTTTAATACGTAGGTAGGTATATCAAATGTGTTCCTACATCACGTTTTAATAAGAAAACAGTTGCTTGAATATCTGTTCTAAGTAGGAATTTTAAGTGGTTTAGTTGGTAGAAGTTTGCTCCAACAACAGAGCCCTATTTAAAACGAAATAATTAGTAACTATATATGTACAGCTATAAACGATCTACGTATACGTATGTATGGTTAACGTAAGTCATTTGAAGATGTAATTGAGATTGAGATGAGATGTAAATTATCATTATCATCATGGAGCATCACACGAAATTTCGGTTTTACCTGGAAACGATCGATTTAGGATTAGGTCATGTTACAACAATAAGACGATATTAATAATAATTGCTAATTGGTTATAATTATAATACATCAATAAAAAGGATGTTATATTTTGAAAACTTGAAAGAAATACATTTATTTTTATGAAAATGTGTTTTATTAAATTACACAAAGATAATATATATAACTAGGTACAAAAGTAATTGTATCACATACAAAAAAAAGTCTTTGGCGAGTACAGAAAAGTACTAAGTTATATTTCTACTTTTATAAAAAGTACAAAAAGGTACATACAAAATAAAGGAAACATTTCAAAAATAAATTAATAGTTGATAAAATTTTATACTTATTAAAATACAATAAACTAAAGATCAAATGTTGACTTTATTATTAAGTGAAAATAATAATAAAAAAAAACAGTTCAGTCACTTTTTAAGTTTCATTGTATTCTTTAATATCCAAATATTTTTTTAATGCAGCTTGCCCTAAATACATAAAGTTCCGTCTTTTGACAAATCCACACCAACAATATGTATAGTTACAATGTTTAGGACAAAAGAAAATGATCTTAATCTAGGGCCGCCATAATATATGCATGCTGTTTTAGAAACCACATTAAAATTTACAATATCATATACTTTGTAGCACTGTCTTATAGATACTATCGAGGTTAGGATCTTGAACGTAAAAGCAAAAGGCAAGAAACTTACATCACATTGCAATAAATTAAATTAAATTCCCACACTAAGGTTCAAACTAATCCATTCAAAAACACTTGAGTGGTTAAAGCTACTTTTATGTACATACAATAATTATTCTAGATTTTCGTCCGCCGTATTTCAAAGTAATATTATTATTATGTACATACGCAAAAAAATAATATGGAAATAGAGCAAAAAAAGTAATCCAATAAAATCATTGGCCTATGTATATTCGCAAAGCACTCGTATTAAAAGTTAAAATGTTACTCATCAGTAGTAAAATAGTGTTGCTTGCGAATCAGTGAATTACGTAACGCTGTCATCGATCAGTCAGCTTTGTTCAAAATCTTTGTTATTTATGACGATTTTCATTTTTTTATAGCTATTTCTTTGTTCATATTATTAAATGCAAATGTCTTTCGCGCTCTGAGGGTACCGTAAAAAAATATTTTCGCAAATTATTGACGCAAAAAAAAGTATTTTTATCGGGAAGTACCGTATAAATTTTCATTACCTTGCGAGTGTCAAAATATGCGCATAAACGAGGCATAAACAGCCGTATCTTTTGATTGCGTTGACTAAGAAGTTTATTATTTTTTCACTGCTCGAAGGGATTACAGACCGAGTATTTGACATTAATTTCAGCTTGATAGCTCCACCCGTTCCTGAGAAAAAGGGGTTTGACAGACAGACGGACAAAAAAGTGATCCTATAAGGGTTCCGTTTTTCCTTTTAAGGTACGACACCCTAAAAATGGACCCTTGGAAAACAAAAAATGGACCCTTGGAAAACAATCATGTGTTTGTTTGTCACAGTTATTTATCTTGGAAAGTTTTAAAAGTGATTTCGCATAGTTACATAACATACTGGGCTCTACATATTCCAATATTATTTTCACAAGAACTAGAGAAAGCTCAAAAGTAAAGTTTATACTATATTTTTTCTATAAACAGATCGTAAGGGCTTCAGATAACGTAACGTAAGTTGCTTAAAAATGTGAAATAATTTCAAAAATTTACTCAATGGCCCGCAGAACCCCTGTTGTTTGACTCGCATTTGACACTGAATCCGAGAATTACTCTTTTTATTAAAAAAAAATCATATTCATTTCAGTAAAATTTGCTATGTTCAATGTTTAACGTACTTTCTCTAGAGACCTTCTTTACAACCCGTATACGGGTGTATACATGACATTAGAATGTATTGCTTAGAATACATAGAATGGATAAAATGATCTGCATTTGTGCAAATGTCATAGGTTTATAACGGTTTTAATAGGGGGCAATGTTCACAAAGAGCCTCCCTTTATTCTCAAAGTCTATACATAGGTCCTAAACTTTATTGGAGTATAGTGGTCAAAGTTAAGTGATTATTAAAAAATATTTTAATTTTCATTCCACTCTTCTCTACTTGCATTGATTATGTTGTTGTTATTAAATGTTCAGTCTTAATTTGAGCTTCTCAAATTTTATGTTCATCGTTTTGCTTGCGAACATGATTATAGTAATGTAGTATTTATAATTCTCTAACTTAATACCAATAATTAAATAAATAAATTATCAAACTGTTCAATTTTTGTCTTGCAAAATTGACTCAGTTACATAGCGCATATATTGGTAAAATATGCATAACTATAAATAATATCTATGTACAACTAAATGGATCACTTAAATTGTGATCGTTATTTTCAAACTTATATTTAACTAGAGTTCCTAGTGCTAATGGTTTGGGCTATACGATGACATCAGTCGCTCAGTCAGTTTCTTTCATAAAGATTTAGGCGTCGTGATAAATGCGACAACAGTTACAATACGTCCAGGTTCGAGCCTGTTTTTTATATATTACTTTATCAATTTTAATACATCTAGGTTCAATAAGAATTTAAATAGGAACAGCTATTTATACATCACGGAATTAACCAAACACAATGGGAAATATGGCATAGCAGAAGTCCCTCTATAAATTTTCTATTAAATAATTATCTGGATGCAAGATGCCCTTATGAGATCATCCAAATAATCAAAGTACGTACAGTAACACTTATTCAATAGTTTGTAAAGTTTGAAAGGATATTGAATATAATTAAAATTAATTACTACTACCTACTTATTATTACTTATAAGTAATTATACTTAGATACCTAAAATATAACTTACCTATGTGTACTTATAATAATTATTTGAAGAGATTATGTACGATATTATGTACATATGGACATTATATTATCATCATTATAATATAAAGGGTCCAGTATCTGATTACTGTTATTAAATAATTTTGAAAGATACAATTGGCATAAACGCAAAAGTATAAATCTGTCTTGAGTTTTGATGTTAAAAACCACTAAATCGATTTCAATAGAATTTTGCATAACTATACCTGGATTCCAAGGAGTATAGCAATCTAGACAATGGATATATCTTGCGAAACATCAGTAGAACAGAATGTAAGATCGTCTTATAGATAAATATCCATTAATTAAATATTATATTCTGCTAGTTGATAACATCCACTTATAGACTAGTTTTTCGTAGTTGCGGGCAAAGAAAAAGTATTTAACGAAAAAGAATACAAGCAACTATTGGATAAAAGACGTCAGCAAGTTCATTTAATAAATACTATAGCAATAGCAAGTGACGACAGATTGTGGTACCAAATGGTAGACAACTGGAATGGAGAATATATTTTTTTATAAATTGCTGGTAGTCCTTAACGTCGTGGACGTCATGTACGTGACGATGACATTACTGCATTGCTATTGACCCTACCAGTGGGTCCGCATCGTAAATAGTTATTGATTCACACATTCAAATTGTTTTCTATTATACAAAACGGTGAAACTATATTTCATTACCATAAGCGCTTGGTAACCTGACGATAGTTTCCCTAGTGCCCATTTTGTCAGTGTCTATAAGAGATCCGGCACTATGTTTCTTAGATTTGGGAGCAAGAGGGGGTACCTCACTACATGTGGAGCAGTTGTCGTCTGTTACTTTTAAACTGGAGCTTGCAGTGCTGAACTTCTTGAGACTGCCTCCAGCTGTTAGGGACCCGTTGGAAGAAGAACAGTGAGGTGGCAGGAGGGGTACCCTCTCCTGTAAGTCTCGGGTGGATCCACTCGGCCTGTGAGCGCATACACTGTTGCCAGATTCAGATGTTGCCACTTCAGGACAGCCTCCCACTTGTATCCATTCAAGAATTCTATAAAAAAATGTAACTACTAATTAAAAAAATATTAATATGGTTGAAAGAGATTTTATAGTCCCCTGCTGACCAAGCTTAAAGCAACTAAACAGGAGTTTTAGATTCCAAAATTCGAATTTCAGTTTTATAAAGTGATAACTGTTCAGTTTTTGTAAATATAGCTCCAGGTGTTCTATTGATTCTGAAGAAAACAATGATCGCTAAATTATAAATAAAAGTTTAATTCTGTGAAAGCAAAGTTTTTGAAATAGACAGTGAGTGTGCTTAAAGGTGAGAAGCAGCGGTGTAGTATCGAGTTTTCAATACGGCAGATTTACTGTGCTTATCTCTTGCGTCTCATCCTATTCAACAGTGTCATATTATTGTAGCTCATTCTTCTGCTTCTTTTTTATATGTATTGTGATCACTATTATAATCGTCATGAAAGAAGCTAAATATATGGTTCTATGTTATGATAAAATCTCCTACTCTTCCAAGCTTGTTTGATTTTCATATCATTCGAAAATTTTATATATTTAACAAATTTTCTATTGAGATAATAAGGTTTTGACTTTTAACTTTATCTATAGGTATAGTTGTCATTATTGAAAAATAACGCGATTTTACACACAAAAATACTGCGTATTGTGTTAAACACTAATACCAGCATTATTTGACATTATGATTATTATAAGTGCGTGTGTAGTGTCAAGTGCAAGAGAAGTGTGTAATTATGTGGAGTGTTTAAGTATTTTAGAAGTGTGTAATTATTTTACGAATCATGTGGAGCTTGGTTCTCTCTATCTACTCCACAAGTACACTACTTGGTGTAAAGTATTTTAAAATAAATGGACAAATTACACAGTGGCATCCAGCCCGAGCCTCAAAGTAAGCGAAGCTTGTGGCTATAAGTACTACACAACTGACAAACATATGTAAATACATTTTTTTTGTAAGTACATAATTATTATACATAGAAAATACCCAGGCCAAGACAAATATACATGTTCATGCACACAAATGTTTGTCCTGTGTGGGAATCGAACCCACAAGTGTGGGTGTCAAAGGTGTAAAGCATAACAGGACATTTCACCACTGCACCACCGGCTCGTCAAAGTTATCTATCTATCAATCTATAACTTCACGTCAAATCCCTTGCGGGGTAGTTATTGTTATAGATAGACATATAGAGTTGAAATCAGGTATATTATTATATATATATACCAACAAATCATCGCATGAAAGCCAATTACATATTAAAAATAATGTTATACCTATTAACTATGTCTTCAAAGTTTGGTCGTCTCTGTGGCACCTGTTTCCAGCAGTCCCTCATGAGTGCATACATAGCAGGCGGGCAAGATGCAGGAGACGCCAACAGTTCCCCGGCACGCACCATTGCTATCACTTCCTGGTTGCTGAACCTGTACATTATAATTATTACAAATAACAAAATAATATTCTCTTTATTATATATGTAATATGAAATTTGATTTCCTCTTAATCCGTAATTCTTATTTATATTTATTATTCTGAAATTATACAGTTCAAAATAGCGGACATACACTTGTTGACAAATAAAGATATAATATAACATGGGCTAAATCACTTAGGGAATTGTTCAAGGAAATAAATATGCTCACTGTTACCTCTCAATATATTTATGGAAACATAATGCATGTTGTTTTCAAAATTAAGAGTAAATAAAATTAAATCTTACCCATAATATGGTTGTAGACCATAGCTGTAAATTTCCCACAGTACCACTCCATACGACCAAATGTCACTTTCTGTTGTGAATTTTCCATAAAGTATAGACTCTGGAGGCATCCATCTTACTGGTAACAGACTTTTTGATTGTACCTAATAAAAACACAGCATAATGTTATATTACTCCATAATTAAAAACAAGGCAGATTATTGGACTATTGATTTAACAATTTAATATTGTGTATTATTCACAGGATATAGATGCATGGATATCAGTTTGTGGAAACTGATATATGTATGTACATGACATACCTTACAACATTATTGTATGAGCAACATTGTATGATTCACTATAGATTATATTAAAAACAACATTATTGAATGGTTCTTTTCTTATGGAAATTGGCAATGTCAATTTGTAGCTGCCATATAAATTTATGCTAATGAAGACTCTTATTACAATACTTACTCTATAGTAGTCAGAGCTGTAGATGTCTCTAGAAAGTCCAAAATCTGATATTTTTACTACAAAGTCATCAGATACCAAACAGTTTCTAGCTGCTAAATCTCTATGCACATAATGATGTGATGCTAGATAATGCATCCCAGAGGCAATGTTTAGTGCAATATTCAATAATCTCATAGGAGGGAGACCTTTCCCTGAAGGTGGAGCTCTTCCCATAAGAAATTCATGCAAATCCCCTCTAGCCATGAACTCAAATAACATACATAGAGGTTCTTCTCTGAGGGCTACACCGACTATACATACAATATTTTCATGAGTGAGTTCAGAAATCAAATCAATTTCTCTTCTGAAATCTGCTTGTGTTTTAGCAGATGCATTTTCCTTAAGAGCTTTTACTGCAACATATTGAGTTTCACCATTCTTCTTCAAAGCTCCCTTGTAAACTTTCCCAAAAGCTCCCTCACCAAGTTCTTCAAGAAACTTTATTTGTGATAAAGAGTATTGTGGTATACGTAGAATACCATTTCCTCTAGTATTCCTTGTCAGATGCGGTTGGTTATTAATATTTTGTGTAGTAAGTAACTCATTCATTTCTATTGGTGAGTTTAATCTTGAGTTTCCATAAATATTTTTATCTGCATTTGGTAAATTTATATCTCTTATTGTAGCAGCATTGCCTTTATTTTTATGTCTATAACATAAGCAAATTATAAAACCAATTATAGATAGGGTCAATAACAGAAATACTATAACAATATAAATCCAGATTTTGTGAGCACATTTGCGAATCTCACATATATGTTTTTCTGTCTTTCCATCTTTCTCCACAATACACCAAGGCTGTGACTTGATCCCACCAGGATTTCTGCAGTAACTGTGTCTACCAGCCAACTCAGGGTAATCAGACACACGGACATGCATTTGTTTGGACCAAGGAATACAGGCTATTCCATTAGCTGCTACATTGACTATTCCAAGGTAACTACTGCCATTCTCCCAGTAACATTCATCATCAGAGACCATCACTGTACCTATCCCAATTTTAAGACAGTCGGGGTCATTTTCAGGAAGATCCTGACATTCCTCCAGTGTTAACTGCTGTCCTATGTGTGGGTGTCTCTTCGCTATGGCATACTCTGTCTGACACAGTTCATTTTCTAAAATTTCACAATCTTGCTTGCACACACGTCTTAGAACAGTTGAATTGTAACGAAAATTTAACATTTCAATGGTAATATTGTTATTCAATGGTATATTTGGTATCTCATGATCGTCATAATCTGCATTAGACTTCATGAAAGATAATAAGTGTAAAATTTGTGTGGCTTCCTTAAAAAAGTTATCATTTGTCACTAAAGGGTCTCGACATATAGGAAATGTAGAATAACAAAGACTAGGTAATGCATATCCTTCACAATGTGAACTAATGTCGTTTGAATACTGTGTCACCCGCAGAGCCGTAGTGAGTTTCTCTTCCTGAATGGCTTGTGATGTGTTATATGGAATGTAAACAAAGTGCCCTCGCAAATATTCCTTACATACACTGCCTATATATTCTTGGCAAATAGGTGCAAGCTTTTCTGGTTCTGTGGAATTCTTGTGCAGATCTGTTTCACTAGTAGTCTGAGCTCTTATACCAACTATCACTAGGTCAGGTGTAGTTTTTTCAACCACTTTAAACCTATCTTGAACTTCAGAATGAGGATACAATGACGGATAGACTGGTAAGTCATATTTTTCCAATGAATCTTCAATAATCTTTAACATAGAGGTTTGTTTCTTCTCATAGTTTTGTTTTATGACACATGTGTAATTCCCTTTGTCTTCAATATGTAAATTTTTCAAAGTTAAATTGGAGCGAATAGTGCCATTACTCATATCAATACTGGTGACAATGTTAATTCTTGCGGAGTCTTTCAAAGCTATATTGTCTTTTTGCCAATAAACCTTTACATTTTTCATAAGAGCCTGTTGTATATGTTCAGGAGGAGATTCTTTTAAAGTAATCTCTATTACTTCCTTGTTCTTCAGATATCTTTCTACCTTGGTGAAGTTTAGAACGCCTTCGCACTTGAACCGTACATTGTCTCCAACTGTTTTCTTTAATACTGGTGGAAGTGTTTTTGAGAAGTTAATGTCAAGTTTTATATTCCACTTCTGTTCGGATACCGAATTTGTTTTCTGAATTGAAGAGCTATCCGTTTTTTCCAACGGTGCAATCTGACTTTCACACGACGAAAAGCATAAACCAATAATTACACTTAAGTATTTCATGTTTACCACTTTCCATAACACTACCACAAAATTTATATTCAAGCACGGGATTCTATATCAAAGTCAGAGGTTTTTATCAGTTTCTTTTTAAAATTAGTTATGTATCATACGGATGAATTATCAAGTAAAATCCTAGAATAAGTAAAGACATATTTTCTGATTAGCTACAGTTTATGTACCCTTCAGTATTTAGCGTGCAATACGGAATGCTGTGCTGATCACATAGAGTAAGCTGATCAAATGAAAATCGTATTCACTCGGGTGACACATATCTCTTCTTCTTTTTCGAATTTTAGAAATGGCTTTCGGTTTATACTGCAAGACGATTTCATGACCTTTACGTGCATTGCCGACCTTGTAAAAACCTCTTACATCTTTTTGAGAGAACCTCACGCTGTAGTCACTTATGAAAACCTTCGTAGGGAATTCATTCCACAACGTAAGAGTTATAGGTAGAAAACTTCTCTGGTACCGCATAGTACGCGACCATTGTGGATGACCACGTCGGCGGCACATGGCGCGATTTTAGAAGGAAGTTATTGACATCATATAAAACAACTCCTTGGTACATACAAAACCCATTGTAAAATTGGGAGTACACACAATGGGAAGTACACTTTCTTATTAAAGTAACGAAGCAAAGCTATAATATGCTAAATTTCATGAATTATCGGCTTAACTGAAATCCTTAACGTTCGACCTGGCACATAGACTGTCTCTACACGTAGGCAATAAACTATCAAGACCCGATAACATGATTTTGCGTAGTAAATAAATTCACCGCTACTTGGGGGAAGAGATGCGGTAATTTAGAACGCGCAACTTAACAAGCTCACAGAATAACATCGCTTCACTCAATGGCTTAATGGTTAAAATAACCTCCCATTAGACACTAGAATCGAATCGCTGAGATATTTAGGGCTAAATCACTACATTTTGGTGAGTAAGGAGTGCCTTTATATGCCGCCAAGTGGTTTAGCGGCTTACGGACAAAGACATACATTGTTTATCGTATAGGTTTTGTGGACTTGCTATAAATATACAGGACAACTGATATGAGGTTGGAGTTGGAACAGAATGTTCCAGAGCCATTGATAGTTGCGTAATAAGTTTGCAATTTATAGTAGGTACATATTACTCTGGGTGTAAAACTCTTGGAATCTTCTTAGATCTAGCAAAAGCTTTCGATACTGTTTCTGTTCCCATTCTACTAAATAAGCTTGAAGCACTAGGAGTACGAGGTCTACCGCTGTCTTTGTTCTCAGATTATCTGACGGATAGAATCCAGAGATTAAAGATAGGAAATTGGATAAGTGACGAGATGCCCATTACTTATGGGGTTCCCCAGGAAAGCATATTGGGCCCAACGCTCTTTTTGGTGTATATAAACGGACTTTCTCAACAGGAACTTGTCCATGGCAAAATCTTTACATTCGCAGACGACACCGCACTTTTATTACGAGTATATGGAAACTCTTGGAAAGATGTGTTTCAGTCTACACAGATTGATCAAACGCTGACTGCTAATGTAACGATGACTAAATACCTACCATTTTCACTAACACACCAGTTGAGAATGCGCAAGCTTGCATTGCCAGAGGAACACCTGGCTCGTCAATTATATAACAATTTAATTATTTTTTTTAAAACTTTGTCGGCCATTTTGTCCATGTTCCTTAAGAAATATGATATTGGTTTTAAGACATTCCTATTCTACTTTTTTATGCTGGCACCGAATCTGAAGTAAAAATTTGAATATTCGAAAAAAAAGCGACACACGACACACACACACAGACAAACGCAGGCAAACATATAGATTTCATATAGGAACGGTGTTCCTGAAAAGCTCTTACCGATAAATTTTGTTCTGACTGTCCACACCTGTAACAACACATCCGGAAATTGTTCTTGTGGTTTTCTTCAAAGCTGTATCTCCATTAAGTATCTTGGCGTAACCTTAGATTCCTTACTCAATTTTAAAGCTCACATAACGTCCCTTACAAGAAGTTTACGAAAATTATTTTTTCTTTTTAAAATTTTGAGGCATGTGGCAGATCGCAAATTAGTAAAATCTGTTTATCTGGCATTAGCTCAATCTGTAATAAGCTATTGTATCACCACTTTGGGCGGCTCATCTAAAACGCACATGCTGGACCTTGAACGTGCCCAACGTGATATTAAAAGTGAGTGCTTTTCTTCCTTACCACCATCCCACCTATGATGTTTATCAGACAGGGGTGTGCTGACGGTGAGACAACTATATATATTGCTAACGACCCTAAAAATACACTCTGACTAAAACTACGACTTCAACATTGCTGAAGATAAACGAAAAAGAAGAAGAATCTGCCCGATAAATAAATTAAAAACTGGATTCGCAGATAAATTTTACTACTTTCTTGGTAGCTACCTTTATAATAAAATTAATGGTTCTCTTACTATTTGTTCACGATCAAAACATGTATTTTAAAAATAATTTCAACATGGCTGAACACTTTAGATTACGAGTCTACGGAAAATCTGCTCAAACCATTGACTTGAGGTTTGTTAATGCACATATATACCTATGTGTGCATGTATGCTGTATGTGTATATATATAATTCTAAATAGTTCATTCGTTCCTAAATCATTACATAATAATATAATACCTTATATAAAAATAACATATTATATATATTTAATTGTAAATATCATCCATAGAAATTCACGCGCACATATGCTCTTCACCAAACTAGAGTTGTATATATGTATGTATATCTTCACGTCAAGTCCCTTGCGGGGTAGGCAGCGAGAACCAAGCGCCATAAGACGCGGTCCTTACATACTCACTCGCTTCTGTAACATTCATAGCTCTTTTCATGCACGCTCGCCAGTTCCTGAGGCTCCTGACATCACCTTCTGATAAAACACGACCAATTGGACATGGAAGGAAAGTCTCAGTCTTCCTCGGCTTCTACATCCTGCCACTTACAAAGAAACCAGATACAGTTAAGTACATAAGTAGTATACAAAATATTTAGCTAGGTATATTAGTTAAATATTTTGTATACTATGTAACTGTATCTGGTTTGTTCATAAAATTAATTCTATTTGTACTTATGCATTGTACATCTGTTTCGTTATTCTTTCGTCCGGCATTCTTTCTACATATCCGAACCAACGGAGCATGCCTTTTCTTATCTTAACACCGATACTCTCTTTCAGACCAACTCTTTCTCTCACGTCCTCATTACGCACGCGGTGGTTTGTGGTGGATTTGTGGTTATGCCACAAATTTTGCGTAATGCTCTCAACTAGAATTAAAACTAATAATGTTTCATACAGACTGTAAACACATATAAACTGTACATGAAATAATTGCTAATCAGTGTAAATAGAGTACCCACGTATACCTTTCCATTTCAATTTTCATTTTGATTTTCTTAATAATTTTCTTTTGTTATTTTACCAATATGATCTTTGTACTTATCTGCTGACTCACGTCTAATAATAGTTTAACAAATCAAAACGAAGAAGGCCTGGTGACCTGTAGTAGGTACAGGTAAGAATTCTCTTACCTATGTCAGGCGCCAGATCTCTCCCAAATAGGGTTTGACTTTCTTGTAATGTAAAATAAAGAGGGTTAAATTGTAAGAGCAAACCTTTGGTGAGATGAATAAAGATTATTAATATTATTATATGTGTATTTTATATTTACTTAAAATGTAGCTTGCAGTGTACATATTTGTTGAATAGGATGGACGTACCATTTCCAAACCTGTTATTAACCACTCACGTATTTCACTCAAAAAGTAAATATTTTATGAATTCGCCCAACATCTGTATCATTTCTATAACTCCCTGTAGCCACAATACAGTTTTGACAATTTATACTTTTGTTAAATTTCATGAAATGACAATTAAATGAAGTAAAATGACTTCTTAGCTGGTTTGGGGCCCATACACCCACCCTATAAAGATAAGTATTTTTTTTATTAATAATACAAATGATTCATAAAAATAAGGACTATCCGGAAGCGTTTTTAAAATCGTTACGTTTCGTTTTTGATAAATATTACAGAACGTGGTATAAAAATAATCGAAGGCCCAAGTTACAACCAAAAGAATTACTTCTATTGAATTTTACTTATGTTACCATCTACGAGGCAACATTATGTAGATGTCGTTACATATATTGGTACTTTATTATGTTTAGTCGAATAGATTGGTAGTACTTTACACCACGTTTTGCAATAAATTAGCCGGGATATCTTTATTATTCCAATTCCTCTTCTAATTCTTCTTTACGAATAAGTGCTCCGAGTAGAGAAGAATCTGGCGGTAACCACTCACAGCTAGTGTTTTCCGTTGAACATACCTGTGAAATAAAATAAGCACTTAGTAATATTTAACAAATGGAATATGACGGAAAGATTAACGTAGATAAATATGGGAATAATTGTAAAATAATAAAAAAAAAGTAAATAGATAAGTATAGATAGGTCTATATCACACTATGCATTGCATACCATTGCATTTAAAGGTCTATTCAAGTTCTTTTTGAAGAACCTCATGTTGTACTCTTATTACATACACACACAAGCTAACAATTCTCGGAAGATTGTGTTTCCATTGTGCTTCCAGTGTGGGAGGATGAATAGTGAGAAGTGTGACTGTAGAAGGGAGCTGTGGAGATCATTTAGAATAACCCCTCTGAAATAACATATTGTATTTACAATCGAAAGAACACACAGTCTCCCCTAAATTTATCTTAAGGATAAAAAAACATTAAAAACATGCACGGTATTCAACCTTGTTTCAGGCATGTTTTTAATATTTTTGAAAACAATAAGTACCCGGAACGAACAGAAGAACAATAAACTAATTATTAAAACAATTAACACTGTAAGTTTAATTTTAGTAATTGATATCAAATATACCTACCTACGAGTACATAGAAATGACACGACAAAAATAAGTATTTTTAAAACACGTGCTCGTGAACCAGTATGACCCCAAACTCAAAGGGCTTACTGTGTTCAACTAATGAGATGATGTGACTATCTTCTGGCATCAGTTGAACTCCATGGTATTATTTTAATCTAGGCACTCCTTGCATTCTAGTGGCCCGTATGCTTGTTTTCGTCCATGTGTAATGTTTAAAAAACTTCCTGCTTTCCCGATTCCTGACCTCTATTATTCAAGTATCCTAATTAGGTACTTTTGCTACATTAGTTTAATATTTAACAGGTGGGCTGCATGTTTTTTTGCCTTCCGACGTTGAATTAAAAATATTTCATCAATCTCAATCAATTTTTCTCTTCTGTAATGTCATCCATATCCATAAGCAAACGTGCTTATGAAATCTCTAATGTCCCTTCCAATTTTTCCACGTCCTGTTACTAATGGGACCATGCTGTCGAGATTTTCTACTTAGCTATCTCCCATCCAGTTAATGATCTCATTTTTTCTTATTCTTTACCGTCTTTTCTACTTTATTTTATCTCACGTCCTTAGTTACATACTAGATTCAAGAGGCATGCCTTTAAATATAATATTACTATGCAGTTATTATTATTACAGTTGCAGTTGTGCCTATCCCGCTCGGATGCGGTGTGTCTATAGAATCATATAAAGGGAAAAATAAACTTCAACTATAAAAGGAATCTTATTATACGTTTTTATAAGGAATTACTTTTTAATGTAAATTTTGGAGACAGAAAAGATTCTCTTCTATTAATTAAAGTTCTAAAAAAATCCGAACTCATTTTTCACTGCTTCCAAACAAATCCATTATGCATCATACACATGACACCACGAAATTCCAATAGCAGAGAAGTATCATTTCTAATCAGTGACACTGTTGGTAGTGCTTGTATATTGATCTCCATACGTACCTATTTAAAGCCTCCGATTGAACCTTGCGGCTTTATCGGCGCCATGCCGTTGAATATTAAATCACTGTAGTCCACAAATGCCGTCGTATCGCTGAGATTACTAAATTTCATATAAATTCGCGTCTATTACAATATTTTTTTTTACCCTTACGAAACAAAACTATACCTTCCTTAGGAGAAAAAAACGTGATATTGAGATTTTCTAACTTTCATGATTAGTCAAACGGTTCTTGAATTTATCAATGTCAGATGATCAATGGTACATATCATAGATTACATTAGTTAATGATACTTTGTTAATCTTGGGAACAGTTACTATACCTACGATTAATAATATTTGGAAAAATGGTTCATCAAAAAGCAGAGATAGCAAATCTTAGCGAAAAATTAAATGAAATTACATTTATTGTTACGAATATTTATCATATGTACAAACAACGTAACAAAAAGTCTTCCTGCGACCACGGATGCTGCAAAGCATTTGAAACCTGACGCGTCATCAAAATAAATAAAACACGCGATACATCCGTTAAAAATTGATTAATTCAACGAAACAAAAACATGTGTACTTATTTCAGAATAAACCTTCGTTTTTAAGAATATATAAGTGCAAGATATATACGTGCATAGATAGTAGTTATAAGTACTTATATACCTATTAGGATTTAACAATCCGATCTAGTAAATAGATAATGATTGCCCATAACGAATCAGTTCATTACGATAGTTTAAGTATTTTTCGTAAACACCGACGTACAAAGTGAACATGGTCCATTGTAGTCATTTTATTGTACAATCGGAAGAACAGTGACGAACCCCGTGGCGGAATGGTTAGCAATGCTACTTGAATACCAAGGTTCGTGCGTTCGATTCTCACGAAGGACAAACATTTATCTGTATGTTTACACCAGGTGGTACTACAGTAATGACTACATTGTGAGGCATGCATACGGCCAACATCAGGATATGAGAAGAAATTTATAATCATATACAACGACCAATATTATTTACCTGGCATTTACAGCTAACGGCT
Source organism: Pyralis farinalis (assembly GCA_947507595.1). Taxonomy (NCBI): domain Eukaryota; kingdom Metazoa; phylum Arthropoda; class Insecta; order Lepidoptera; family Pyralidae; genus Pyralis; species Pyralis farinalis. Next base: position 15,089,525 of record OX382271.1, on the reverse strand, counting down.
TCAACGTAGTGGTAGACGTCAGTGCCGGATTCCACTCCTGGATCGCAATTACTGAGTTTCACAGATGTTGATTTTCTTTCATTGTGCCCACACATGGGATGATGATATACTTTGTAAGGGAACTGCCAGTCTGGTATCTGTTGTGTAAAATATCTATTTAGTTAGTTTTAGTTTCGATGAGCTCGGTGGCTCAGTCGTGAATGACGCGACTTTGACACCAACGCTCGTGGGTTCGATTCCCACACAAGTCAAACATGAACATGTATGCACGAACATGTCTGTTTGACTTGGACCGGATGTTTTAAGAGAGGTAGGGCGCATCAAAGTAGCACGTCTGGGGAAGTACCTCCACCTCACAGAAAACCGCAGCCAAATAACAACTCCCTAGAGGGTTGTTGCGTTCCCGCGTGTGAGTGAGGTCACCAGTAAGCTCCCAGGGAGTAGTTGCTGGGTAAGTAGCAGAGGAGGCATCGAGCGAGTGATACTTAATATATCTCAAGCGTTAATAGGCTACGGTACCCGCTTTACATCAGGTGGGCCGTATGCTTGTATGCCGCCCGACGTTGTATAAAGAAGAAGAAAGTTAAGTATTTCCGTGGGTATTCTACTTATATAATATAAATCAATAATCTTATCGCGAGAAGTGAAGATTCCCGCTAGGACTCACTTAACATTGATACTCGTATATTAAAAAGAGTGGCTCCATCAAAGCGCCTTCTGTCCTGATACGCAGATGAAAGGCACTGTAGTATCTTCTTTACTAACGTAAAAATTTTCACGATTGAAGAGCACTACAACAAGCAAAATGGCAAAGTGTGCGCACACAGTTCTAAAGAAGCCGCCCAAGTGGTCGGAAAGGTACGAGTATAACATGGTCATCAGCATGCGTCGGTAATAGTTTGGTGGGGGTGTCTTATCATGGAGTTACAAAGCTTCATTTTGGTGAAAAAGAAGTGGAGACTTCAGCTAAGGTGTATCAAGAGACTGTCTTGGGTAGTGTTGTGAAACTTCTCACCTATACGCTTTTAAAAAATGTACCGTGTATATTTTACAAGGCGCGAACTACTCAATACTGGCATGAATCCAACGTTCTGGACTTTATAAGAGCTGAAGACTAGCCCTCGTCTAGCTCAGATCTAAACCCCTTAGACTACAAATTATGGTCAGTTGTAGAGGACATGGCCTGCTCGAAACGATACGCCGACATGGAAACAGTGCGTAAATCCATAGTTTCGTGGCCAAACAGATTAAAGGCCTGTATCAAAGCCAAATATGGCAATTTCGAATGGAATATTTTTTGTTATTTTTGCGGAGACTTCCATAAATATGCACATATAAGTTTTATTAAGTTTACATTTCTTCATAAAAAAAAATACATGCATATTCATTTGTAACAGAAATTATGGCCGGACTAGGTAGATAGATGACTAGCGATTGTCCGCGTCTTCGCCCACCCCGTAGCGGGATGTTAAAAAGCCTATAACCTTCCCCAAGAATTGGCCTATCAAATGCAAAAATAATGTTTCAAATCCGACTGATGTAGCCCCAGCGTTTTAACGTTTTTGTCTGTTGGTCGGTTTAGCTCTGTTTATTACGAAAATACTTAAATATAAATAGCTACCATGTAACCTCTACAACTGTAAATAGCTACCATGATTAAATTGGTCGTGTTCTATCAGAAGGTGATGTCAGGAGCCCTAGAAACCTAGAGCGTGCATGAGAAGAGCAATGAATGTTAAAAAAGCGAGTGAGATATGTAAGGATCGAGTCACGTGGCGCTCGGTTCTCTCTGCCTACCCCGCAAGGGATGGCGTGAAGTTATAGATAGATAGATAGTTAAATGCTGCATAACTGACAGGGAATGTAAGTCAATAGAATAAGCGCGATCAAATGGTGGACATGTTTATATTTGTGTGCAGGAGTTTCGATTAGAAGGCACTTATTTTTTTTATACTACGTCGGGAGGCATACAAGCATACGGCCCACCTGATGTAAAGCGGGTACCGTAGCCTATTAACGCTTGCGATATATTAAGTATCACTCGCGCGATGCCTCCTCTGCTGCTTACACAGCAACTTCTTGGGAGCTTACTGGTGACCTCACTCACACGCAGGAACACTACAACCCTCTAGGGAGTTGTTATTTGGCTACGGTTTTCTGTGAGGTGTAGGTACTTCCCCAGGCGGGCTGCTTTGGTGCGCTCTACCTCTCTTAGACTATTTTACTTATAGGTCACATTTTTGTTAAGTTTAGATTAAATATGGACATGACTTTCATTTAGCTTATTACAGAAAGATGAAATGTTTTTTGATAACTTTACAAATAATCAGTGCAGTAATAGCCTAGTGGATAAAGAATCAGCCTTTTGAACAAATGGTCTCTGATTCCAATTTCGGTGTGGACATATATGTATATTTATATATAGATATGCTACCTTTTGCTCGCTGCTAAGCACGCGTAGATTGTGGAAATTTGACAGTCTTACTTATTTTTAAGTACAGTCAGCATTAAATAGTTATAGTAGAAGTACCAAATATACTTATTTCTGTAGTAATTAAGATATATCAAGATCTGTTTGGTTTTCGTTAACTATTTGATACTGAATGTATATACTCTAAGCACCTCTTTATACATAACAAATTTTATAAAAACATAAAAGTTTCAAGTCACTAACTTAAAACATATCTGTCAATCTTAGGTGTTGAATTTCTAAAAATCTTTTCTTATCTCTCATATGCCTTACAATAGGAACCTCTTGATGAGTCACTGAATTAGTCAGGGACTCCATTTTTATTAATAAAGATTGTAATTATCATTTGCTCGGCGGTGGAAAACAACATGGTGAGGAAACCTGAACGTCGCAAACTGTTGCATTTTCAGCAAATGTTTCAATACTCAAGCGATAATGTGCGGTGCATTGTCAACGTGAATCGGGTCGTATGCTTGTTCAACACCGTATGCGATATGTAACACATTATCACAGATCTTAATTCATACGCGGCGCTAACGCACGGTGGATAAGTTGATTAGTTTGTCGCAAGCTTATTTTCGTCATTTTGAATGAAAAATAATAATAATGTAAGTTTTATTTATTTAATTTTGAGTCTAGATATAAAAAACTTATTTTTCATACAAGCATGAATGAACTCGAATGAAGAATAAGATAAAAACTATTATTATTTATGTATTTATGTTTATGGCAGTAGGCAAATGGAGGCTCTCGGAGTTCTTGCTGAGAGTTACAAAGGTAACACAATTGATAATTAAACATTTCATAAATATATGTGTGTACCTCATAAGACAGACAATAGCCCCAGCAAGCCATGATCTTAATGTCGTCCCAGCATCGTCTGCCCATCTGGTCTGTCTGTACAGCTTTGATTGTATAACTCCTGGCTCGGCAGCGAGAACCCATGGTTGTTCCTGCACACCACAATAACAGACACCACGCCACTAATGTTACAGTTACGGTACTAAATTTTGATTTATTCCAACAATCCATTTTTGGCACAAATATTAAGAATTCTTAAGAAATTAATTCTTAAGAAACGGCGAACATTTACGAATCTTTAGCTTCTTTGAAATATTACGCTGAAAACTGTTTTTATAAAGGCAAACATGTACGTCATCACATTTCTTCCGGCTGAGTTCACCCAAGAATGGTTTTCATTTCAAACCATTAGCTTCGCAATTAAGCCGTTACACTCTGAATAAAAATAACACCTATTTTCGCAGGATATATTTGAATAAACAGAAGTTTTTTTTATTCCCTACCTATCTAGATTTGCATTGTCTGGGAATAAGTTTATCTTTATACTGCACGTACTTACCAATTAATCAAATTTTAAAGAAAGCCGTTTATTGTGATCGATGATATTAATTCAGTCGTGAATTATATATAGTAGTATATATGAATTACCTTTTAAGAGAGGTACCTTCACTTAACAGAAAACCGCGGTTAAGGCGACACATCGAAAAATTAGACCAACTTTCATCGAATAGTATAGGCCAATGACTAAACTGACGGATCTAAGATTTTAATATAAATAACTTCATTTCTTTATCTTGAATTTGCTTGCTCAAATACGCGATTGTGTAAAATTGATTCGATAATAATTACTTTCGAAAACACCTCCTGAAATTCATTATTTTTGAAATTACAACGAAGTTGTTCTGTTTATACGCTTCAAAATTACTTAAATCTATTAGTAATATCTATGTTTATAATATGCTTGCTGCATATTTTGATAAGTGAAACATGAAATTTTTTAAAAATATTTAAAGTTTCTGACAATTTCTAAGCGATCACATTCGTCTTGGGTGCTACGTGTTTTCGACCTTATTGTGCGGTAATGAGGATTATAAACGCGTTGACTAACTACATCCAGCCAGTCCGGCTGCAGCCCGCTTCGAGGTAAGACCTATGTCGACTGTCTGCTCGAGCTCGCTCCATTTACATCGCGACACCGAAGTTTTTATAATTAATAGTTGTAAATATTCAATATTAGAGTATTTAGCGTAAGTGTATTATTATTAGATATAAGTAGTAAATAATATTATAGGTTTATATATATTTATTATACTGTTGTAATAATGGGGAACACTAAAAAGAAAATATATAGAATAAAAATACAAAGAAAATGTTCGTAGAATGGGGGAGGCGAACAAGACAAGGTATTTATTTTTTTTAATTATTATATTCATTAAACATATTATAATAACATTGTGTAGACATATTTCTAGTTTTTAGAACAGTTCCTAGGTATGGTTGGCCCAAGCTATTTAATTCCTCTTCAAACTTTTTTTTAATTTTGCTTACTTAATAACTCTATATAAAACTGCATTAATTAAATAAGAGTAATTTTTTGCAGGAATAAACAGTAACATTTGATAATTGGTATACATTATCCACAGGCTGACCGCGTACCTATATAGGACGTCAAACTCCTATTATGTCCATTATAATCTGACCGAACTCCGACTTAGAAGTTGTACGTCGGTGGAGGTCAGGTTACGTTGGAAATTTATACCAATAAGGTTCGCGTTCTCAGCACATAGCAACCAGTGGAGACTCTTTATTTCTTTGTATTAAAATAAAAACTTATAAAATAGAATATTTTTGCTGTTTTGTTTTTTAGGAGAAACTTACTAAATAAACATATTCCACTAGAAGAATCACTACTCGATTTATATGCTACTTTAACGTAAGTGTCATACGGGACGACAAACTCATAGTAACCATTATAAGCTCACCGAACTCCGACTTAGACATTGTACGTAGGTGAAGGTTAGTTTACGTTGGAAATTTATCCAATCAGAAGATAGAAAACCAGTGGAGGTTTTTTTTTTTTTTGTATTAAAATAATTACTAGTAAAATAGTATATTTTGATAGTTTTTAAAAAAACTCGGTATGTTTCATGTTAAAGAAGCGAGCGAGGTGTGTAAGTACGGAGTCATGTGGCGCTCACGAGTGATTTAGCGTGAAGATATAGATAGATAGTATACTTATACCCATGGTACTCGTGAAAACAAATAATATTTACTATGAACCAACACTGAAAACACAAAAAAATCATCTATTCTATACATTGTGGTTAGTATTGAACTATTGTACGGATTAGATTTATTTTGCAACATCAGAGATGGTCCTGGTTCTTTCTTCTTGAGAGTTTAATAAATAACAAGGAAACGTACAACAATACAAAACACAGAGTATACATAAGTAAAATACAATAAATGTCATTATACTGAAGTTAAAGTTATGAAACAGCAAGAAAATCATTTGTCACATGTTTTTTTTAAATATGAATAGATTATAAAATCTATTTGTATATATGTATATTAGGGTGTCCCTTATTTTTCAAAGTTTTTATTTTCTAACGCATATGTCTTAGTTTTGTTCATTTGCTTTTAAAACACTCGGAAATTATTTTTTAACTTATTTGGATTACGATAATCCGTGCCCAATTACATCGAAACATGTTCATACAAGTTGCGCGGCAGTGCCGCACGTACTCGCGGTATTCATTTGTTCAAATTCAAAGTCAAAATCTTTTTATTCCGTAAAAAATGGCTACATTTGTTTGGAATCGTCACATTTTTTTTCCCTACCGTGCAGTTTATGACTAGGTGAGCACTGATAAAAATACTGCCAAAAAACTCAGGCATCCCTCTTTTGGTATCCAAACAAATTTACATATTTTGTTAATTACATTATAATTGGATCGACTCACTCCCAGGCATTTTTATCATTAATATAGTCAGATACTTTATAATATGCCCTGCTACACAATTTGGCTTTAAATTAGTTTTAAATTTGTTTATTGACAAATCTCTTATATTGCTGGAAGTTTGTTATAGAACCGTATACATTGCCCCATAAAATAATTACTTGTTTTGTGGAGACGGCTTGTATATAACACAAGATTATGCTTATATCTAGTATTTATGCTATGAATATCACTCTTTTTACAAAATGAGTCTATGTGTTTATGGACATACAAAAGATTTTCATAGATATATTGCGATGCGACTGTTAAAATATTTATTTCTTTGAATTTTTCTCTAAGGCTCTCACGGGGACCAAGTTTGTAGATAGCTCTTATGGCTCTCTTTTGCAATAAAAAGATGGTGTTAATATCCGCGGAGTTACCCCAAAGAAAAATTCCATATGACATAATACTATGAAAGTAGCTGAAATAAACTATTCTAGCCGTATCAATATCAGTGAGCCGTCTAATAGTTTTCACTGCATAAGCTGCAGAACTTAGTTTTCCTGATAATTTTTCAATTTGTGGGCCCCTTTGTAGTCTGGAGTCAATTGTTATACCCAAGAACACAGTTGTCTCCACAGAGGCTAAATTAGTTCCATTAACATGTACATTGGTAGCCACCTGCCTTACATTAGGTGTTGAGAACTTAATTACTTTAGTCTTTTTATCATTTAAAAGCAGATTATTAACACTAAACCAATGAATAACTTTAGAGAGAGCATCGTTAACTTCGTCATAATTACCTAACCGTCTATTAATTTTGAATGTCAGTTATTCTCGTGATTAATACGTAATGTTTTAACTTTTATAAAATGGCAGTGGAATTGAGAAGCAATAAATCAAGTATTTTCTTAGTTGGAGACGTAAATTATCAAATAATAGGCGCAAAATTACCGTCTAACCGTCAAGTTCTTCCTGTACTTTTTTATAAAATTCGCGAAGTTAAATTGACTGTTAGTGAAAGCGCATACCTAGTCATTCGAGAGTGTATTATATTTAGGGAAAAAGCTAGGATCCCTACCAGAGCTATACCTAACTGTGTAAAATAACTTGTGAATCTTCACCAGGAGGGAGTTGCAAAAAAATTCCAATTTTCTATTTCAATTTCAATCTAATTCAATCTGATAATTTTATTTCTCTTATTTATTCGAAATAAAAAAATCCTGTGTTTACTCGGCGCTATCAGCCATTATGACACTCGAACATCTATAACTTCAAGCCAAATCCCTTGCGGGGTAGGCAGAGAGAGCCGAGCGCCACGTGACTCGATCCTTACATATCTCACTCGCTTCTTTAACATTCATTGCTCTTCTCATGCACGCACGCCGGTTTCTAGGGCTCCTGACATCACCTTCTGATAGAACATGACCAATTTGGTCATGGTAGGTAAGTCTTGGCCTTCCCCGGCTCCTACATCCTTCCACTTTTGCATTGTATATCTGCTTCGTCATTCTTTCATCTTGCATTCTTTCTACATGCCCGAACCATCGGAGCATGCCTCTTCTTATTTTAACACCGACGCTCTCTTTCAGACCAACTCTATTTCTAACATCATCATTACGAATACGGTCTACAAGCCTTACGCCACAAATATTGCGCAGCGCTCGCATTTCAACCGCGTTTATTCTACTTTCATGCTCTTTCTGCCATACCCAACTCTCGCTTCCATAAGTTAGCGTTGGGACCAACACTGCATTGTGTATAGCGAGTTGTGCCTTCTGGCTCACACTATTCCCAGCACTCACTCGTCTTTCCACATCTGCGGTGTACCTTCCATCCCTGCTGAAAGCGCATCCAAGATATACAAACTCATCCACTTGTTCCAACACTTCATCATCAATCGTAATCCTTACATTAGTTCTGGATTCTTCTCTTTCAAATACCATTATCTTTGTTTTCTTCGCATTCAGTAGTCAGCCTTTCTCCATACAGTCATCTTTCATCGCTGTGACCAGTGTTTGCAGTTTAGATGGTGTATCTGCTAACTAAACATATGTGTCCGAATCAACAAATGGCCCGCTTTAGCCTCTCGATAAACAATGTTGTATTATGTAGCTAGTGTTTCATTCTTCTTAAGGGGGATACATGCCGTCCAGTGGCGCCTCAAGGAATAAAATATCGTATCTTAGCGTGGAAGATAAACATTATAAAGTCATGTGTTGCGTGTGTTACAAATACAATAACGTACTTTTACGTCATTAAACCAACAATTGAAATGTTTTGCTTTCGTTGTTATAGGCATAATTGCCAAAAAACGGCCTCTTTTAGCACTTTTGCTTATAACAACGATAGTGGAATATTTTGAGTGTTGGTTTAATGACGTAAAAATACTTTACTATCTTCGTAATAAATGCAACATAAGATTTCATAATGTTTATCTTCTATGCTATAATATGTTTTTTTATTCAATGAGGGCGCCACTGGACGAGACCTAAGTAAGAACAACATAGATACCAAGACATGTTAACTTATAGAGATATAAACATAAAACGATGTCATTGATTTCTCTTTCAATAAACTTTTAAAAGTGAATACGTTTCTGTAGTTTTTTATTACTATTATTACTATTGTTTTCTGTCTAGCTTAAATAAATATGTTTGGTTCAGTATGTATAAAGCTAAATAATAATGAAATCAATATTTTTTATTAAATATTGATATTATAAATTTTATTTAAGTGTGACGCGACTCTGTAGCTTTTCTGTTCGTTTGCATTGACTATACGTTGACCCCAGGTTACCTATTAGGCGCTAATTTCAAATTTTACAAATCGAGCGTCGAGTGTCAATTGAGGGGCGCGGGGTGATTGGGCGGAGCCATTTTAAAGCTTCACGATCGAGGTGTCGCCTTAAATAACGTCTCCCTGGTTGTATTCGTGTCAGTCAGTGAGGTAACCAGTAAGTTCCTAAGGCGATGCCGTGTTACCTGCCGCTAACGACGCGCGCTAGCGATACTTCCTGTATGGCAAGCGTTCATGGGATATGGTAACGATACTTACATCTAGTGAGCCGTATGCTTCTATGTCTCCTGATAATGAATAAATAAATTAAAATATTTTTTTAAGAGACGTAGGGTGCATCAAAGCAGACCGTCTGGGGAAGTACCTCCATCTCATAGAAAACTGCAGCCAAATAACAACCTAGAGGGTTGTTGTGTTCCTGCGTGTGAGTGAGGTCACCAGTAAGCTCCCAAGGAGTTGCTGTGTAAGCAGTAGAGGAGGCATCGCGCGAGTGTTACTTAATATATCGCAAGCGTTAATAGGCCACAGTACCCGCTTTACATCAGGTGGGCCGTGTCATTGTATGCCTCCCGACGTAGTATAAAAAAACGCCGCGGCTCGAATGGCACTAATACGAAAGTAAGATTATACGGCCGGGTGTTACTTAATTCATCTGTGTAGGATCAATTCTAGTGATTGAATTGAACTATGCCTGTTTTACAGAGTCGGGTCAGAATATATACAAGCAATGACAAAACTGATGTAAAGTAGCTGCCGTAACCTATGCTCGCTTAAGTACTTAGGTTCGTGTATGACAAATGTTGTTTCAGAATCGCTTAAAAACAATTGAAGCCATGGAATTGAACAATGAATACTAATTTAAGCTCGCGTGTTGGGCCCCTGCGCTGCTAGCATCTCATATGCTTAGCGGAACCTTGTTCACTCGCAGTTACGCAACGACCGTCAAGAGAGTAGATTTTGTCTTGCGGTTTTGCGTGAGTTAGTAGTACAGCTAAGTGCTGGTATGATGCGCCCTCTTCACTTTCAACAGAGCTTGACGGATCGCAGATGACCACAGCGTAGTGCCTACAGATCAATGCAATATCTAAAGTATCCTCATGGCGTATCCAGCAAATAAAACTTACTACCACTACCAAGTAACAGGGAGAAGAAAGTAAGATAAAGCTATTGTTGTCATATCAATTAAAATTAACATTAGAATAGAGATAATTTAAATATGAGATAAAAACAAAAGCCAGCAGAATTGCGTGTACTGTGACATACGAATTTGTCATTCTAGTGGTAACACTGTTATCTCATGTACATTCTAATGTAGTACATAGAGTATATATATATATATATATACTCTATGTACTATATATATATATATATATATATACCTGTGTACGCTATGTACCCATCGTAGAAACTACAACACGGATTTCATTGGGTATATACTCGTATATACCCACCTATATATAAAGTTGATTGTTACTTGCCGTAGTCGGGCTTAGATTCGAAAACTTAATTTTTATTATTTCATACTTTTATTTAACGTTTTTAGCTTATAATCAGTATAAGAAAACAATTTGGTACTTATTATCTATATTTATTCATTTATGAAATTAAAATCTAAATCGGATCATAAATAAAATAAAAACATGCAGATTATTGGTTTTTGAAATTTAAATAAGTAACTAATTTAAAAAACATATGTGAATTAGGATCAAACTTAATAGAACACAGATCGAATTATCTAAATGCGTAGAAAGAAAGAAACATGTGCAGTGAATATGGAATCTTCTCCTTTCAGAAGGTTCTCAATTCTAACCGTATGTCCTTTTGTTAGTTGGTTATGCCCAGCGTCGGACTGGCCATATAGTCAAGGTGGCATTTGCCAGCCGGGCCCCAGCCTTCGCGGGCCCCCCACGAACCTGGCTTGCGGCAACCGTAGGATAGCGCGCAGGCTAGGTCCCAGCTCTTGCGACCTAAATGTAACTAAAACTAGATCAGATAGTTCGTTCATACAATTAGAGAGAAATGGAATGGTTGAAACTTGAACCGGAGCAAGCCATCTCCTGAAAGTAGTTTTGATTTTTTTGCTGAACTGCGATAACTTTTGATCGAATCAACTTATTTAGACGTGTATCATTATAGCATAACGCATTACATTTTACATTGTTTCATATTCTATTCTATTTCTGTCTACAAAGTCATTATTAATACAGCTTTAGTTAGAATAAATGAAAAATTTGGAAAAATTCATCTGCAACGAAGATTTAATGAAAGATGCCGCTTGTTTGGACCCGAAAAACTTCAAGAAAGTCAACGAAAATGGGATTCCTAATGACGCACTAAAAGTCTGTCGCATCAATTGCAAATGTCGATCGAGAGTTGCTGTCAAAAGAACTGGAATCTTTTGCAAATAATTTCATGAACTGTCTAAAACTCTTTGGGATGAACTCATTTCTTCTAGGCAACATAAGCAAGACTCAGATTCACAAAGTGAAGAAGAAGACGACGAAGATGTCTTAGACCAAATAACAAAGGACGCCATGTGTTTTTTCAGAAGTGGTTTGGACGTCTGTCAAAGTTGCATACCATACCATGCGCATGTAAACGTTTATCACAGTATAACATGCATGGATATCGGCATGTACATCACCTTATAAGTTGCATATTGTGTAATTCACACAATTTCATTCACGCAAGTGATTTTCAGCGTTGAAGCGCATTAAAACGAGACTTTGCTCTCTACTGGGGCAAGCACTGTTGGATGCGTTGATTATATTAAACACAGCATCGGATCTAATCAAGGATGACGAGAACAGCAGCTTTTACGATCGAGTCATTAACTGCATAGCTAAAGTTCTCCTCTTTTAAAAAAAAATATTGATTGGCTAGCTTTATATATTATTAGTTAATAGATTCAGGCGTTACTTTGCGAAAGTCAAATCTATATGCAATTTGATCTAACCTGCTTTGCGTGCTTCCGCCACCAATTAGTTCATGCGGCCTAGCGCCGGCCGGCACCCACCCACTACTGTTAGTACTTGGTACATGCCGACGCTGCCATGGCTGCTCCGGTAGTCTCTGCCTCGGCTGCTGCGGTCGTCCGTCATCTGGAACAGAATCCGCATGCCCCCACCACCACCGTCGCTGCCACGACTGGCCTGGTCGTCGCTGCGACACGTGTTTCGCCTCTCCACGAGGCATCATCAGGCGTTGTAGACGTTAATCGTAAGAATAACATGCTACAAGTGACAAATCCATCGCAGTGCCGTCCCTTATATTGAATTGAGGGTGGGGGTGGATGGTGTGAGCGAAAAGATATTTAAAACCATTCCCCACTATTAAATATCTTTTCGCTCACACCATCCACCCCCACCCTTTGTTGTGCCGTCTGGCTCAGGATTTTACTAAACTAAAGAAGTTTTCCCAACGCTCCATTCACACTATTCCCATCACTCACTCGTCTTTCCACATCTGCGGTGTACCTTCCATCCCTGCTGAAAGCGCATCCAAGATATACAAACTCATCCACTTATTCCAACACTTCATCATCAATCGTAATCCTTACATTAGTTCTTGATTCTTCTCTTTCAAATACCATTATCTTTGTTTTCTTCGCATTCAGTAGTTAGCCTTTCTCCATACATTCGTCTTTCATCGTTGTGACCAGTGTTTGCAGTTCAGATGGTGTATCAGCTAATAGCACGGCATCGTCTGCATACAGCAGACAGTTCACCACTAGGTCACCCATGCGCAATCCCACATTCGTTGACCTTATTCTCTGCAGACAACTATCGAGATACAGGATAAACAGCCTAGCAGATAGCATGCATAGACACCAATTCTGACATCAAACCAGGGTGACATGCCACCATCTATCCGCACACATGCTGAGCCATCCTTGTAAGTGGACTTTTTTTTATTTTTTTTTTTTTTTTATTGGGGACACGGCATGTGACATCCAGGGCCTACTTGATGGGCTGCAGGACACTGGTGTCCAGGAATAGCAGCCACGAAATACCATGCACTTCATGTCGTCTCGTGGCGTCTACTATGCCGGCCTTGAAGGTGCCTCTTTATATTCCTCTTAAAGAACCCAATGTCGAATACGTGTGGAGCCGGAAATACATCGCCGGGAAGTCTATTCCACCGGTCAGCAGTTCGGCACAAAAAGGATTGACTAAACCTTTTTGTGCGAGGCAATGGGATAATATTCTCGACTGTGTGAGAATGTGCTCGCTGTGATGGACGGTAGTTCCGGTACTTGAACGGGGAAGGAGGAATAAGGCTGTAGAGTTCCTCCGAACATTCACCATGATATAGTCGGTAAAAGTGACTCAGCGCGGCGACCTCTCTGCGGAGCTCCAAAGGCTCAAGAGATGCTCCCAGCTTAGGGTCGTCAATAATCCGGACCGCTCGCCTTTGCATTGAATCAAGGGCATCCATCAGGTACTTTGCGGAGCCTTCCCAGAGATGCGAACAGTATTCCACACACGGTCGGATTTGAGCTTTGTAAAGCAACAGCCGTTGTGCGGGTGTGAAATACTGCCGAACCCTGTTCAGCACTCCAAGTTTACGAGAGGCGTTCAATATGACATTTTGGATGTAATCCCTGTGATTCAGATCTGAACGCAAGTTTAAGCCGAGAATCGATAAATGGTCGCCGATGGGAAGCGAGACGTCAAGGAAAGTTGGGGCCGGAGAAAACGGGTCCTTCTTAGTGGAAAACGCACAGGCCTGGGTTTTATTTGAGTTAAAATTTACAATATTTTGGTCACCCCAATGAGTCACTTCATTCAGGACGTCATTCAGCCTAAAGATCACCGTCTCCCGCAGTTCCCGGACGTCATTACCCCTGATCCCGGCGTGACCCTCATATCCCATATGTGCCGTGCTGTCATCAGCGTAACAGTGGATGTTGCCAATTTGTAAAAGGTCATTAATATGTAGAAGAAAAAGCGTTGGTGACAGCACGGAACCCTGGGGAACGCCAGCGTTCACATGCATGAGCTCAGACGTACAGCCATCAACCATGACTCGAATACTACGCTCATGCAGGAAGCCAGCTATCCATGCACAGAGCCGGTCGGGAAGCCCATAGGCCGGCAGCTTAGAGAGTAGCGTTTTGTGCCAGACCCTGTCAAAAGCCTTAGAGATATCCAAGCTCACAGCCATGGTCTCTCCATAACGGTCGACAGCCTTCTCCCACAGATGAGTTAAATAAGCCAGAAGATCACCAGTGGAGCGTTTTGGACGGAAGCCATACTGTCGATCACTAAGTATGTGATGATCTTCTAGATAATGGAGCAACCGCGTATTAAGGATCCTTTCGAGGACCTTGCAAAGCACCGAGGTTACGGCTATGGGACGATAGTTATTAGGGTCCGACCTATCTCCCTTTTTAGGGACAGGCTGCACATTGGCCACCCTCCAAGAAGCCGGCACAAGGCCTGTGGAGTAAGACAGTCTAAAAAGGCGCGTCACTACTGGAGTTAACTCCGCTGCGCACTGTCTAAGGACCAGAGCGGGAATACCATCAGGCCCACTAGCCTTATGCACATCGAGTGACCGGAGTATTTTGCGAACATGACGCTGCCGAATTTCCATGTCAGGCATAGAGCTTCCGCAAGGTTCCAGCACAGGTGGCTGAGCACTACGGTCGTCAAGTTGTGAGGCACAAGCGAACAAATTGGCCAGCAGATCAGCCTTCTCCTGCGGTGAGTTGGCGAGCGTACCATCTGGCTTTTTTAGTGGCGGTAGTGACGAGCGACAAAAGTTGGACTCCACGGATTTGACTAATTGATAGTACGAACGGCTACCCGTGGGGCATGCCATCAGCTGATCTCTTATCCGTGTTTTTCGTCTTGCCTCTGCTCCTTTGAACGCCTTCTTGCAGGATCTGGTCGAGATGTTGTAGGCAGACTTTAGGGACTTCTCGTTTGGATCTCCAGCAGCACGGGCCCTTATCCATGCTCGATACGCTGCTTTTTTAGCAGCCACAGCCTCACTACAGTCCCGATTGAACCAAGGCCTGCGCCTACCACTGCTGGCAATCACTGAAGAAGGAATGTAGTATTCCATCCCCAGTTTGATTTCCTCCGCTATGGCGTCAGCGCAAGCCGAGGGGTCGTCGACTCCGAAGCATCGATTCGTCCAGGGGACAGAGGAGTAATAATTTCGCAGTCCGTCCCAATCTGCCGAGGAGTAGTGCCAGACCCGCCGTTCACTCTTAAGCATGGGAGGCGGGGATGGGCGGGGCACTTTAGATGTCACCAGGCAGTGGTCAGAATTACCCAGAGGAGCCCCAACCGAGACCGCATACTCAGTGGGATGAGTTGTCAGAAACAGGTCCAGCAATGACGGAGACTGATCAGTCCGTCTTGGAACTCGAGTTGTATCGGTTACTAATTGAGTGAGGCCATGCATCAGTGAGAAGGAATGGGTGGATCTACCCGCATGATCCGTCCTGTGAGAACCCAGCCACGATTCATGATGAGCATTAAAGTCTCCCAGGACGACCAGCTCGGCCGTTGGGAAACGTCGCTGTGCGTCGTCGGCTGCCCGACTAAGGTAATCAAACAAACGGGACGTTTCCAAATTCCCCGAATGAGACCTATAAACGACAGCGTACAGTCGAGATTGGGTACCAAGATCTACGTGTACCCACAGAGTGGAAAAGTTAGGGTCCTCCAAACAACGCAAACGGAGACAACAAATATCCGACCGAATATATACACACACGCCGGCACGAGCTATGAAGTTTTCTTCTAGCCCATAACCAGGATATTGGAGGTCGAAGGAATCAAGCGGTCGTAATATTTGGGTCTCCGTAAGAAACAATAGAGCTGGCTTGGCTGTCTCCAGATGTTGGTGGACAGCACTGAGGTTGGCTCTGATTCCACAGATGTTCGTGAAATCGACTCCAAACTGCACAGCACGGAGCAGTGAACCGCCAATCCCATATCTCGGCAATATGTACCACAGTTCCTTTCGCACAACCCTATCAAAGGCTTTCTCAAGATCCACAAAACCGCAGAAAACCTTTTGGCTATGGCCAGATGCTTCTCTACGATATTACGGAGCGAGAAAACTTGATCCGTACATCCCCTTCCATTTCGGAAACCTCCTTGTGCGTCCCACGGCATTTCATCGGATTTCACCCTCATTCTCCTTTCAATCGCCTTTCCATATACTTTTGCTGCTAAGCTGATCAAACTGATGGCCCTATAGCTGGCGCAGTCCATGCGTGACACCTTGCCTTTATACAAGGGCACGATGACTGCGCGTCTCCAGTCCATTGGGACCCTTCCAGTTCTCCAGCATAGGTTGCATAAGTACCAGAAGGCGTCCCGGATGTAAGTGCCACCTAATTTGAACATCTCAGCTGTGATCAGATCAATTCCCGCTGATTTTCCATTTTTCAAGCTTCGTATCGACCATTCGATCTCATCCATAGGTATGCCTTCGTCGGACGCCGTCAACGTGGAGTAAGCATCCGACTCACTCTCATTGTCAGCGTCCGAGGCATACTCATACATTTCTTCAAAATATTCACTCCACCGTTCTAACACTTCCTGAGTGTTCGCAAGAATGATACCAGCTTTAGACTTTATCTTATCCATTCTAGATGCCGACGAACCACTCCGAGACTTCTTTACCTCTCTCCAAAAGAGTTTGGTATTTGCCTCGAAGTTTTTCGTCAGCCTCTCTTCCTCATTCATAATTTGTCTTTTACGCTTCTCTTTCACAAAAGCCTTGGTTTCATTCTTGCATAGACGGTACATTTCTTTCTTCTTTTCTCTCATATTTTCATTTAAGGGCAAAGGTGATACGTAATCCAGCCACGCTTTCCTCTTTCTTGCTACGGAGGATTCAACCTCCGCATCCCACCAGGCATCTCCTTTCGCTGTTTTACGTCTCTTTGCGCATCCACATGCTTCTTTTGCACTATCCACCATACTTTCTTTCAAAACTTTCCAACAATCATCCACATCTGAGTCGGAGAGGCTTGCATTTGCAAGTCTCTCACTTACTAGATGCACATACATTCTCCTTACACTTTCATCTTACAATTTTTCGCTCATTATCCTTTCATGAACTCCGAAAGGGATACGCACTCGCCAGTGCCTCCACTTCCTAAAAAGGCCCACAAACCGGCTTACCACCAGGTAGTGGTCCGTCTCAAGAGTGGGGCCTCTAAAGGCTCTTGTATCCACTATAACATTTCGGAGACGTCAATCTATTAAAATCAAATCAATTACACTTTTTTGGCCATTCCTTCTCCATGTAATTCGACATGAGGAGGTTTCGTTCCATACATAAATCTAGAATTGACTTACCTGCTTCGTTCACTCTCTTATCTCCATACGGACCAAGAGCAGCTTCATAGCTGTATCGCTTGGTCCTAACCCATCCATTCAAATCTCCACACATAATCACTCTTTCATTTCCTTCAACTAAGTCCAGAACATCCCTCACAGACTCCCAAAAAGTCCCAGTTCTTGAGCACACGCTGAGCTTACGGGAGCGTATGCTGCAACCAGAAATACTCGCGTGATGCCCAGTTTAATACGAACCCAGAGATGTCTAAGCCCTACCAAACAGTAATCTCTTACACCAGTGGCTAAGCGAGAGGAGAGTACGACACCTACACCAACACTGGCATGATCGTCCCGGTCTACCCCAGACCATAGGGCCACCATCCCATATTTAATATACATGTTTGAATTGTGTTATACATAAGGTGTTTTTTTTTATATGCCCGAACTTCAATGGGAGAAAGAATATCGTTTATTTGTTACGATAGACAAGAAACTTCGTGTCCCGGCATCGTTAAAAAAGTTTGAAAAATCAAATAAATAAAGTGCCTACTTGGTTCATGGTGCATAATGATTGCCCCGTCATCATCATCATCATCATCAGTTGTTAATAATTCAGTTTGACGGGGTCGATGCACGGGTCGCGGGTCTAATCGAACACGCCATTTACGTAGCGACGACCACAGCGTTTATAGGCTACGATAACCACTTTACATCAGGTCGACCGTACGCCTCCCAACGTTGTATTAAAAAAAGAAATAACTTCTGCAGTGATGTTATTAGACTCGCGATAACATTTGGAGATACTCCTGATTATAGTAACGACGTCCAGGCATGATTACGGTCAGACGTACTAGTGTAATGCGCGCCACTGGGAAACAATGATGGCCGCTCGCGCCGCGCGTGCGCCTTGTGGCGTAGATGACGTATGCGCGGGAAGGCGTATTGTACCTGCGTACCGTACTGGAATGCTTGTATTTTCCTAGCTGGTTGGTTTCATACAACAGAAAGCTATTTTTTATGACGGATTTTATTTTTCTATGGAAGAATTTGTAACACGGGGGGCATAAAATATATTTATTATTATAATCAGCATACATAATACTATTTCCCATTTCAATTTCAGCATATTATTTAAGAACACCATATATAATACAAAGGCCAATAATAGGACTTCATTGCAAAAGTAACCAAGCACTCAAAGGTTGCTATTTTATGTAAATGTAATTTAAGAACAAAAACAATATTTAAAGGTATGTAGTAGGTAATGTTCATATGTATTAAAAATAGGAAATAAAATAACCTACAGCCCATTAATGGTAGAGGAGAGACTACATAATTAATATCAGTCTCTTGTGTCTAACAATTTACAAAGAACGGATTTCTTAAATGTGTGTTTAATATAGGTAATTAATAATTATTGGAATATCTATCAGGTTACTATACAGGTTACCTTGACCTTGAACTGAGCTCGGGTTATATGAAACTCGCCTATTAAGGGAAGTCATTTTGTACTAGTAGTGGGTAACCTGATGTGCTATTGTCCGTACCTAATAATTTATTACATCGTTGATAATTAATTTTTATAATTTGTTTATCTCAATTTGAATTAAACAATTTTTAACGGAAGTATCGCGTATTTTATTAAATAAATGTTATTAATAAATACATAATAAAATTAAATAAAAATAAAATATAATAAAATTTTATTAAATAATAAAATAAATAAAATACGCGATACTTCCGTTAAAAATTGTTTAATTCAATGTGTAACAATCGCGAAAACCTAAGACAATACTTTGTTTATCTCAATTTGTATATCTCAGTATTTTCCGATAGTATCCCATCTATCATCATATAGTCTCGGGCCCCGGGTTTGTGGTCAGCCACCCGGGCCCTTCCGGCCCAGTCCGACCCTGGGTTATGCTATATGTTTCCAAATTTAGTGAGGCTATTTATTCAGTTATTTCAATGAAAGTCATGTAATGGAAGGGTTAAGGGTTTAAATGAAAGAAAAATGTACCGAAAAATGTCAAAATTGTTCTGACTTTTAAAATGATATAACTTATTCCAATGTATATACTATTAATACTCGTATTATAAATGCGAAAGTTTGTATGTATGGATGTTTGTTGCTCTTTCACACTTAAGCGGCTGAACGGATTTGAATGAAATTTCGCACGTAGATAGATTATGATCTGGATTAACACATAGGCCACGTTATATGATTCCACGCGGGCGGAGCCGCGGGCAGCAGCTAGTAAAATATAGTTTTGAGTCCTGTGGCCCACGCTTCACTCTGTCTGTCTACTTCGGAAGGGAATTTTATACTTATACTTGATATTGATAGATATGTCGGAGCGTTGTCACAGCGGCACCCTCTTTTATCTATTTGCTGTATGATGTATTAGAATAACTTTATTGGTTTGTAAAGCGCTATCTATCGCCAAGAATTGGGAACATCAAGTTGTTTACTTGGGTGGGGTCGTTACAGCTGGCGTGAGCCGCTAGGGGCGCTGGTATCGCGAGCGGAAGGGAGGACCATGGTATCGACACTTTTGTTTGGACCGTCGAACGGCACGCCTAGCTATAATGAATCCATTACGTTTTCAATTTGAATCCATTCTAATCGTGTTAAAGTGAACACAGTGTTCAACTGTAATTAAATAATCAACGTGTATACTTCGTGTCCTGCGTATAATTTTCGCCCTAACATCATGTCGGACCCTCTTGATAGCGAGCCCACACATCTGACCTTGTCATCTGAAGCTGGGATGAATCTCAACGTCCCATATGAGGACAGCGTCGAAATGCGTGAAGAACACCGCGATCATCAACCACGACAGAAATCATCAAACAGCGACTTTGACAACGAAAAATAGCGTCAATTGTTGGAGCAGCGGAACAGAAACTTCTTTATGTTATTCCTCTTCATCAGCATAGTATATTTTGTCTACCGGATTTTGTGACACAAAAGCCTGGCCTGGCTTGGATTACGACAGCGAACATGTGCGTGGCTGACCAGCGGTGCCAAGGTCCATCGCTAATGATTACCTTGAGCCGCACACTGAAGGGTGAGGCCTTTACCTGGCTGTCGTATGTATCGTTTCCTGGTATGACCTGGTGCGACTTCAAGGAACGCTTTGTAGTAGGGTACGATTACCCTGAAACGGCTGCTTCATTTCTGATTAACTTGAACGGTAAGAAGCCGAAGGATAGAGAGTGCCTAGCTGCCTACGCTGCGACCCGCATGACGGTATCACGGTAGAATGGGCTAATAGAGGAAAAAATCGCCGTTGCCACTATATTAGCACACATTTCGAAGTTTGAGCCTCGTGTTCAGCGTATGTCGTTTACGTCGTTTACAATTTAGATTTTGCAAACCGAACTCAAGGCTGTTTCCTACATCAAACGGAACGCGCCTACAAGTAACGAGGTTGAAGGGCTTGATGTAAAGAGATACCGGCTGAATGAACCTACCAACAACTTCAGGTGCTTCAACTGTGGGAAATTGGGGCACAAATTTGTGCAGTGTCATAGCAGAAGAGGTCTAATCCAGCATGACGACCGCTTCAAGACCAGGACGCCGCAGGGAAACCAGACAATAATTAACCAGCCATCCGGGAAGTCTGAGCGTATCATATGCTTCTACTGCCATGAAACAGGCTGCTACGCGTCCAGCTGTCCGAAGCGGAGCAACAAGGAGAGGAGCAACAGCGGAGCTGATCGTGTCAAGGAGAAGCGTGTGGACCTCTGCATTGTGAATGCGCCCAATAGATCCTTACGTCATTCCGGTGAGCTCTTTTCATTTAGTTATGATTCTGGAAAAGAGTGCTCTCTTAGTTAAAGAGTCTTTTGCTTGTAAATTCAGTGGTAAACGAATTTGTGATTCTACTACACGTCTTACCCGACTATTACCTGTGACACAGTATTATGACTAGACGTGAAGTTTTGGTTTCTGGTTTCGATGTCCACATGACAGTTTATAAGTTGACCTTTAAGAAAGTTGAATTAAATGATCTTGCTCTATGGACAATAACCTTGACTTTGACCAAATTGACACGGACATTCCTCTCGAACACAGAACCCAGTTAATTGACATTTTGAAATCTTTTGATCACTGTTATATTACTGATATTCCAACATCTCTGCTTTCACTGAGCCGATGAAAATACGCTTGATAGACCCTCACAGAATTGTTAGCCGTTCCTATAAGTTGACCACTGACGAGCGACAGGTTGTACGAAATAAAATTGATGAACTGCTCAAAGCAAAGATTATTATAAGACTTAGTTCCTCACCATTTGCGAGCTCAGTACACGTCGTTAAAGAGAAAGACGGTAACGACAGGATGTGTGTGGATTACCGTGAATTAAACGATAACACAGTCGCTGGTCAGTTCCCTCTTCCTTTGATTTCTGACCAAATAGCTAGGTTACACGGAGGGTAATTTTTTATGTGATTTTTATGTAGTGATCTTGTAAACACCTACGTTGTGGTGTACATGGACGATATGCTCATTGTAGCGAGCAATCGAGATGAGGCACTTGAGCGACTGAGAATAGTAGTCAAAACTCTCTCAGATAAGGGATTCTTCCTGAATCACAAAAAATGTGCCTTCCTGATAGCAAAAGGTAGAGCATCTGGGATTCGAAGGCTTTAAAGGTCAAATAAATAAATAAATATTGTCGGACAAATTACACAGCGCCATCTAGCCCCAAAGTAAGCGAAGCTTGTGTTATGGGTACTAGACAACTGATAAACATACGTAAGTACATTTTTTTTTGTAAATACATACTTATTATACATAGAAAATACCCAGACCAAGACAAACAGACATATTCATGCACACAAATGTTTGTACTGTGTGGGAATCGAACCCACGAGCGTTGGTGTCAAAGTAGCGTAACGACGCGTTTCACCACTGCGCCACCGAGCTCGTCAAATATTCTCCAATCTACGCAAAGTCGAAACGCTAACTTTTTTGCCACCACCAAAAGCGGTTACTCAGCTTCGTCAATTTATATGTTTGACGTAGTATTTCCGTCAGTTCGTGCCGCAGTTTTCCCAGGTCATGGCGCCTCTGTATGCTTTAACATCTGGTAACGATAAGGTTAGCAGATCGTGTCTGTTCTCACGAGTGAGCCGGCGCTTATGATTTACGATCCCAGCCTCGAGACGGAACTGCACACCGATGCACGCACTATCGGGTACGGTGCTGTCCTGATACAAGTAAAAGAGGGTAAATCGTATGCAATCGCCTATTTCAGTAAGCGAACGACAACCGCGAAGTCTTAGTACCACTCATACGAGCTGAAAACTGTTACCGTTGTAAATGCAGTAAAACACTTTCGACAGTATATACGTGCTCGTAAGTTTACTGTTGTATTGTAACCGATTATAGCTCTCTTTAGTCTGCCCGCAAAAAGCTTGATTTGACTCCACGCATTCATAAATGGTGGACCCTTCAAGGATTTGATTTTGACATAGTTCATCGTAAGTAAATGCCTCATCTGGACTTCTTCTTGAGAAATCCTTCACCATTACGCATCGTAATTAGCTCTACCGAACGGGTAAAACCCAAGCAAGTTAATCTTGCTCAAACCATGACAGCTGGTTGATGGCCGAACAACAGAAAGACGGAGAGATTTCCAAAATGATTTCAGACTTGAAAGATGGTAAGATTTCAGGTAATGTTGCCAAGTCTTATGAGTTTCGTGTTGGAGTCTTGCATCGAAAAATTCAACGGCGTCATAAAAATCGATGTTTGCCTATAATACCCCGGTCATTCCGCTGATCTGTCATTAACAACGTGAAGGAGGTTTGTTATATTTGGTATGGTGGAAAATGTTGGAGAAGGTTCGAGAATAAGATGAAATACGTCAGGAGGTTCGTCGAGTACCTACTGTGTGACGTGCAGGATCTCCGAAACACATTCCGGTAAGGTCCAAGCGGTAAGACGCTCTGCCTGATTTTCAACTTGTTCTCAACTGCAATATTAATCGGGTCACAAAAGCTAGTCCATTGGATCATTACTGGTGGCGATGAGCCCAAAATTGACATCGAACACGCAAGGATACAAGCCATGGAAAATATGGAGATCTCAGCATATGATAAGGTGAGATTCGATTCTACCAAAACCAAACTAAAACCTTTCTCAGTTGATGACTTCGTTCTTCTGCAAAACGAAGAGTAAAATCAAACAAAGCTCGTCATCAAATATAGAGATTCATTTAGGCTGATAGAGGTACTGAAAAGATAGTATTTTGAGGGTTAACGTAAAAAAACAATATCTTCACGCCAAGTCGTTTGCAGAGTAGGCGCAAACCACTAAGGGCTACATAACTCGACCTTTACACATCTTACTCGCTTTTTAACATTCATGCTCTCATTCTTTCTCTCATGCACGCTCGCCGGTTTCTAGGGCCTCCTGATATCTTCTGATAAAACACGATCAATTTGGGTTTTTGGCCTTCCTCGGCTCCTACATCCTTCCACTTTCACATTGTATATCTGTTTTTGACATTTTCCTTCTGTAATCTTTCTATATGTCCGAACGAAAGGAGCATGCATCTTCTTACTTTAACACTGCTACTCTCTTTCCAACGCACTGTATTCGCGAACGCGAATAGAGTTCCTTCGCCATCTACAAGGGTTACGTCACAAACTTTGTCCAATGTTCGCATTTCATTTATTCTACTTTCGTGCTCTCTCTGCTATATTCAGCTCCCGCTTACATAAGTAATCGGTGGGACTAGCATCATGTTGTGTATAGCGAGTTGTGCCTTCTGGCTCAGAGTTTACCGCCAAGAAGATTTTTCAACGCTCAATTCACATTATTCGCTGCCCCTCAGCCGTCTATCCACATCAGTGGTGTACCTTTCATCTCTGCAGAAAGTGTCATTTACTTGTACCAACAGAACATCATTGATGTCAAACCGATATTGATGCTGCATTCTGTCCGCACACATGCTGAGTAATCCTTGTACGTAGATTGCACGTAGTTGGGTACTATCAAAGCCATATTCTTTCATCTCGTTAGGCGTCTCAGAAGTCCTTTCGCACAACCCTGTCCAATACTTTCTCAAGATCCACGAAACTGCAGAAATTCTTCTAGTCTATAGCCAGATACTTCTTCGCAGCACTCCATTGGATTTCATCCTCATTCTCCTGGCGATTGAGACTCTTCCAGTTGTTCAGCATAGATTGCTTAATAAGCTTTTGCTAGTATGTAAACCTCGAACTGTAAATGCATGTATACATGTGTTATATCGATGTGAAAATTATTGTATTGTCATCGGCATTATATAAATTTACATACTAATGCCGTAAACAATACAGTAATAAATTAAATCTAGCTGATGTGATGATAGAACGAGGAAGTGAATATTGGAAAACTTCAATCGTTTCTACATAATATAACCGTCAAGTCTGGGCTAATTTGGTTTGCGTCTACACGATTTGAATACATTATTACATTTGGTAACGAGGGTCTCAAGATGCATCCCGGAGTATAGTGGTGGAACTTTTCAATGGTTACTAATAGATTCCTCGAATTTAGCTTCATTTTTCCGACGAATTCTCCGAATATTGTATTATTTTGACTACTGTGGGAATGGTTAGTGTATATAAAAAGAAACAAAATTGAATGAAATTACCTACGCAAATTACTAATGCAGGAAATAGCCTTGAGTAAAGAAGCGGAGCCATAAACGTCAACAAAGAAGAAGAAGAAAGTTTTACTTTTCATTTTGATTGATGGAATGGATAGACCCTGTATTCCCTGTAATTCAGTATAGACTTGAAAAACATATGTACTCAACTACTGAAACTAAATTTGCTTTTTGTGTTATTACCCGAACATGTCGTTTTAATTATGAATATCTCATGTCAATATATTTTATTAATAATTTGAACCCTATTTTGTAAAATATGTCTCGGGTATCTCTATCAAAATCTAAAATAAAAGTGAGCAATAAGCCAGTGTTTCATTTTCAAGACAAAAAGGCAGACGACAACGAATTGTCCCTAGGTTTGGTTAAATCGGCTAAACGTACAGGACAGCTTAGTTTATCCAACAGAGGCCTCGGAACAGGTACGATTATTTACCAACTATATAACATTGGGTATGATGTCAACATCTCGTCAAACAGAAACTCAAGGGCAGTACATCAGTACCTACGCAAATTTATATTCACCAATTAGGTAACACATAAACTCAATTAGGTAACTAAATTTAATTGTTAAATGTAATTTAAACAATAATGAAAGATTTTATTTTGTAATTTGCTTTGTTTATACAATAAATTTTAGTGCCTGAAAATGTCTGGAAGATAGATGAACTAGTTCTGGAAGAGACTAAAGATGTGGACTTCACAAGATCAAATGCAAACAACTGGTGGAATGCAGAGCCACTTAATTCTCTGGATCTCAGTTCTAACACAATTAATATGATATCACCAAGTGTGAAATTGCTGCAGCATCTAGTAACTCTGAAGGTAATTTAAACATATCTTTGTATAATGATAATGATTTGTTATTTAAATTGTATTTTCATTTTTTTATACTGAAATTTAAGTTTAAAAATTACTGCTACTAATGACCATGTTCAGTGATGTATTCCTAAAAATATTTTGACATTTCAGCTTCATGATAATGCAATAAAAAGTTTGCCAGCTGAGTTTGGGGAGCTTAAACTATTATCTAACTTGAGTTTGGACCATAATAAGCTGAAATCTTTGCCTAAAGAGTTTTACAAATTAATTGAATTGAGATGGCTAAGTATATCTCATAACAATTTACAAAAAATTGAGCCAGATTTTGGTGATCTGGTAATGCTTCACTTTCTTGTAAGTACTTAAATGTCACATGTTTATGGGGTAAAAATTTAACAATATGTTTATAGCTATTGGTTCAGTTTATTGCTATTAGTACATAAGCAGTAGAATCATTATATTATGGCATCATTATATTACTATAGCATTACAGAATTTTCAGATGACATATTATGAGATATTTTAAAGTTATTTGTGCTTTAAAGTTTTATGTGATATTAAAATTTTATTTGATATTGTAAATTGTAATTTTTATTATTTTGTAATTTTGCATGCTTTGTATTAAACAAGGGTATGGGAACTCTAATTATTATCACCATTATTGTCAAACTACATTTTACACACATAAATATATCTTGATTGATTGATATCTGTAATGCATCATACACATCTGTAAACATGGCACGTATTGAAACCTTCACATAGTTATGGGTGTGGTGTGCATTAGGAATATCAAAAGTATCTTTAATATTTAATGCATGCATAATGTTCTACATATTATAATTTTTCATTTTCTAGTCTATAATGTAAGAACAATATTATTACTAAAAACTTTTACTGTTTATTACACTTGCATCATATATTGTATATTGTCTAATGTCATATTATGTATATCATTTTATGGTGGATTTAATAAATTCACTGCAAATACAAACTGTATTTTCAGAGGCCTATTCTATTTTCAAAATCAAAAAATACCATAATACAAAATATTTGTACCGCCATGTTAGCCACTTTGGTGCTATACACTATGGTGGTAACATATGTATTTTTTGTTTAATTTGACACCCAAACTATTAAAACAAGAAAACGTCTTCTAGTTGCTGTCAAGATTTATGACTTGTGTTTTTATGACACCATAGTTTTAAAACTACACCCATGATTTATTAGTGTTGGATTCTCCGGAAATATTTAAAGTGTAAATTAATTTGTTTGTAAAAGTTAGGAACCACTTTACGATGTTATAATAACCACCACTTATTTTTATCCAATTTTTATCAACACAAGGTAACTGTACAACTTACCACTTGTACTTTTATGCACAGTGCTATCACTGTTGTCAACAGTGCTTTACACTATCTGTTGCTATTTTTTTATACAACTATACTTGCGAGCAAAAGTACGGAATCACCTCTTGTGTTTTGTTCCAAGCAATCTTAAGAACTAAATGACTGATGAAAATTAATAAAAATGGTACCACTTAAAAGTTATATTGTAATCTTTAAATTGATACCATAATCATTTTAATCACACCCAAATAAACCAGGACAGGTCCTGGAAGGACCTGTCCTGGTTTAAGAGAAGGAATAAGAAAAATGCGAGGGAATAAGGAAATGGAATTAAATAAATTAAACAACAAAATTTAATAAAAAATATTTATTTAGTCTCAAATTGGATGTCAATATTTTGTATTGCCTCCCTGGCCCTTACTACAGCTCGAAGACTCCTCATGGAGCAAATTAGGTTCTTGATAGATTCTTGTGGGTTACCTTCCTGCTCCTCTATCAAAGCTGATTTCAGCTCCTCAATTCAGTGATTCCATACTTTCGCTCGTGAGTGTGGTTATACCATATGATGTTACATATACATTTGCTTTAGGAGTTAATAAAATAGATGGAATGGTTGTTAATGGGTGTAGAATGTTCTGTAATCTTTGATTTTTTTTTTTAGAATCTGTCTCACAATGAGTTATCCGTGTTACCACCTGGCATGGGTTATTTAGTTCGTCTTGTTGAATTGAACTTGAGTAACAATCAATTGGAAGAATTACCACCTGATATAGTTAACCTAAGAGGTAATTACAGTTTTTTTAATCTATACTTTGTAAATAAGGAGAATGTTTGTTTTACAGTCTTTTTTCCTTAATGACCAGGTACACAATATAATTGTAGCCTGACAAAAGAATGCTAGTTATATTTAATTGAGAGCAACTGTAAAGGATGAAGTACCTCCACTTGATAGAAGATAATAATAATTCTCTGGAGGCTTGTTGTATTCTCCCCTATAAGTAACATTACCAAGGTCAATTTGTTGTGTTAGCAGCGGAGGAAACAATGCTCGAGTGATCCTACTACCATTGCCAGGATCTATATGCTTCATATCAGGCTGGTCTTATGCTTGTTCCATCCAAAATATAATGTTTTTAGGTATTCTTGGTACTAAATTAAGTATGAAACTGGCTAATTAGCATAACACAGTACAGGTGTAGTTAAAAATTCCAAGAAATCAATACTTTCTTAAAATTAAACATATGGCCATGATTTGGCATTTATTCCAAAATTCAAAAAATGAATTTTAATTAAGTACTTATTTGTTGTTATGAGTGAAACAAAACTTGTTTTTTATGTCTAATCAACAATAAATAAAAAGTATGTAGTTTTGAATAAATATTTTTTTAATTAATTAAAAATAATTAATTTTAATTAATCTTAATACTTTGTTAAAGATCTAAAGAAACTGAATGTAAGCAACAATAATTTAAAAACCCTGCCTGCACTTGGGGAACTGAGGAAAATGGAAATATTGGAGGCTAATCACAATGACATTGAAGAGTTACCAGACTTCTATGGCTGTACAGCTTTAAAGGAAATATATTTAGCAAATAACTACATTAAGGTTTGTATAAGTGATTAAGGTACAAGCTATAATAATTTTACCCTTTGGGCTGAGATCAG
Organism: Pyralis farinalis; assembly: GCA_947507595.1. NCBI lineage: Eukaryota > Metazoa > Arthropoda > Insecta > Lepidoptera > Pyralidae > Pyralis > Pyralis farinalis. The sequence goes on along the minus strand of OX382271.1, from coordinate 15,060,695 downwards.
ACAGTATACAGATCCTATTTTAGGCAGAGTTTACAAGATGTATATATTCCTGTACCATTTGACTAGCACAGATATATACCTTAACTGCTGGTATGTTTAACTTGAGGCTTCGATTCGAGCGAGCAGGCACCAGGGTAGAGGCAAAAATCATAACTAGGAAAGACCACTGTAGTCTTTGCTAAGAAAACTTCAAGTTAATGAAAAAAAAAACCATTTTGAGCAAATTGCTTCTATATTCTATATAGAGAGAGTGAGAGTGACTGATTAATCTACATTAATGATTTCTCCAAAGTAACCGACCAATTTGTGCACATTGTTCGCCATTGATGTCTTTTATTGTTCACAAGAATCCTAATACAGATTATGAATAGGAAAAAAATATTACTGTAGGAAAAATAACTAACGGAATAGAACGAAATAATTTATGTATCAATATTGAAAAGACAAAATTTATTAAGTTTTAGAATACAATATTAAAAAGACAAATGTATTCAATTTTAGAATACCTTCCAGAAGGCATTGTATAAACTGCTCAGTAGGAACAGTATTTATGACATCAATGAATTTGCTACAATTAAATGGTAAAGACATTTGTTGAAATTTTTTTGATCAATGTTAGTTTATACAATTTAGTTTAATTTTGTTACAATCGACTCGATGACATTATTATGTTTCATTATGTGTAACTTTTTTTTGAGGGCTAATTTTATTTTCGTGTAATATGCCCGATCATTGTTACCACTTACTTAAGATGCTATTACGTAACACGTAATATATTGATATGATATGAAAGGTATACTGCCGTGTTTGGCCGAAAATAAATTATTTCATTTAATTCATCACGTAAACTTGAAACTATTGAAGTTAGAAAAACGAAAGTATATTACCTATTGTCGCGTCCCTATTTATGAACATTAGGATTACGGTTGACGATGTAGTGTTAGAGCAAATGAATGAGATTGTATATCTTGGAAGCGTTTTTAGCAGCAACGGAATGTACACCGCCGATGTGGAGAGACGAGTACTCGTGTAGTGCCGGGAATAGCGTGAATGGAGCGTTGGGTAAACTTCTAGGCAGCCGAAATCTAAGCCAGAAGGCACAGCTCGCTGTACACAACGCGGTGCTAATCCCAACGCTAAGTTATGGAAGTGAGAGCTGGGTATGGCAGAGAGAGCATGAAAGTTAAAATGTATTCTAAATACGAACGAGATGAGAGCATTGTGCAAAATTTGTGGCATAACGCTTGCTGACCGCGTTCGTAATAACGACGCGAGTGAGAGAGTTGGTCTAAAAGAGAGTGCCGGTGTTAAGATAAGAAAAGGCATGCTCCGTTGGTTCGGACATGTAGAAAAAATGCAGGACGAAAGGATGACAAAACAGATATACAATGTAGTAGAAGCTCCTACAGCCGAAGAAGACCGAGACTAACCTACCATGACCAAATTGGTCGTATTTTATCAGAAGGCGATGTCAGGAGCCCCAGGAACCGGCGAGCGTGCATGTAAAGAGCTATGAATGTTAGAGAAGCGAGTGAAGTATGTAAGGACCGCGCCTTATGGCGCTCGGTTCTCTCTGCCTACCCCGCGAGAGACCTGGTGTGAAGATATACATACATACACGCATCCCTATGTGTTTTTAATGTATGTATGCATTTTTAACCAAGGAGGACGAGGAGGTACAATTTGTATCCTAAAAAATCTATGCAAACAAAAAATTGATTGCAGAATTATGTTAACCTCTGCTATTGCGAAGATCAAATTCTGCGATCATTCCCCCATGAGACAGTCAAAACGACACCGCCTGGTGTACCATGGAAAACCATTATTTCCCATGACTCGGCTTTTTGTTGTTTTTAGTAGTTAATACCTATAGTAATGATAGATACTGTACTTGTACTACGTAGTAACAGTGAAGTATATTGTGATCCATGACCTTTTGTTTGTAACTTGCAAAACGCTCCATAATAGCATAATCAGCTTGTATTATCATTGTACATTGATTCGGAAGTATTTTTAATAATATGGATTTAATTTAACATGTAACCAAACACCTAAAAATGTACTTCCAATCGGACGTAATAAGTAAAAAATAAATGTGGTTTTACTTCGCTTCGAAATTCGAAAAAATCGAACGTAATGACTTATATATCCCCTATTATACAAAACTTGCCTTAAGACTATTGTCATCATCATCACAGACTTGAAATAAGCTTTGCTGATTTTTAGGGTTCCGTACCCAAAGGGTAAAACGGAAGCCTATTACTGAGACTTCGCTGTCCGTCCGTCCGTCCGTCTGTCACCAGGCTGTATCTCACGAACCGTGATAGTGAGATAGTTGAAATTTTCACAGATGATGTATTTCTGTTGCCGCTATAACAACAAATACTAAAAAATAGAATAACACAAATATTTAAGGGGGCTCCCATACAACAAATGTGATTTTTTTGGTCGTTTTTGCTCAATATTGATAACGGCAACAGGTAGACGCTTGAAATATTCACAGAATATTTAGTTATATATTTACTTTAAGAATAAATGATTAAATTAAAATAAAACAAATATTTAAGGGGGGCTCCCATACAACAAACGTGCTTTTTTTTTGCCGTTTTTATAGATAGTGGTACGGAACCCTTCGTGCGCGAGTCCGACTCGCACTTGTCCGATTTTTTCTTTTTGCAATGTTACGACTTATATTACAGTATAATACGATATGATCTGATACATCACTAATAGTCACGGGAACTAGTGATCACATCTGGCCAAGTTATGGAAATGAACGAAAATCTGCACCTCCGCCTTCGTAAGGCGGCATCCGTTACAACTATGACACCTTGATGTCAGTGGACGTTTTATATTACACAGTATTTTTAAAATATATTTCATGTTTATTTTAGGAAATCACGGAAGAATTTTGCGATCAAATGCAGCATTTGAGTGTTTTAAATATAAGGGACAACAAACTTGAAATATTGCCAGAGAACATATCATTGCTCAAAACATTGAAACGACTGGACCTCACTAATAACAGTTTGAATAAGTATGTATATTGTAATTTTAAATGTGTTCAAAATGTGTTTGTGTTGTTGACCTGGCGTCATTATATTTTACGCATTTTTTATACAATGTCGGGAGGCATATTAGCTTGCGGCCTACTTTATGTAAAGTAAAGTTGCAAGCGTATCGTATGAATGCTCGCAATACACGAAGTATCATCCGTGGATTGCCACCTCTGCTAATAACACAGTAATTCCTTAGGAGCTTACTGGTAACGCGCTCACCAGCTAGAACACAACAACCCTCCAGTAAATTGTTATTTGGTTGCGGTTTCTGAGTAGATGGAAGTACTTCCCCGTCGAGCTGCTTTGATGTGCTCTACCTCTCTTAGAAACACTCAGTCCAAGACATATAGATATGTTCATGCCAATAGGAATGTTTGTCCTGTATGGGAATCAGACCCACTAGCCTTAATGTTTAAGTAACATTGTTAACTACTCTACTACCGGACTCGTCTGGCGCATATTAATATTTAACTAAGACCATTCAAATATATAGTTATTCGCGAGCAGATCGGAGCTGGGATTGTTATACGAATAAAACTGCAACATAAGTACAGTCATTGAATTTCATTACCTAAATAAAGGTACCTACAATAGCTGAAATTCGCTCCACTCCTTTTTTCTTTATTAGACAGGCGCGCATAGAGTTACTATTGTGACCCAATGGATCCGAAGGGCATGGCCATACAGGCATGTATTTATATTATGTAGTTCATGTTATATTTTAGACATCGACATTAGTTCAATACTCGTACTGGAAACGTGGGAGATAGGTAATAAAGTCGGGCGCGGCGCACACTCTCGCCTGCATAGTGAAATCCATACTCTATAATACACTAATATTATAAATGAGAAAGCAACTATTTGTTACTTTTCTTTGTTAATCGAATGAAGCAGATCCTAAACAAATTTATACAAGGGTAGTGTGAGACCAGGAAAAGGAAATACCGTACTCAAATTGCTATAAAGAGATCTCAGCGGGAAAGCAGCGGGTTGCTGGTTCACAATATTAGTGTGAAAGTTAGTGTGAGTAAATCGATGAAGGAATCATAATGATGAATGTAAAGAGATAGTTTTTTTTTATACAATGTCGGTAGGCATTCAAGCATACGGCCCATCTGATGTAAAGCTGTTACCGTAGCCTATTAACACAATATATTAAGTATCATTCGCGGAATGCCTCCTCTGCTGTTTACACAGCAACTTCTTAGGACCTTACTGGTGACCTCACTCACACACAGGAACACTACAACCCTCTAGGGAGTTGTTATTTGACTGTGAGGTGAGGTGGAGGTACTTCTCCAGACAGGTTGCTTTGATGCACCCTACCTCTCTTTAAACACCCAGACCAAGATAAACAGACATGTTCATGTACACAAATGTTTGTCTTGTGTGGGAATCGAACCCACGAGCGTTGGTGTCAAAGTCGCGTAATTCACGACTGAGCCACCGAGTTCAGTCGTGAATGACGATAGTCTCAGATTTGGAGAAGAACAAAGACTAGGTAACGGGATTCCTACTGCAGCTTCTATTGAATAACTAATACAAGGTATATATAGGATTTGCAGTACCTCAGATTACATCGACAGCTGCAGATATATGAAAAAAAATATATAATTTAAAAATTCTCAGGTTACCTAAAAATTTGGGTTTACTAACACAATTACAAAGTATCAATATGGAAGGCAACAAGTTATCGTTCGTGCGACATGACGTGATTAGAGGCGGCACTGACAGGATGATGAAGTTTCTAAGGGATCGTATCACAGACGAGTTGGTTGAAGAGACAACATCCCTTCACAACGAATGGCCCGATAAGTAAGTTAACTAGCACTTTACTACGATATAGAAGACGAATTGATTCTCTGAGGCGAGATTGCTTGTTACTTTTGAGAAACCGTTCAGTAGGATTGCCCTTGAAATAATTCATATCAATCGGCATTGGATTTAAACTTCAGAACCTTGGCAGTAGTGCTAGATAAGTAGCGGTAGCGGTTTAATGATAATTAATTATTTATTATAGCGCTATTGACTAAATTATTTAATTGAGGTTATGCAATTTTACGTTAAATATGGACATTGGGATTGAGTTGTCTTTGTAGGTTTAAGAGTTGTCTACTATTCTCCTACTGGTTTTTTTTTGTATGTAAATTTTAAATTAGTTTCTCTGTCTGTATGTAAAAAAAATCACATAGGTAAAATCACATATATATAGGTATATCCCTGTTTTTGATTTGTGATTTTTTGATACATACAGATACTGTAACTGTACGGTTAACATAGAATAAATGAAATACAGGGAGAAATCGAAAAGTCGCCATTTTGTAATTATTATTGCATTAGTGTACAATAAACCCGAAAAAGTCATTTAGTTAGATCTGTCTGTTTTTCAAGGAATCACAAATCTTTATTGTAGGTTTGTGTGCGTATCTTTAAGCTCTTTTTGCAAGCTTTCTGAAGAATTTATGAATCTAAATATATATAGGCTAGGAGACCCGTGCCATACATATTGACAAAATGAGGAGTATAGCAGAAAATAGAGTTTACATTTTCGAGTACTGAACCCTAATAACCTTTCATATAATAAACATTTTTACTGGAAACACAATACATAACTTTACAAATAGACAAAATATTGCTAAGAAGAAAAAGTGTATAGTATATTTTTTAGTGTTAGTTAGTTCTTCTTTTTAGCGTTATTCTGGTTCCAAACTATTAGGATTGACGGGGTCGCTAACTAAGCCCACCGATTTGGCGAAGATACTGATTTCTACTTGAACGACTGCCGTCAGACCTCCACAGCCCAGATGGAAAACCAGACCTTTCACACGTTTCATGTCTTTCGAAATATAATTTCTTTGACTTGTTTCTTGCTCATGATGTTTTCCTTTACTGCCGAGCTAGTGATAATTACAAATTTGTATGTTAATCCCAAAACACGAATTTAGGGGTACATGCCAGGATTCCAAACGGATTTCAGTTGGGCTTTCACAGCTCATAAATAGACAGCATACTATATTTATTATTATTACCACATAGCTCATTGGGTACGGAACCCTGAAGAGGTGTCAAACGATTGTAGGAATTGCTCGATAGTAAACTGTTACCGCTACATATGGACGAATTATCTAGGTGCATTGACATTTATGAATTGTTAAATTATTTGCAGGTATACATTGAAAAAAAGTCAAGCTCTAATGTTGCCAGGAAAGGAATTAACGTCGGTACCTGACGATGTGTTTAAGGCAGCTGCAGACGCGGAAGTGCACATTGTTGACATTTCGAGAAACAAATTAACCGCTGTACCTATAAGGTATTTTTATTATTGTATACTGTCAATGCATTTTGTGTGGGCAGATCTTGTCATCGTATCTGATACGGTTGGCACTTCATCTGGTACTGATAATCACAAATCTCAGGGACAAACCAATCGAGGTTGTCCGCATTTTCTATAGAGAAAAATTAAAATGCCGCCAAGCCACAGAGATTTGGTTTTTAACTTATTATTTTAAGGAAAGCTACTGCAATGACCCTAAAAGACATAATTAAAATATTAATGTGTTCACTTTTTAAGGAAACTAGGTACATCCATGTACACACATTTTCTGCCTGTTTTTTAGGTTAGTGCGATTATACCCGATCATGTTGGAGAAAATTACATCTAAATTCTGACTTTATTTTCAGCGTGTGTCAAATACGTGAAACCCTGTCTCAGTTAATATTGTCTACTAACACAATAGCGGAGATTCCGCGGGACATCACCACTTGTGCACACATTCAGTACCTTGATTTGGCTAAAAATTGCCTGTCTGACTTGCCAGTGGAAATTGGAAACATGAAAAATATAAGGGAATTAGTTATATCGAATAATAAGTGAGTAACATACATACTTTGCTGTTCCAGTATACATTGTACAGTATATACCTAGAGATCTTATCATAGATTAATTTTGTTTTAAACAATACGAATAATAATGAGAAAAAATAATACTTGTTATTATAGGTGACGCACACACAATGTATGTATAAAATATGCCTACTACAGCATAGATTCTCAACGTAGGTAATATCGCCCCCGTGCGAGCGTTTTGACTTTCATGGGAGCAGTAGAAGACCCAGAGAAAAAAAAATTAGGGGCATTGATATGACTCAGAGAGATCTTGTTTATGGGGCCTCTAGAAAAAATCCTATCTGAAAGTGGGCGGTGGGCAACATAAGGTTGAGAAACTAGGGAACTAGGGTACTAGGGAATTTCGGGAAAATTGTGTGATAAACAAAAAATAATACACAAACATACTAGTATCTAACACGTTTTTTTAGGGTTCCGTACCCAAAGGGTAAAACGGAACCCTATTACTGAGGCTCCGCTGTCCGTCCGTCCGTCCGTCCGTCTGTCACCAGGCTGTATCTCATGAACCGTGATAGTTAGACAGTTGAAATTTTGACAGATGATGCATTTCTGTTGCCGCTATAATAACAAATACTAAAAAATAGAATAAAATAAATATTTAAGAGGGCTCCCATACAACAAACGTGATTTTTTTTGCCGTTTTTATAGATAATGGTACGGAACCCTTCGTGCGCGAGTCCGACTCGCACTTGGCCGATTTTTATACTTTGGTAGGCATGCAAGCATACGATCCACCTGGTGTAAAGCTGTTACCGTAGCTTAGGAGCGCTTGCAATATGTTAAACATCACTCGCTCGGTACCAACTCTGCTGATAACACACTGACTCCTTAGTAGTCTACCGGTAAACTCACTTACTCGCAGAAACCCAACAATGCTCCAAGAAGTTGTTATTCGGTTGCGGTTTTTTGTCAGGTTGAGTCACTAACCCCCATCATACTGCTTTGATGCGCCCTATCTCTCTTGAAAACATCCAGACCAAAATAAACAGACATGTTCATGTACACAAAATACTTGTCGTGTGTGGGAATCGAACCCACGAGCGTAGGTATTAAAGTAGCATTGCTAACCAAGGCAAGTTGCCTACTTTTCAAACATATATTACGAGTATTAAAGGTAAATGTATATAGAGATAAAAGTATACCTAGTCGGGCCATAAGTTCTGTTACAAATGAATATGCATTAATTTTTTATGCAGTAATGTAATCTTAATAAAACTTATATGTACATATTTATGGAAGTCTCAGCAAAAAATAAAAAAATGATTCTATTCGAAATAGCAGCCACCGTTGGCTTTGATACAGGCATTTAATCTGTCTGGCCACGAATCTATGGATTTACGCACTGTTTCCATGGGAAATTTAGCCACTGCTTGCTCCAGAGATTTCTCAAGAGACACAATATCCGCGTGTCGTTTCGAGCAGGCCATGTCCTCTAAAACTGACCATAATTTGTAGTCTAAAGGGTTCAGATCTGGGCTTGACGAGGGTCAGTCTTCAGCTCTTATAAAGTCCAGAACATTGGTTTCGAGCCAGGCTTGGGTAGTTCATCCCTTGTGACCAGGTGCAGAGTCCTGCTGGAAAATCCACGGTACATTTTTAAAAGTATATTGTTGAGAGGTTTCACAACACGATGCAAGTCAGTCTCTTGATACACTGTGACTGAAGTCTTCACTACTTTTTCACAAAAATGAAGCTTTGTGACTCCTTTTTAAGACACCCCCACCAAATCATTACAGACGCAAGATGATGACCACGTTGTATCTTTCCGATCACTTGGGCGGCTTCTTTAAAACTGTGTGCGTATACTTTGTCATTTTGCTTGTTGTAGTGCTGTTCAATCGTTAAATTTTGTTTCATCAGTAAAGAGGACAATTTTGTGCCTTTAATCTGCGTGTCAGTACAGAAGGCGTTTTGATCGAGGCACTCTCTTCAACTGTAGGGATTGATTAAGAGCATGTCCTGCATATCGACGATAAGCGTTTAGTTTTGAAATATTCAAAAAAATAATTCAAAACGTCATTATTTTATCAATTATAAACTTTTGATTTCAAACATTACAATAATAGTTTGATCGTAATTTAGTATAAGTTAACATTATATAATTCCTTTTTTATTATTAAAAAAACATTCCGAATGGCAACCTGATGGCAACAGTCTGTCATGAAGTTAGCCGTTTAATGCAATGCACGTTTTTATTTTAAAGGTTTTTAAAGTTTGTTAATTTAAAAAATATACATTCGTCATAATTTTTTTGGTAAGAAATTATCAATTCTGATATTTCAATTAGATAAATTAATATATTATTTTATTTTTTTAAAACCATGACATTGTGATTTTAGATTTACGAAAATACCGCGCTGTATTTACGAACTTGATAACTTGGAGATACTGTTGGCTGCCGAGAACCAGATCGACGAAATCAATGTCTCCTCGGACGCGTTGGCGAGGCTTAAGAAGTTAGCGGTGCTCGACTTGTCCAACAACAGCATACTCACCGTGCCGCCGGAGCTCGGCAACTTCACACATCTCAGGTAACTCATTTAGAGCAAAAGAAAGGTAGGGCTTAGTTGTAGTAGCAGCAGGGAGCGGAGGTATATCCACATCACTGATGACTTCAGCAATATAACAACCCCATGGAGGGGTGTTGTGATCCTGAGGTCATCGTGAGATTCTAAATAGCAGCATGAAACAGCATGATGCGGCTGTACCTAGGTCGTGAGTCAAGTTGTTTCAAGATGTCTAATTTCGAAGACGATATTGCTTTCTCATTTCAAGCGAAGGATGGTTGAATTACAGGTCAACGGATGCTTTTAATGTGTATTTCCAAACCCATGGTTGTGGTCATGGTTTGCAATCACTGTAAAATGCTAATAATTTTGTAAATATTCACAACTATATTTTTTTTCTGATGCACTACTAACATGTGGCTGCATGTGCCAGCACAATGTGGGCCACATTGTGCTGGCGCATGCATAAAATTAGTGTAATACAACGTCATCATGGCGGTCGGCGTATGATAATGTCAGTTTGTTTCTCTCGGAGCGTGTGTCTGGCGCACGAGCCAAATACTATAGAAGATACTGATCGACTGAGTTTGTTGCGTAATTGCGTGTCAGCATTTAGGGCTTATGACGCACGCGAATTTGGCATGGGTGGCTATCCTTAATTCACGCAAACGTATTGCAATGTATCTGCCACACTATGTGGCATACAAGTCTCATACAATACAAAATGTGGTGCATCGGCGACACTTTTTAGACTGTGCTTCCAAAGGGGGCATATGTCCTCCTCTAAGCCCCAAATTTAATTTTGATATATTAAGGAGTTTAATGGTGAAAAGAACTGTGTGTAGTATCTGAAATAGCTTTTCTATTTTTCTCTGCATGAATGAATGAAGGTGCGCACCTTACTTTCACCAACGATATATTTGCAGATCACTCGAGCTCATGGGCAATTGTTTCCGGCAGCCACGTCATGCGATCCTCGCCAAAGGCACGGCTTCCATCCTCTCTTACCTCAGAGACCGCATTCCCACCAATTAGTATACTATAGAAATACAAATCAGTACGTAAACCTATTTACGTAATTCCGCAATAATATTTGCAATGTTTGTTAAACAATTCAGTATTCAGTGTAAACATCAGCTTACAAGCATTATGTCATTTACATCGCATGCCGTTCAATACTGCTGCACTATTATATCTTTCTGTGGAATTGCTTAAGCATTTTTGCAGATAATTTATTTAACAGTATTGTTAGATACGAGAGTTTATTTACAGTCAATAAAGGAGAATGGCTACTGAAGTAATGTTCGGATCTAGTTGTATCAAAGATTTTCTAATATAATATAATTTATTCTATAAAATACAATTTCTTTTTGGTAACAATATCGACATTTTAAAGTAATAAAATTTGCCTAAATTAGTTGACTCGAAATTCGTATTTTTTATTGTGGTTGATTAAATTATTGTTAAACTATAAAGGAGTGTCTACTCGAATAGACAGAACTGACAACACGTAACGATATAAATTTTACGTAATCAATCGACTGAGCTTAAATTAATTCAAAGAGATTTACGATTTGTAAGTTCAGTGGAGAAAAATGTACATGCAATTTAAAATAGACATTTTAAAGTTCTGAATGATATTCCGGATCGAAATTCTTAGTTTTAGATTAAAATTAAGAAAAAAATAATTTTGTATTGTTCATTTCGCAATACCTAAGACAATGTTTTCATATATTGTTCTATTTATATCTATACATATCTTATGCAACTCCCTTACGGGATAAGCAGAGAGAAATTTGGGATATAGATATAGATTGTTATTCTCCTTTGAAATTTTGAAATTCTACCGGCCGTAGTATATGACCGAATAGTTTTTTTTTTAATTTGTAATTTCCTATTGTAAGATGACCGAGTGGTACTGTAGAAACTAGCCACGAGTTGCTTAAAAGCACTTGTACTATCTGCCAGCAGATAAATTGTCTCGTTTTTAATTGATCGTTTGACGAACTGCCTTTGTGCATACAAATCTTTTGTTGCCTTTAACAGATCCTTCGATCTGTCGCCCGTGTCATGTAGACCGTCAGATGAATCTGTATTTTTATAGCTGACTATAGAGGCATATCATCAGGCGTGAATTTATGTGGGTAAATTCTGTTTGAGCCGATGAAAAAAATCGTATTAGGGTTGTCAATTTTGTCGTTTACAATTACGTGTGAGATTTGTGGCAAGTAGGTATGTTATCTGTAAATATGCAAGTTTTATTTAGCTATGAGTGCGGAGTGTGCTGATCACAATATAAATTTAATTCAAGCTCGGTAGTGTAGTGGTGAAACACAATGTTACCCTACTTTGACATCAACGCTCGTGGGCTCGATTCCCACACAAGACAAACATTTGGGTGCATGAACATGTCTGTTTGTCTGGGTCTGGTTTTCAGTTGTCACTCAGCCCCAAAGTAAACGAAGCTTGTCTTATGTACTACAAGGTACTACATAAGATAAGCTTTTTGGGGCTGAGTGGCGCTGGAAAAAAAAATAGTATTCTTTAATACACAACTACACAGCACTCTCCGTAGGTAAGGCACAGTTACGGCACACGTACAAAAGTTACATGCAGGTAATGTAGAGCTGCAATTTCATTAGAAAATAAATTTCCTATGTAATTATTCTCTGCCTTACGCCTTCTAATGCAACTTCTTGACGCGAAACCTGAATAGCAGCCCTTTGATCAGTGTAGAGCATTTTGTTACAAAAGAGAGATAGAGAAGTACAGAAGTTAAGTTGCTAAAATATACGTTGCTACAACATACACGTTAACTTAAATATGAGGAGTCTTCAATCATATCAAACGCTGCACTGATTATGTAATAGTTAGCTTAACCTCTCAAAGTTAGACGATAACGACAAATTAGGCGGCGCGCTTTACACTCGCCAGGTGCGATCGATCCAGACCGGGCAGCCAAGTCGAACGCGGCCCGCTTCATGCATGTATACCACTTGTTTTTAGAGGAGATGACATGTGAAGTCACTCGACAATTCCTAAACTTCAATAGATACTGTACGCTTTTTAATAATATTGAAATTGATTTATTTAGTAAATTAAATTTCGGAAATATAATTTTATCTCTCTTAAATTTATTACGATTATTATTAGAGATAAATGTACATTTTGAAATTTTCAGTGTTCCTTTTCCCATACATGGGCTGATCAATAATTACATTTTATTTTTAACATATTCTACAAGGAGATATATATGATTTTAAAATTAGATACTTAAAATTGATTACAAGAATATTCAAATAGTAGTTTATAAATCAACGAAACGAATAGTAGTTTTCAATCAACGTTTAATTTAAGGCATTCAAAGGCAAATTTGACAAAATGAGCACGGATCTCAGGCTATAAAGTTTTTATTAATGGTCTCATCTCTGCGTGTTTCTATCCGTCAGTTCGTCCATCCGACTACTGTCTGTGTCAATCTTCCTGAGCCAAACTGACAAACACACAAACAAAAACCGCAACAACTTTATTTTAGGCTGGTTGGCTGTTTGTCTGCCACCTGGCCCCGTTTTGCTGTGTATGACGTTATCAAGAGATAAATAGATTTTCAATTCTCCTACTAATTTATTTTAATTAAGTCGTAGCGAGTTCTAAGTCAATAATATTTCCCTTGCATATCATGGAAATACAGTTCGAATATGTGACGGCCTATCTGTTTGATTTTACCGGACTACACTCGTAGAATATTAAGTGTGACAAATTCTTAGAGATTTACACCCAGAACTTTACGAGAATGACTTGATGAATTCTCTCATCTTTATAAATATAAGTAAGTATATCTGTTTCTATAAATGTTCCTTCAATTGAAATTTTAAATCTCCGGAATTTCTTGGCCGATATTTTTAATTTATGTAGTAACGTTGCGTTGGAATAGAGGACTTTTTTTTTATAATAAAACAGTTCCGTATTCCCTTCCTCTCCTCGCTGGTCTGAGTACAATGTATAAGATGTCATTCTCCTTTATTCATATTTGTTTAAAAGTGGGTATACTATCAATTTTAGTAATGTCAACTGTGCCTTTTTTATATCTATCCATATTAAGTTGTTAACAATCTCGCCATAGGATCTTGTCAAAACCAAATATATGTTGTTATAAATAATATAAATGCATGTACCTGATTGATTTTGGTATTTACTTTGATTTATATTGTTATTAATTTTACCAAGTTTTGTTATATTAAATTATTATTGTTACTACTAATCACTAAAAGGATGTGTGATCGGAACATTTTTTTTTATTTTTCTTATTATAACTTAGGTTGTGATAATTGATATGCATAATATGCAGCTATTTCGCGAGTAATAAATTTTTAGAATTATACATGATGTCGTTCACACGGTTAATAAATAAATATTTGCCAAATTAACACGTGACTATGTTAAATATTCTATATTTTTGATGTGATGTATTTGATTACCTTGCTTGATTTTATGAGTATGTCAAGGTGTTCATATAGTAGTAGTAATAATGTTAGACGTGCCTACCTATTCTAGTGATAATGTAGTTTTATGTTATGAATTAGAATGACAGATAAGTTTTAGTATAGTTAGGGGAAGGTGGTCATAGATGGCATAGATTCAGAAAAGATTGATTTTCGAGAAAATCTGAACTAATTAAAAGTATATAACAGTTCTGAGTCAATTAATGCTTTATTATTATCATGTAAATTTAATAATTATTTGTTTAGAAAATAATCAATTAAGTATAAAAATGTTTTTAAAATCCATCTCACCCAACCCCTATGGGTAAGATGGCATGCACATAATCAATAGGCATTAAAAGTCACTTACAAATATCGTAAATGATTATTTTTGCTGTTTTTGGTAACCCGATACACTCCGCATGGCACTTATTGCGACAGGCTTGACATGGGAGCCACCGTTCCCTACAGTGGGAATGACTCCAAGGTTACATGCAGTAAATGCAGGATGATGGTCATCATCTGAGGCGACCGGGTCAGCTTCCTCATCATTAGAATCTTCCAATACGATTGGTTTTTTTTAAATTGGCGCGAAGATTTCCTCGAATTGGATGATTTTTTCAGCAACAACAGCTTTCAGCTCTGCTATATCTGGCGATGCATTGAGTATACCGAATTTACCCTTCTTGCAGTTAACTAATCGTTTAATTTGTGAACATTTGGGCAGTGGGGAAATATCAGCAAAATTGTTGGACTTCGCTCAGTTTCATCATTGCACTGGGATCTTGCCAACTTTGAAGTTCCAGATTCCGTTTGGTCATTTAGCTGATTACTTGTAGATTCTGAAGACCCTATTTCAGCTTGGTAGTCCGATTGACCTTATTTGTTTGTTAGACTGATAACACTGGACATCAATAGAAGGCGCGCCACGCCAAGTACGTCAAGTCTGCGTAACTGGGAGGATATCCATTGAAGTGTCACCATTATCGTTATTAGTAACAAAAGTAGGCGCAAACATCCATTCAGTGGAAAATACCTTTTTTTTTTGTGACGCGGGGAAAATGCGTTACGCACACCACCGGTGCCTGGGTGGCCTCCGGTGGTAGTGTGGGACTCCCCGTCGGCTGTCCGACGGTATACCCACTAAACAACCCCGCGAAATGCCATCGGCCGCTTTGGTGTGGTGCCCCGGATCTGTCAGCAACAGGGCAATTCAGTGGAAAATACCTGCCGCAGCAAATCCATTTTGACTATTATTAACAGTTGCGGCTTGAAGATAAGCCTATTTGAAAAGCTCAGTCGCCTTGAAATGCGTGACCGTTTTCCATGATGGTTTCTCAACCAAATAATCTCTTGATTATAACATGTATTTAGTGACCCAAAGAAGCTAACGTCCAGCGGTTGCAAATTGTGTGTGCAATGCGGTCGGAAGCAGAATATAATATTTCCGTCATTTGCGTAAGTTTTTGTGCCTGGAGTGCCCCTCTAGAAGTAATAGTGCCATGGCATCTTTCGATGGTTTTGCATGTTTTACAAAATCTTGCATCTATTTAAGGAACACCTCTGTATTAACCCAACCTTTTTCTTGTGCAAAACAACAGCGCCGGTTGGAGCGTGGTCCGTAAGTTCTGCGTACATATATTTACGGGGAAAACGAATGCTGGAGGCATGAAGCTTCCAAGGGCATTAACGCAGCAAACAGCTGTATAATGTTGACCTCTATAAGCATTGGTTAATACTCCAACTTGCTTTCTACTTTTTGTAGCGAATACTTTCGAGTGCTGGAACTGCGCTTTATCCAGATGCGTCAATTCTATATTTGATGGGGTTCAAAGTTATGCAGTTTAATTATATCAAAAAAAACAAAACACCAGGACTTTATTTAATCCCCAGGCTCTGGCTGATTGATAAGTAAGTTTTCCCAAGTCAGACGTAGTCATTCCAAAAAAGGCACTTCCAGTTCTTTAGTGAATGCAACAACAGAACACCTAAATCGCTCGCAGTATCGCTTGGTGTATTTTGGTTTTTATTTTTTTGGTATTTAGAATATGTACACTACCGGGTGAGACGGCATACGATCTATGCCATCTCACCCGGTAGGTACATATTCGAAATAAACGGTTTTTTCCCATAAATTATAGGTACAATCTACATATCTAGATTGACTCTCTACAATATATTTATTACATTCTTCTCTAAATAATATATTACCTGTTAGTGCATGTATAACACATAAAATAACACGATTTAGAGCCGAATAAACAAAAGTTTCGAGTATTTTTTACAAAAATGTACGTGCAGCCACGCTCGATTGTTCTGGCATACTGACGTCGGCCGTTGGCTCGGTCGCAACGTGTTTATGTTGTGGCTGAACTTGTGGTTGCAGTAGCGCCACTGGACGACATAAGACCGATGTCTAGTATGCCATCTCAACCGCTATGCCATCTCGGATCACATTTCCCTTACCGTTATTAAGCATATTTTGCAACATGTGCAATTGGTCACGCATTTCCAGTATTCATGAAATGGAGAATAGTTATATATAAAACTTCATTCAGTGTACGTATTGCTACTACCGCCTTCTATTTATACGACTTAATAGGGCACTTTTGAACTACACTACTTCGTGTGTACATCAAAGTGTTGAAAATTTGATTTCCGAAAATGATACTTGGGGTTTCATCGCCTAAGGTAAAAACAATTTAGATTGATGTTTTTGAATTCGAATATCGCGTTGTGGTTTATATAAGAAACAAAAAAAATATTTATTTCAATTTAAATAAGAGTATCCATTTCTGTTCTATTAGCACAGGTCTAGAGTTCGATGGCGATGATCACTTTTTTGGCATATTATCGAATCCGATCTAAATCGTCTTCACTTTATTCAGTTCCCCCTCTTATTCTATTAATAAGAGCGGCAATCAGGCATTTGCCCCGCCTATTAGTGACCCCCACCGCTGCCCTTATTTAGCGTATTATAAGCTATAATAATAAATCAAATAAAATAAGTCATTGGAACCAAAGTATTGTTATATGTACCTGAATTAAATTTACGAAAAAAATAATCGATTACAAATAACATCCATCGGACCATAAATTTGCTACAGAAAGTTGAACTTAAAATTGTATAAGTATCATAAATTAGCACCATCGCTTATAAAGATAAGCACAACTTGTGGATTGTAACGGCTGAAATATATGCATCCAAAAACAATATAATTGTTTGTTCTTTGTTACCCTTATTCCCAACACGAATAAAGATAAGTGCAACTGTACATCTATCATAGTATACGGGTCAGATCTAAAGGGACCCTGTTAGAAAACTCGACTTTTTGTTTGAAAGATGATATTAAACAAGTATAAATTCCTTCATTTACGAAACGGACGACTATTTGGACTGCTAGTGCTTCGATGTTATCAGATACCATTAAAACGATGGTTTTGACTATCTCGTTAAACACATCAACCCTTATTCATTCCACTGTAGGGTTACGGGTCTCCCTTGTAGAGAAGGGGTTTAGAGCATATTCCACCACGCTGCTCAACTGCAAATTGGCGAAATCTAGTGTTTTCAAACCACCTGAAGGTTAATAATTAAGCATAACAACTAAACAACTATCACCGATGGACAACAGCCGGGACGACATAACGTGTCCTCTGAAGAACGGAGAAACTCGCCTCTGAAGAACGGAGAAACTCGCCTCTGTAGAACGGAGAAACTCGTGATCGATAAACCCATCCATATGCATACTGTCGACGTTGCTGAACCTGCGTGTTCGATTAGATAGAGTGATGCGCAATGATACTATCGAGCTCCTCTTCGTTAACGCCTCTAAGAAATTAGATAGTTATTCATTAGTGCTTAATAAATGAAGTATTGTATAGGTATATCGCAGATCTCAGACTTTGTAGTCTTTTGATAGATACATAATGCTGCAAGTACGTACTTATTTCTTGCTATGGATATGTGAGCAAGAAAAAAAACTGCCTGTGGTCACGTCTTTTCACTGCTTTATAGCGTCCGAATTGCAAAAAAAAAACCTGGGGCCTGGGAGCAATCGCGAACTGGTCTAAATCCAATGGGCTGCTAATAAATCCCAGAAAATCGCAAACTATAATTATTGGTAATAGCAAGTTCACTAGTTCTATTTCTTATCCAAATATTGCATGCAATGTTACCAGTATACGTAGGTCACACTATAAGTTTTGCGTAACTTAAAAAAAAATATATATATGTATGTTTATTGCTTTTCAAAATACTCTCCTTTACATTTTAAACATTTTGTCATGCGATCGAACCATTTTCTAAAACAGGAGGACCACAGATCTGAAGGCATGTTTTCTACGTGCTGTTTGAACGCTATCACTGCCTCTTCGGAGTTGGTAAAAGTGAAACCTCTCATCAAATCTTTGATTTTGGGGTCAAATATATAGGTCGGGGCTATGCGCAGGATGGGTAACGAGTTGTACTTTTTCGGAAGTTAAAAATGACTTTGTTTTATTGGCCGTGTGTGAAGAAGCGTTGTCATAATGTAGGAGAACGCGGCTTTTTGGTCGTCTTTCGCGAACTTTTTCTAACACCCTGGGTAAACAAATGGTAGAATACCACTCGGCATTAACACTCTTTTGATCTTCAAGTGGAATTGTGCAGATGGGACCCGTAGCTGAGAAAAAAAACGCGATCATTTTTTTACCAACGTTTCTCGCCTGCCTCACTTTTGTTGGCCTGCTCTCATTTTCAAACACCCATTCACAAGATTGCTGGTTTTTTTTTGGGTTCAAAACAATAAATCCACGTTTTGTCTCTTGTGACAATGTCATAAACAGCATTAGAATGTCCGTGGTCGTACTTCAGTAGCATCTGTGAGCACCATACCACGCGAGCCCGCTTTTGCTCCGCTGTCATACTTTGCTTCTCCATCTTCTCGATTGCGCCGACATGTTATTTTGACTGTAATGAGGAGATGTTAAATAAAATAGAACGTCAACAAAATCTTGCGATTAGGTTTATTTATGGCTTAAAAAAACCTGCCCACGTTACTAAATACCGGAAACAACTGAAATGGCTCCCAACTCGCTTTCGGCGTAATCTCCATATCCTTTCTTTCCTCTATAAGATCCTCAAAGACTCACTTGGTCCTCCTTATCTCGTTCCCGTTTCCAGTTGCTTCCACCTAGATCCCGCCCTTTACGCCGTTACGTCACCAAGACGCTAATTCTTCCAACTGCGCATTCCATTTTTTTTTATATAAATCCTGCACTACCGTACACTTACCGTGCTGTACAGCTGTGGATTCAACTACCCTCGTATATTCGTGAGTGTTCGTTTGTCACCACCTCAAAAAGAGATTGAATTACCACTAGGTAGCTATCGAATATCGCATAGAAATGTATATATGTATTTATTTTAGTAGTTTTTAATTCATAACTATAATGTTATGTAAATAATATTATTAAGTATTTATTTGTATATATGATTTTTGTTATTTAGTGTAATACCTACTATCTCTGGTGTATTGTAATTTCCTATTCGGTATACTTTACAAAATGTTCCACAGCACAGATCGGGCGGAAGAGATCTCTTTATTATAGAGATAAGCTCGCCTTTACGAAACTATTATTTTATGTTACTGTATTTAACACTGTTATATGCATTAAAGAATATATGTAAAATAGTTCAAGCGACATTCTGATGGAATGCTTATTATTCTGATGGAATGCCCAACAGGTTATGCGACACAATCACGTACATAAGCAAAAGACAATATGACTTAACGCGCATTAGATGTTTAAAAGCGTATAACAAAAATGATTGTAGCATGTTATTCTTACGATTAACATCTACAGCGCCTGATGATGCCTCGTGGAGAGGCGAAACACGTGTCGCAGCGACGACCAGGCCAGTCGTGGCAGCGACGGTGGTGGTGGGGGCATCCGGATTCTGTTCCAGATGGCGGACGACCGCAGCAGCCGAGGCAGAGACTACCGGAGCAGCCATGGCAGCGTCGGCATGTTGCATCAACTAACAGTAGTGGGTGGGTGCCGGCCGGCGCTAAGCCGCATGAACTAATTGGTGGCGGAAGCACACAAAGCAGGTTACATCAAATTGCATATAATTGTTGAACAATTCCGAGACGAATGTAATGATTGGTATTTTCGATCTTAACAAATTTTGAGATAGGATTTGATTGAGATAGGCCATTGATGGCCAAGCAAAAACACCAAGTGGCCATCTTGTTACGCCCATATTTTTTATATTATGTCGAAAAACAGTAAGTATACGTCTGATGTGAATCGTTTCCCGTAGCCTGAAATGCAACGAATGTCATTCGTGTATATTTGAACATTTGCAATATAACGCAATAAATTATTATGTTTCATGCCAGGCATTACTGTGTGACGTATGATTGCAAAAAAAAAAACTGGAAATATATCTTTGCGCAAATGCAGATGTTCCTGGCTACGCGTCTGCTGTATAACCTACAGATTATATTCGCTTTCCATTGTTTTCGAGCGTAGGTACTCTGCACTTTACGAGGACATACAATTGACCACCATGACCAGCTCGGTGGAGCAGTGGTTATACGCGCTGTTACGCTACTTTGATACTAGCGCTCGTGGGTTCGATTGCCATACCCGACAAACATACATTCTGTGTACTAAGTATCGGGAATTTGTCAATAAAACAAAAAATACAAATTATTCATCTAAATTTATTTTATCGCCTTCAAAGTAGGTCCCATCGCTTGCAATACAACATCTCCACCGCTTCACCCAGTCTTCCATACATTTTTCATAGGCTATTTGCGGTATGGCCTTTAGCTCATTCAGCGAATTTTCTTTTATGGCTTCTATCGACTCAAAACGTTTTCCTCGAAGTGGTAATTTTAACTTGGGAAATAAAAAAAAGTCAGACGGAGCCATATCAGGTGAATACGGTGCTTGGTCGAGAACTTTTGTTGAATTTTTCGCTAAAAACTCTTTCACTATAATGGCTGTGTGTGATGGTGCATTATCATGGTGCAGCATCCATGAGTTGTGTTGCCACAAATCTGGACGTTTTCGGCGGATACTCTCACGCAAACGCTTCATGACGCCTAAATAATATTCTTTATTCACTGTTTCTCCCTCTGGAAGGAATTCGGAGTGAACCACACCACGGTAGTCAAAAAAAACTGTCAGCATCACCTTGATTTTGGAGCGACTTTGCCGCGGTTTTTTGGGTTTCGGCTCGTTTTCGAGACGCCATTCTGAAGACTGTTGGCTTGTTTGCATGTCGTACTCATAAACCCATGTCTCGTCGCCAGTTATTATACGTTTCATAAAGGTCGGATCCGTAGACGCTCGGGAAACCATGTCTTCAGCGACATGCTTTCGCTGCGCTTTTTGAACAAAATTGAGCTCTTTTGGAACTAGTCGAGCGGCGACGCGTTTCATGCCTAAAATGTCAATGAGAATGTTGTGGACGGACTTAAAAGATATGTTCACCTCACTAGCCAACTCTCTCAGACTCATACGTCGATTTTCGAGCACTAGCTTCTTGATTCTGTCGATGTTTTCTCTGGTCGTAGCGGTTGAAGGTCTACCAGAACGAGGCAAGTCTACTACTACTTCTCGGCCTTCTTTAAAAGCCTTATACCATTCATAAGCCCTTGTTTTCGATATACACGATTCGCCGTAGGTATTTCGCAACATTTTTAGTGATTCACCACATGAAATATCATTTGAAACACAAAATTTAAGGCACACTCTTTGTTCAACAATATTTTCCATTGTAAAAATCGCCGAGGACTCAAAACTATGACCAACAAAAAGTGTAGTTTAAAACAAATTAAATGACAGATCCCGCTCAAATTTTGCGCGCTAAATCAGTACAGTGCTACCAACATGCAGTAAAAAAATTAGAACGACCTCTTTTACGCGGGTCTTTTTATTGACATATTCCCGATACTTTTTACACAGAGTAGTATGTGTGCATGAACATGTATGTTTGTCTTTGGTCTGGGTATTTTCTATGTATAATAAGTATGTATTTACAAAAAAAAATATATTTACGTATGTTTATCAGTTGTCTAATAGCCATAACACAAGCTTCGCTTACTTTGGGTCTGGATGGCGCTGTGTAATTTATCCAACAATATTTTTTACAATTATGCATTGTGTAACTATGGAAATTGGCTGCTTTAAAATAAGTAGGTAAGTGCATATTAACTTATAGCATTTTAATAACTGTTACAAGTTACAGGCGTCCTAAATCTACTTATCTTAAGTGTATATCAATACAAATATATTGATACATATATTGTTTTATATGCATAAAATTTCATACAAAATTTCGACCAGTATAAAATAATTTTAGCAAATCGTTCAGTAGTTCTTAGCTATTTTTCGCTAGATCTTTGATTACTAATACCGAGGTTGGGGTTTTATATAAGCTATATAGATGTTGGTTAGCTAATTACCTAGTCTGGCCATAAGTTCTGTTACAAATGAATATGCATTAATTTTTTTATGAAGTTATGTAGTCTTAATAAAACTTGGCTTTGATACAGGCCTTTAATCTGTCTGGCCACGAATCTATGGATTTATGCATTATTTCCATGGGAAATTTAGCCACTGCTTGCTCCAGAGTTGTCTTAAGAGACAAAATGCAGGATTATGATCACGTTGTACCAATTTTACCACTTGGGCGGCTTCCTTTGAACTGTGTGCGTACACTTTGTCATTTTGCTTGTTGTAGTGTACTTAAATCGTGAAAATTTTTCATCAGTAAAGAGAATATTTCTGTGCCTTACACCTGCGTATCGGGACAGAAGCCGTTTTGATAGATCCACTCTCTTCAACTGTAGGGATTGTGATTATATCGACGATAGGCGAGTCCTAGCGGGAATCTTCATTTCTCGCGATAACATTTTTGTTTCCTAATGGAGTTTCGGCGAATTTTGGCTTTAACAGCATTAACAGCCTTTGTAGTTCTAACAGCACGTGGGCGATTTTTTTTTTTTATACAACGTCGGGAAGCAATCAAACATATGGCCCGCCTGATGTAAAACAGTTACCGTAGCCTATTAACGCTTGTAATATATTAAGTATCACTCGCGCGATGCCTTCTCTGCTGCTGACACATCAACTCCTTAGGAGCTTACTGGTGACCTCACTCACACGCAGGAACACAACAACCCTCTTGGGAGTTGTTATTTAGCTGCGGTTTTCTGTGATGTGGAGGTACTTCCCCAGACGGGCTGCTTTGATGTGCCCTACCTCTCTTAAAACATCCAGACCAAGACAAACAGACATGTTCATGCACACAAAATATTTGTCTTGTGTGGGAACCGAACCCGAAAGTTGTTTCATTCACGACTGAGCCACCGCGCTCGTCAATAATCTCGATATTTTATGGTCTTCAACAGAGGAAGTGTTGGTATATCTATCAATAGTACGATATACGAACATACGGCTGATACCAACCTTTTGAAGTGTCCTGAATATGACAGACGGCTCCATACCCACTTTGTGTAAGATAATCACTGCAATTCTAGCTTTTTTGACACCCCATTCCATATTGTAATTTGATAATAAACACGAAAAAAAAATATAAAACGGCGGGAAATCTGTAGAACTTACTGTAAGAACAATAATCGTCCACCGAAAGTCAGCAGCTATGCATAGCGTAGGTATTGTGTGTTCAGCGTGAAAACCTTTGTATGTACGGAAAACTTTTCGTAACAAATTAAGTCGTGTTATCAATTCAAGTGAGTATGTAAGTTATTTAATCATTCTGAATCAACGAAGCTTTATAAATTCTTTGGGTATTGTTTTTATTTAGCCGAGGAAGACCTGGGCTCATCTACCACGACCAAATTGATCATGTTTAATATCACGTGATTGTGATATCACGACCCTTGGAAACCAGCTAGCGTGCGTGTAAAGAGCAACGAATGGTAAAGAAGCGAGTGAGGTGTGTAAGGATCGTTCAAGTGACGCTCGGTGACTTGGCGTAAAGTGGTACCTGTGTAGGTATATATATTTTTATTTTTTAAACAAAGTCGTGTGACATACAGTTACCGTCGCTTTGTAACATGCGTACGAAGTAGGTACCTCACCAGCTTTCTGTTAAGTTACTCGCACAGAATTACAATAACTATCTAGGGTATTCTGTTGAAAGTTAATAACATAACCTTGATACTCCGTTTAATGTACTGTGAACTTTAAAAAAATACACAATTCCGCATATTTTACGAATTACCGCTTGCATTTCAATTCAAAATACATTTATAGAATGTCGTCATCAATTCGTACAACAAAGACTTATAATTTCTCTATACATGTTTTAAATTAAAGATGAGACGCTATTACAAATTAGATATTATTGTAAATAGAGAGCCATCGAAGTTACAAAATGTCAATTTGGAATTCGATCATTAATGTTCGAAAGTTCAGGGCTAGTGATTGCATTATGCAAAGCAAGTTTCCGAGTTGTATTAATATTTTGCGTCTCTCGAATGGTTAGTTGTTATTCGGGCACGCACCAGTAAGGTCATTCGTCTTAGCATCCTGTTATATTATAAAAGTGAGTGGTGAGTGTATTGTGAAGTGTCTTACATTCCAAATAAGTAATTAGGTGCTTAATAGATTGCTTGTACTACGTAGACTTATTTAGTTCCATAAAATACTTGTATTTGTTGGAATACCTATTTAATGATAGTGTTTAAAGACAATATACGACCGGTTTCGAGACATCATTGTTTACTCTAGCTGATCATCATCATTGTCGTTATATTGTCTCGATACTGGTCGAATATTTAGCTAATTAAATTGATTAAGTCATTTCTAAATTAAATACATGCAAAGACTGGAACAAGAAGGTAAATACAAGTATTGTATAGAACTGCATTATAAAGTTCCATCAAGAGATAACAATAGGAACAGAGATTAGTTCTTAACATTATTGTTGTATAGGTGAGAGATGATAAATAAAAGGGAGATAGGGCGTATCAAAATATTCCGATTGGTGAAGTACCTCTCTTCAAACGATAACGACTAAACAAAGACTTCCTGGATGGCTGGAGGACTGTCATGTTCCTCAGAGTGAGTGAGGTTACCAGTAAGTTCTTGAGGAGTTGCTCTGTCAACACCGAAGAGGCAACACGCGCGCTATAATACTTGTAATGCAAGCGTTAATAAACTACGGTAATCACTTTAGATCAACTGGATCATAAGCTTCTTTGAATTCCGACGTTGTATTAAAAAAATACCCAATCAGACTGACAAGGGAGTACAATCTTTATTATATACCACTATCATGGCAAACAAGCGCACTTATGTGCGAGCATATGCCTGTTGGATTGATTTATTGTCGCTTGCAACATTAGGGTTACGCCTACACGCCTTTTCGAAAAGCCACGAAAAGGCGTGTCGAGAAAACAAGAGAGTTCATTAAACAATTGTACAGTTCACGGAAGAAAACAACAATGGAATCGCGCATTCACGAACACGCAAGATTTCTGCTTTGGGCAGAGGAATTCGATTCTAATATATGAGGATGAATCCCCCTCGTTAGGTCTCCCAAACTACGCTATGGATTTAGATACAATTATAAGAAACATTTATAGGAAAAATATAATATAGGTACCGTGCGAAGCCAGTGCGAGCGGTACGAAGTTAGTCATTTACAACTACTATACCAAACCTAACTGATCCCCCTGCAGGGATACGGGTCTCCCTTCAACCGAAGGGGTTTAGAGCATACTTCACCACGCTGCGCAACTGCGGATTAGCGGAGGCCAATCTTTTCAAATCGCCCAAGGCCATTGACTTAACGACTGTCATCTATCGACAAACCTCGCTTTGTTAGAACTTGCTTGGTATCTTCAAACGAATAGACAACCCTATTTTCCTACTAGTTAAAGGAGATTTGTTACTACCTAGTTTTGGAATAGTTTGTGATATTCCCTATACTTCCTACGTATGTAGATAGTACTTCAAAATTAATTTGTCTCCTACCTTATTATTAAAATTTTAACACTGCAATTAAACGTAAAGCCGTTTGAACTGACGTTCATGAATTTTCTAATTTTATATTCATACTTGCATTCCACGTAACTTCCTATATATTTGTATAGCTAGTATAGAGAATAACAAAAATATATCAAAATCTAGGTGAGAACAAATCTGTAACATATAGGAATCTAGAGCACTACACCATGTGTGAGTTTGACAAATAAACACATCTGTTTCAGATGGCCGCCTTGCGATATCTGTTTCTTCTAATAACTGTATTGATAAGTTTCTTCGCATGCATAAATTCATCCATATTGGACCAATCAAGCACCAAAGTAAAATGCCCCACCGATAAAATACCTATAAAATTAGGTACAGCGATGGTCTGCGTGCCCAAGAACTACACGCTTCCAGCATCTGAAGAAAATCGACGTTGAACCTGGTCGTAGAAAGTGTAATTTTAACTATGGTTTTATTAAAATTAAGTAGTACTTTTTGAGCATTGTCTCACTATCGATCCTCAAAATATTAGTAAAATACCTTTTACTAAGGAACCAACACTGAAATAACAAAAATTAAACAGTCATCTTCACACACTCCTGCATGGGAACGTGTATGTTTTTATAGGAATTACGACTTCTAGAAAATGTGCTACTACTGACGTAGTAGACGATGTAGTTTATTTTAGCTTCAATGTTTACTTCAATTCATGGCACACAAGTATAAATTTGCTATTTTGTATCATATTGCCTAAATAAAGCAAAATATTTTTTTTGTGATTTCACACTTGGTTCCGTAGTGTCTAATAGATCGAAGTTAATTGGTAACAGACCGATAACAAAGTACCGTTTGAAATTGTATGAATACATTTTGTAAGCTTGAGTCTGAGTAACAATTTCATGCCGTGATAATTATTGTATAAAATTTACTTTTATGATTGGTAGAGTTAAGAGATTATGAACGAATTTAACTCACGAATCTGTATGTTGATGTAGAGAGGCAAATGTCGTAATATTTGGTGAGTGTAACAAATTATTTCGAAATATTCGTGGCCTAATAACTTATTAACTTAATTAAAAATTAGTGCGAAGTGGTATGATATTGTTTCATAACTATTTCGTATTTACTTATGTAATAATTTGCATTAAATACAAGCAGTATGGTAAGGCCTGAACTAAAGGCACAGTCACATATGCAAGATAGAATTATTAAAGTAAGCTAAGAGTATAATGTTGTATCATTTTGAAACGAGCCTAATTATTAAGAATGCACATCTAGACAACACTGACGAACTAAGGTTTTAGAGTTTCAGTAGCGAATAGGTAGGTTACCTACTATTATATAACTGGTAATTTCTGGAGAAGTTATTGAAAATCCTTAAAAAAAGTATAAAAAGAAACTCTTACGGTACCACTTCCTTCGTCCTTCTGTTTGTCTTTGGTAATAATTGCAATTGTTATTTAGTTATATATTACAAAAATAACAGAACAATGTAGAGATATTGTTCTTTCTTTTCTAATTAGCACAGTTATTTAGGAATCATCCAAAAACTTGGTATAACTAAGGTAAAGATGTTTCCTTCTTAAATCTTAGCTATGAGATTGATGAAGAAGTACGGCGTGAGTTTGTATTACACTTGAAATTAAGGTTCTTAGTTTTGTGGTTCGTAACGTACTAAACCCTCAGTCCGCAAGTCTGGCTCGCACTTGACTGGTCTTGTTTAGATAATGGATTTATACATAAACAAATGTCCCTGGGTACGTATAATTTTGCTCTAAATTTCCTCTTGAATTAGCGAAGCAAATATGCAATGTTTTTTTTGGTAGTTGTGTCTTAAGTAATTTGCCTCGATTAGATTTTCAGTATAATCCGTCAGCAGCGTTTGTAGCCTGGTGGCAAACAAGTACTATCTTATCTCGAATACGTCAGGGACCAGGGACTTGTTATATGGTCACAATTTTCTGTAAAGTAAACGTTCACCCCCGGACTGGCTGCTTGTCTTCGTCTGGGTGTTTTAAAGAGAGGTGTGGCGTATCAAAGCAGCCCGTCTGGGGAAGTACCTCCAACTTACAGAAAACTGCAGCTAGATCAAGAGTGACGTCACCATTAAGCTCCGAAGGACTTGCTGGGTTCAGCCCCGGAGCTACGATTTCTTCAAACCGGGGCAAAAGCATGATAATGGCGCCTCTAACTACAACTGCAGTGTACCTAAGTGTAGTAATAAAATCTAGTGTACTTCTTTTGATAAAAAGATATATATTCTTTTATCTATATATATTTTAGGCGTAGGCGACGTGGGCGACCGCCTACGGCCTCGCGCCTGCGAGGGCCTCGCAAAAAAGGCTTTTTTGTAATTTTTATCATTATTTGATTAGCAATAATACTTGTAAAATAAAATGTGGGTGCAATTATTAGTTGTGTATAATTCAGCTCATTTAATTTAACATTTTCTCTCTGTCTCGAAAATGACGGGGGCCTCGCAGAACTGATGTCGCCGACGTCCACGTTTCGTCTAGCGCCGCCACTGTCTTTTATACTACGACGGATAGCAAATGAGCATACGGTCCGCCTAACGTAAAGCGGCTACGCTGAAACGCTGAAAGCAACAAAAAGAATGTCGCTAGCGCGTTTCCACCCCCGATGTCAACACAGTAACTCATCACCTTTCTCTGGTGACCTCACTCACTCGCATGAACACAACTATCCTCCAAGGAGTTGTTATTTGGCTACTGTCCTCTGTGAGTTGGGGGTTCTTCCCCAGTCAGGCTAAAGTCATGCCCTACCTCTCTTTCATCAGAGCCTCGTCTATTATTAAGCAGGGTGAACCACGTGCAGGTGAGGTTGGCTTTGGCTCTAGAGGTGACATTGAGCCACTTACACCCCCAATATATATATATATATTGTTATATATCCTTTTATAAAAAGAAATACACTGGATTTCATTAAAGGTACACTGCAAGTACCACCTTCCTGTAGGAAAGCAGCTCAATTCCGTGATGTACACCCGTGGTCCTAATGCACATCCAGGGCTAGCTGAGTTGCCAGTGGAATTGGCATCGCGCAAGTGACACTTATTGTATTACAAGCTCTCATAAGGTTATGGTAACCGATTTACATCAGTTGGGCCGTGTACTTGTATACCTCTCGACATTGTATAAAAAAGCCTAGTTTGTTAGTCGGTAGAATGCACCACATACAGGTGAAGTTGACTTCGATTCCAAAAAACTTGGTAACTCATTCAGGCCTCTCTTCAGTATAAAAGTCTGGACTTTGGAAAATGGAAATAGTTCTGGTATTATGTCATCGCCGCGTAATTCCGTGTACTAACAAGCACCCAGAGGATCGAACAAAAGATGTGTGAAGACCATACCACATAGGAGCCATAATGACGATGATTTATAACTTCAAAAGACATACATCGACTGTACGTTGAGAAGCGAAATAATGGCTCTCTAGAACATACTGTAAAACTCTGGTGGGTGTATAGGGGCGCTCGTCGCGTGCACCCGTTCGTGTTTCAGATTGCCTGTGCCCACTAGAGTGGGGAAGAGAGGAGAGTACCGGAGTTGTACCAAAATGAATCGATAGAATTTTAACTTCTATCCGCCTCGCTTCAGTGGACATAGATTTTTGAACTAAATTAAATATTCATTCATTTTAAAGTAGACTTAATTTGTCTTCTCCGATTCTCTGAAGGAGACAAATGGAGCCGTAAAGCGGAGTAAAAATGGCCTCGGGGTGTGCCGCATGTGGTGGAGGAGGTGCCGCTTTAGTGTAGCTAGTACTGCGCTTACTCTACGCATAGTCCTTTGCTCCGCTGTCTCGCTCCATGTTAATGGACAAACACGGTCTACAACTCCGCTTCTCATTACTTCCTTGCTCCGCGTCAATGGACAGGCAGTCTTAGCGTGCGCCCTGTGTCTCTGTCACTTTTTGACAGAACCACTTAAAACGCGCACTTGTGGAAATAAGAGCTACTATTTCTTTTAAAACGTGATATATGAACACTGTTTATTATGTACGTGTTAAAAATGTAATTGATAGTTCTGTGTTCATTTCATTATCATTCCTTCATTTTCATTCATCATATTCGTGCCTGACGCCTTGTAGTTTTATGTTAGCAAAGTTTCTGTGATATAATCTTTATTTCGAATTAAAATAAAGATGAATGGCAAAATATTGAATGATTTCTTAAATAGCATATTTTTATACGATCTCAGAGCGCATACGGTCCTCCTGCTGTGAAGTAGTTATCGTAGCCTACGAACGTTTGCAATACAAGAAGTATCATTCATTGCCACCCCTGCTACTGACACGGCGACTTGTTTGCCTGCCGGCGACGGCCAGAAAAGAATAACGCTAGGAGGAATAACGGTGCTATGCTTTACACGAATCATTAAAAACTTGAAATATGTTATCGCCTGCAAAAACGTAACACATATCAAATTCAGTTCGTGTCGATCCATACAATATTTATTGACTAGTTATATTTTACCAGTTTATGTAGCCGCTATGTTTTTTAACGTGATAGTCGTGCGCCCTCTAGCTCACTGCCTTACCAAATGACACTACTGGTAATGTCGTGGGTTGCACTATTGACTAGCAAAACAAGTTACTACGTACACCATACTTAATTTTCGAGTAGCTTTTACTATTTACTTGGCGCACGCCGTGAGAGCTATCAGAAGTGACGTATGTTTTGATTTAATTCACTTTAATATCATTAAATCGATAGCTTATTTTAACGGAATGTTAATATCTATCTATATCTTCACGCCAGATCCCTTGCGCGGTAGGCAGAGAGAACCGAGCGTCACGTGACTGATCCTTACATACCTACCTAATCGGAATGTCAATAAATTATAGCTTATTATGTTCCTAGAAAAATCATTTTTCTATTGGCGTGAAAGCTGTATGAATGACCGTACAGTAGATAGTTTCGGAAATTATCGCGCTCAAACACAGACTCGACTCTGCAGGGGAGTTTAAATAATACTAGGTAGGTATATAATGATGATAATGTATGGACATAATGTTGAATTAAACACTTTTTAACGGAAGTATCGCGTGTTTTACTTATTTTGTTGAACCTGACGTTTCGAATGCTTTGCAGCATCCGTGGTCGCAGGAAGACTAAGGTGACATTTGTCTTACATTGGTTATTCAATTATTACATTTACCGACATGGATGGATTAATTATTTATATATGTTCCGATTCACACAAAAATAGACACAGAGTTTTTATCACGCCGACATGAAGAATAGGCGTGATAAAAACTCTGCAGTATGTGAACATAAACTGGACCAGCCAAACGAATCGCTACATACCTAGAATGCTACGCGAGGCTATTGAAATAAGAAAACACCCCAATTTCAATAGAGAAGATGGTTGGCAAGTACCGCCTGCTTGGGATCCAGTTCTAAAAATAATCAAGGCTCAAACCCAGAGATCTACTCAAAAACGTTCGGACACCGTGAGCGATTTTTGTGTGAATCGGAACATATATAAATAATTAATCCATCCATGTCGGTAAATGTAATAATTGAATAACCAATGTAAGACAAATGTCACCTTAGTCTTCCTGCGACCACGGATGCTGCAAAGCATTCGAAACGTCAGGTTCAACAAAATAAATAAAACGCGCGATACTTCCGTTAAAAATTGTTTAACTCAATGTGTAACAATCGCGAAAACCTAAGACAATACTATGGACATAATGTGTTATACATATACTTAAATAATTATAAATGCGCACTATTGTCCACGAATCGTCGTGAAAGTTAAATCGAAGCAATGGATTGATCAGATATTTTTGTACAGATTGTATAGTGATTGAAAAGTGATCACTACAAATCCCACGCGAACTAACTAAATATTTTTTTATAGTGCTAAAGAGAAAATCAAGCGTATGGCCCAGCTGATGCCAAGCAGATGTCGTGAATAGTAGGTGCGTCATTCGTGTGTTTCCCCAACTTTACATCTTTTTTGAAGAATCCCATGACGTAGGTAGTTTCTTGGGAAAACTTCGGCAGGGAGTGGTTTCGACAACTAAAGAGTTCTCGGCACAAAACTTCAATGGAACGGTATGCGGCCATTGCTTTTCCAAATGTGTGGAGGTGAATTTTCGCCGATTGTGAGCGGTGTGATTGCAAAAGGTTTGGAAGAAAGATAGGTGGCATTATATGGAATAAATCATCATATCACAACTCATTAAATTTAAGTTTAGAATTATTATCGTAACTACTGGAGACCGAAGGTCTGGCGGCGCGACCGTGTGAAGCAGAACGCCTTGCTCTTCACGGCTAAACGTAGTGTTACTTATCGGCATATTGGCTAAAATATTCTCTCAATGATTAGCAGGCTCGGATCGCTGAGATATTTAGGCGCTAAAACACTTCGTTTTAATGAGTGAAGGGTACTTTTTGCATGGTCAAGTGGTGTATTGGTTTGTTCATTAAACAACCATTTCTTGTATATACGAGTATTTCGTGTATCTTAACAAGGGTTTTTTATACAACGTCGAAGGCCCACCTGATGTAAAGCGGTTACCGTAGCCTAAGAACGCTTATAATACATTAAGTATCACACGCGCGATGCCTGCTCTGCTGCTAACACAACAACTCCTTAGGAGCTTACTGGTCACCTCACTCTCACGCAGGAATATAACAAACCTCCAGGGAGTTGTTATTTGGCTGCGATTTTCTGCGAGGTAGAGGTACTTCCTCAGGCGAGCTGCTTCGTTGCGTCCTATCTCTCTTAAAACATCCAGACTAAGATGTCTTGTCTCGAATCCAAATCGTTAGAACCCTTTTGACGAGCTCATGAAAAGGGTTCTAACGACTTGGCTTAAACTACTACTTTGTACTTAGATAAGGTTTTCTCTTTATCCTTATCTATATAGGTGTCTTCACAAAATACGTAATTTTGCACAAAAAAAAATACCAACGTTTATTAGAGCAAGAAAAATCGATTTCCCCCGTGCGTGAAATAGCACAAAAATCTCTAGGAATTGAAGCTATAGTTCAATTATTATAGTTTACGCTATTTTTTTTAACTGGTATGTTATTATACCTTTTTGAAATTAGCATGAATAATAAATGATTTCTATAAGCTCTACTTAAATATCACATTTACATGAGTAATGTTTTATTAAGGAAGACTTCAAAAAAAAAAAAAATTTTTTGTGTGCGTAGGTACCTAAAGTGAGATTTTCATGATAAGATTTAAAAATTACTAAGATTATGTCGTTCATTATTCTGGCATACGTAATTATATGGTATTATATACACATAATAATATTTATCTACAAATTCACATTGAGTTCGTTGGTAGTATTGTTAGTGACTACTGAATTCGATTTGATTTTACAAAGGACATGTGGATAAGTAGATACCTACACAAATATAAAATGGATGACAATGGGCCGATTTACGTAAACGGGAACGTGGAGACTATCACAGTGTGGTTGCTAAAAGTATATTGTTGTAGAACAAATTCTACTTTAGCTAAGAAGAAGAGATTGATATTAGTACCTGTATATTGCGGTATTTTTCAAAACGTAAATAAAAGAATTGAGGGTGAGTAATGTTGAAAGAACGAGGCAAAGCCGAGTATTTCTGCCCTTTTTTTTTTCTTCTTAGCATTATTCCGTTTTCTAATCTTATAATATTAGGATTGGCGGGGGATGCTGCCTAAGCCTAAGGATTTAGCTAATTTTTAGGTAAGTTCACATGTCTTTCGAAATATATAATATCTTCGACTTACGAATTTCCCCACGATGTTTTCCTTCACCGCCGTGCAAGTGAATACATAAATACGTAAACACGAATTTAGTTTCGTAGGATTCGGACCGGCGACCCTGTTGCGTTGGTCACTAGGCCGGGTTTTTATCCACTGGGTTATCACTGCACTGCTCTTACCCGCCTTCCTCTACCCATGTATCAAAAACTACATGGACGATTTATTAATTCCACGTACCCATTGACTCATATGTACCTAATGTGATGTACCTAATAAATAAAAATCAGATATAAATAGCAATAGTAGGTTGTGGAATTTAAAGATTATTTCAAGTTTCTATTTGTTTATTATTGATTCGTCGTAATATCCGCATCTTATCTTTAATATATATTTGCCTAAAATTTGTATGTAAATTAACATTCCACAATGTATTCCCATATGATATATATTGTGTTAGAACTATCGAAAATTCTAAAAATATAAATTGTTGTTTACTGTTATAGTAAAAATATGACTTAACACATTTGGAATTACGACATTTTTAAAATAGTAAACCGATTACTTGGGGTATCTCTAGTACAACAGGGCTACCTTAAGAATTGAACAGCACCCTACGCTTACGTTACGTAAGAAGTAGGTTACAGTTTATAATACTTTTATATAAAACCTTAAATTTTTCGAGGCGAATACCAAACTCTCTTAGTGAAAGATAAAGAAGTCGTGCGTGGTAAAAAAGAGAAAAGTGTGGCTGGATTATGTTTCACCGATTCATAGTATGAAAGAGAAGAAGAAAGAAATATACCGTCGATGCAAGAATTAAATCAAAGCTTTAGTGAAAGTTAAGCGTGAAAGAATTAGTTTGATTGAGGAAGAGAGGCTGACGAAGAACTTCGAGGCAGATGCCAAACTCTTCTGGAGAGAGGTAAAGTAGTCTCAGAGTGGTTCATCAGCATTCAGAATGGACACGATAAAACGTAAAGCTGATGGCATTCTTGCTAACACTCAGGAACGGAGGAGTGAATATTTTAGAGAAATGTATGATTATGTCTAGGACGCTGACACTGTAAATGAGTCTGTAACTGACTCGAACGTTGCCAGCGTACCATGGAGCCATTACCATGGATGAGATTGAATGCTCGATAGTTCACTCGATAGTTTAAAAAATGGAAAGTCAACGGGAATCGATATGGTTACAGCTAAGAAGATCAAACTAGGTGGTACCTACGTTAGGGACGCCTAGTTTTTGAGCAATTTATGCTGGAAAACTGGAAGAGTCCCGACCGTATGGAGACGCGCAATCATCGTGCTCTTGCAATAAAGGCAAGAGATGAAGAACATTTCGGAAAACAAAGGGTCGCCTAGAAGCATCTGGTTATGAGCCAGAAGGTTTTCTACAGTTTTGTGTATCTTAAGAAAATATTTAATAGGGCCGTGCGGAAGGATCTGTGGAACCCTTTTCCCGGGTATGGGGACATGCTCCATGCAATCCACTTATGAGGATTGTATAGCATGCGTGTGGATGGGCGGCAGTTTATTGTCCTTGTTTGAATATTGGTGTCAGACAGAAATGCGTTTCGTCGGCTTGGCTATTCATCCTGTGTTTGGACAGATGTCTTCAGAGAATAAGAAATATTCATATTTCTTGGGAATGCGAATGCGCGAGTCAGTAGTCAACTGTCTGCTTTATGCAGACGATGCGGTATTAATAGCAGAATCATCACCTAAACTTCAAACATTAGTTACAACGATGAAAGATGATTGTATGAAGAAAGGCTTACAATTGAATGCGAAGAAAACCAGATAATGGTATTTGAAAAAGAGGCAACCAGAACACGGGAATTACGGCTGATGATATACGAGTGTGTTGGAGCAACACAGCGCCTCCCCGCCCTAAGGGTTGCATGTTTCGCGTGCAATGGCCACGGTCACTTCGTGCACGTGTGTTGCAATAAAGATTTGAACAAGAGTGCGCAATATGAGTGTCACGGAGTCCGATTCCAGTGGAGAAACGTTGTATGTCAGTATGGTGACGACTTGCAAAGCGAACAAAAATGTACCTAAGGAGTGAAACAACAGACTTTACTTGTAAGCCAATTAACTTCAAATTAGATATGGGAATTATGCTAAACATTTTGTCAAAGTATGATTATAACCAGTTGCGATTTAATTCGAATTTTCCTGTGCCCTATAATACAAAAGTTTATTCATATACCGGTAATTATGATCCTACTGTATGGGAATACAGTTTAAGAATAGATTTTAAAAATGAATTACACGACTTAAAATTCATAGTGGTCAAAATGCAATGTCAAAATATTCTAGGTTTAAGTGCATGTTTACAAATAGGAGCTATACAGAGAGTAGACATTGTGAATATCGACAAGTATTCGAATTTATTTCATGGTCTCAGTTGCAGAGTAAAAATAAAATCGCAGTGAATCCTGTTATTTCGGCCGACTCGGAGGATTTCATTAGATATGCGAGATAAACTTCTTACAGAATTTAAGAGGATGCAAATAATAGGTGTGGTTAGAAAGATTACTCACCCTACCTACCGAATGGGTGAATGGTATTGTTATAGCCGCTAATAAAAATGGTGATATATACATATGTTTGAACCCGCGGGCGCTAAATCGTGCAGTGCAGTGCGGCGCACGCACTACATGTTGCCAACGGTGAGAGAGTTGGCGGTGCTACTGCGTGGCGCTACGTGCTTCAGCGTACTCGATTCACGCTGTAGATTCTGGAGGCTTCTGTTAGATGAGCCTAGTACTTATGCACCTTTAGCACATTCTTCGGTAGGTATCAATTTTTAAGTTTACCTTATGGTATCAACTGCGAACCCGATTTGTTTCACGTTTATAGTGAGGCAGGTTCTGGAGAATCTCGAAGGTACGTAGTCTTTTACCGATGACATAATTGTGTGGGGCTCAAGTAAACAGAAACACGATAACAAGATTAGAAAAATTGCTGCAGAGAGAAAAAGAAAAGATAAAGGTATGGTAGAAAGAGTAAAGATAAAGGTATGATGTTTAATAGGGAGAAATGTAAATTCGGTGTAAAGGAAATTGTATACTTAGGGCATACATTTTTGACGTGTTCTTTTGATTAAAGAAGAATTATAGATATATACTTATGGTAGCTTACAAAGTTTTAGCAAATAATATAAGGCTATGTTGTTAAGATTTATAATTTTGACTTATAGTAGCGTAGCTGAGCTGAGCTTACAGTGCCCGACCTAGGCCCAACCCCTGATTTACAATATTTAATAGCCTCACAAGGCGAATATACTGTATTACATTTTTGTTATTCGTGTGCAATACGTATATTTAACGTGTTTGTATATGAGAGTTCGAATGAGTTTAACTGTGTAGTGTTTGAATGAGTGTGAGTAGTTGTGTTTAGTACTTTGAATGCAAATGAGCGTCATGTGCATGACGTATATATGAAAGGCTTGTATGTATGCCTATATGAGTGCGTGCTTATATGTAATGTGAATATTCTGTGAGTGCGCGAATGAACGTGAAATGTGTTATTATTATGTATGCAGAAGTAATTCATTTCGAGGCCCAATAATACTTCAAACAGACCTATTTGAAGTACGAGTATTATTGGGCCTCGAAATGAATGACTTCTTAGCACTCCTATCCTACGATACTGATAAAATTTTAGTTTTCGGCGTAAGAAAGCTTCGGATCATATTTCAGTTGGCTGTGTTGAATCATAAAGGTTTTTAATAGATAAAGCTGTCGAACTGCAAGCACTTCAAAAATATTATAAAGTTGAATGGTAGAGTACCGGGCATGTTTAAAGGTACGGACTTTCAGCACTGCACGTTGTGCAATTTCAATACTCTTCATATTAGTTCCGGCATCACCGCGCCACACAGATATGCAGTATGTCACAATTGACTGACAGAGAGAATAAATAGTATTTAATTTTCATAAGCAATAGCTCCGCAACATAACGAAGATTTTTAAATAGATAAATGAGCTTGCAAACTCGTCCGCATAAAATTTTTATGTGCTCCTTAAAGTTTAGATTACAATCTATTGTTATGCCTAGGTATTTAACACAGTGAACTCGTGTAAGGGATATACAACAGCTTTCAGAGAGATATTTTACAAGCAAACAACAACAATATTTAATAATATTGTGGGAATTTTTTAGTGTGACTTTTTTGCGATACGAACGATAATTTTTTGGCGTAATTTGTGTGAAGTAGGTATATCAATTAAATTTCATTATATTTTAATTTCGGTTGGTTCGTACATATTACATTACTACTTACTAAATATGATTTAAACAATATTTCTCATTCACCCTTGTTTTTCATTTTAATAAAAATATATATTTTTATTAAAATATTATAAAATATTTGTTAAACATATTTTATGATGTGTGCTACATTAGCTATGTGTGTACATTAACAACTTCCTAGAGGGTTGTTGTATTCCTGTGTGTGAGTGAGGTCACTACTGGTCTACATCTAAGGAGTTGCTGTGTTAGCAGCAGAGGGGGTTATCGCGCTACTGACGCCTAATGTATTGCAAGCGTTCATAGGCTGGGTAGCCGCTTCACATCAAGTAGGCCACATGTTCGTATGCCTCTCGATAAAAAAAATGTAGTTACGATTTCAATTGCATTTTAAGGTTAAGATTTGTGTATTGGTGACAACGCGTGTTTCAATCAAATGCTATATGAATACTTGGAAGATATTATTCCTTTGTAACTTCATTATAGACAAATAAATTTCTTTAACCAATTAATGAAAATTCGAACATTAATCCCAGCCTCGTCGTAACTTGAAGTTTGGGTCCGTTTTCCAACATTAATTCGCCATTTCGCGCGGTTTTCAGTATCTCTTATTGTGAGACTATTGGCACGCATATCATATCCGTGTGACGTAGTTCCCGCCCTGCGCCGTTCAAGTACCGATCACGCTTTGCTGCCATATAAAAGGATAGAAATTAGTTTAGAATAATATCATAAACCATTACTGTTTAGAGTAAATAGGTCCATAGGATTGACCAATTATAGTCGGTAATACAAAAACTGCATTATATATCTACAGGATCTTATGTTGATACGAATTGCAACTAAGGCAATCACTTTCCAAGAATCGTTGACTTCATTATAACTTTTTATCCAACTATAACATAGTCAAAATGTGTATGTATGTTGTACATAGCGCCTAAACATAGCCGATTTTAATGACTGACGTCTCAATCGTTCCATTATTACTGTCCGGCTGAGACTCTAAAGAACAAAGTCAATAAAACGGATGCCACATACTTAATAGTGGAGACGCACCACCTTATTAGCAGCCGGACAAAAACAATGAATCGATTCATTCGAATCGAAACGTCATTCATTAATATCGGCTCGATATTATTTTCTGTCGAATTGAGTATCTTAAAAGGAAGATAAGACAATTCTAAATTCAAAAATATAGAAAAAGGAAAGCAATAGGTAGAGGTACCATGCGAGTATGCGTAAGCATAATAATCAACGTGTATAGATTAGGTTTACAAATAAAATTGTTTACATATATCAGCGTGTACTGACGACATTTTGTTGTAGCGCTCTATGAGATTAAATCAAGTATTTGACCATAACTAATAAATTGATATTTTTATGATGATTGTAGTTACACAATAGTGTTCTATCGAGTGGGGTGGCACTGTATTTTCACAAGTAAAATGCTAAACTAATAGTAGTGTTGCAATTAATTGTCGTAGTAGACTGAGATGCATGGAATGCGATGCGGGCTGGATCTAGTCCAAACTAATATTGTAAATGTGAAAGTAACTATGAGTGTTTGTTTGTTACATTTCACGCATAACACTTATTAGATACGTTCATACCTATACGCACTTTATATAGAAAAGAACAGAACATTTTTATGAACAGTATTATTTAATTGATTATTGCACACTTTTATATTTAATTGGCTAATATTGTTGACGCCCATTTGCCATTTTATTTTAACTATTTTGATACCTGCTAAAAAAATCTTGGTGATTCGAAACGATGAGGTCTTTGAAGGCGAGCATTGTCGTGAAGGAGTGGAAGAGAGCAGTTGATAAATTTCGGTTGCTTCAGCATTTGCAATCACAGTTCACCTCTACTCTATTGTTGTACCAGATTTCAAGAAATTATAATGAACACTACCGGCACAGGTTCAAAATACACAGCTTTTTTGTACCCAGTTTGTATAAAAATAATATAGTTTGGCTTCCTTTTCAGTGACCAATCAAAAGAAAGATTGTGCGCATGTACATAATAAAATATTGTACACCAAATTAATCAATTTAATTGTATTATTTAACATCTGTAATATATTCGCAAAATAAATAAATAAAAAAAATACTTTGAAGTCGAAAATAAACAGCGTAATATACCTATGTTTGAAAACATTACAAATTGATTGAACAACTTTAAAATAACACCATTTTTTTATAGCTGGTATTTAGGTGCCCCCGCCCACAAGCGACTACAGTGCTGCATGTTGGTTTTAGTTTTAAAAGTGATGATGTTGCCACTTCCTATTTGGAACGCAAAAAGCCTCAACTACGTTCACATCTACACGAGCACATAGTTGAATGGAATAGCCCATACTCGTGTGTAGGTAATTTTGATAAATACATACTTATATTTCCTGTTCCTCCATAACTGTATGCAAATTACCCTTTCCTATTAATGTATGACGGATGGTTGCGAAATGCCATGGAAAACACAACAGCAAACCCAAATTAATAGAATTTCCGTAGGTGGTGCCCGCATGCATTGTCGCAATACCTCGTACGCACAAGCCGCATTCGAAGTTTAACGTCATTATTATCGGTTTCGCTATCGTTTGTCGTTGACTCGTCATTCCATTGTAAATTGTATTCTGTAACCCATAATAATACACTGCAAGGTCGTGGCGATGAAGTGGGGGCCGGCTGACGGCTGCAACGTACAGTTTCAGTGGTCGCATGGCAGTAACCGTCCGTTCGTGAACTGGTCATCCTTGCTTCTCCAGCTATCCGGGATCGCTAGTGCTTGCCTTGTTCAGTTATCTCCAAACTGGATACAGTCACGAGTTTTACAACCGTGTGACAATACAATAAGTACATACAGTATAAACACGAAATTCATGTAGTTCTGTCATTAGACCCACTGTGTTATATGTTTGTTCAGCTGTAGATGATATAGAGCAATCCATATCGAATTGCGTAATCGGTCCCTCGTTGGTAAACGAGTTCGAGTAAGTCCTGAGTAACAATCAGTAGTAGAGACTACTTAGTTGTTTTACTGTTCGGTTATCTAATGTTGCGTGTTCGAACATAACGATGCCGGTGTGGCAGACGGCAATCGCGTAATAATGTTTATAAGTAAATTATTCTCAGAATTCGTGTAAGACAAACACTAGCTGATATTTAAAGAGTGATAATTTTATAAAATAATAGTGCATTCAACCTTGTAAATTATGAAGTCACATTGGATCACTCTCATTCTCCTGGGGATCGTGTTCGTTCGCGGTAAGTAATTGAATTGCGGTTAATGACAACCTTAAAGGGTCATTGTTATATCAATTAAAGTCTACAGTTACCTATTTATTACTAAATCGGGAAGCAAACAAAATACGACATGACTGATATGAAATAGTTAGCGTAGCCTATGGGCGTTTGCAAGATAAATGGTATCGCCCGCTCGTTACCAGCTGCGCTGTTAACACAGTAACTTCTCAGCAGCTTACTGGT
Organism: Pyralis farinalis; assembly: GCA_947507595.1. Taxonomy (NCBI): domain Eukaryota; kingdom Metazoa; phylum Arthropoda; class Insecta; order Lepidoptera; family Pyralidae; genus Pyralis; species Pyralis farinalis. Next base: position 15,019,252 of record OX382271.1, on the reverse strand, counting down.
AACCTCTCTCACTCTTAGGAATAGATCAACCTTCAAGGGAAATGTTATTTGGGGCAATCTTCTGTAAGTGCTTCTTCAGTAGGACTGTTTAGTTACGCCGTACCTTTATTTTTCGTGATCCTAGTATGTACTACCTACCTATGCGATTGTATCTTCGTCTTAGCGTTGTCCCGTTTCCTAATCCATTAAGATTGGCAGGGTACGCTACCTAAGCTTAAGGATTTGGCGAAGAAACTGATTTTGACATGGTGCGACTGTCATCAGACCTCCACAGGAAAATTAGACATTTCTTAAGTTAGGTCACATGTCTATTTGAAATATAAATTTTTGGATGTGTGGGAAACCCATACGATTTTTCATTCACCGCCTAGCAGGTGTTAGTTAACTGAGATCCGAAAACCCGAATTGGGTGGCCAGGATTTGAACTAGGGACTGTCGGATAACACGCTGGTCCTTTACCCAGTGAGCTATCAATGCTCTCATATCAATGTAGGTGCAATTGTCTTTGACACTAAATATGATAGTGAATCACAATCATGATTATAATATATGTGAGCATTATTGCGAAAAATAAATGAGATTAGGAAATCACAAAGAGGGAATCATCTCAATGAAGAACTAAAAAGTATCTTAATAAGATAAAGGCTCCATGCTTGCCGCGTGTTTTTTCATACAGCGTCGGAAGAATCATACAGTCCACCACAGATGTTAAGCGGTTACCGAAGCCTATGAACGCTTGCGATACATTAAGCATCACTCGCGCGATGCCACCTCTGTTGCTAACACAACAACAACTCCTTAGGAGCTCACTGGCTATCACACTCACACGCATGAACACAACAACCCTCCAGGGAGTTATTTGGATGACATTTTCTGTAAGGTGGATATACTTCCATAGTCGGGCTAAGTATCTACCCTATTTCTGTTAAAATCATCGAGACCAAGACAAACACGTGTCGATGAAACAGCTCGTCGTGTGTCGTGTTTACATATCGTGGTCACTGGTATCTCGGAGTAGGCTATACAAATATGTACAGACAGAGAGAATATGCATTATTTACATTATACACTTAAGCTATGTGTATATTGATGTACATACGAGTACATATAACGGTACATACTGCAGGGACCAGTCGTTTGATAGGCTGTTATTTATCCAACAGGCATAGTGAAGTAGAGCAGTGGATAAAGAACCGGCCTATTGGCCAGTTGGTGCCTGGTTTAAACCCTGGCATGTACCACTAAATTCGTGTTTTTGGATTAATGTACATATTTGTGATTGTTAAGCTTATGTAGCGGAACCCGCCAATCCTAATGGACTAGGAAACGGAATAACGCTAAGAAGAAGAAGAAGACATAGAAAGTTAGAGCATTAACCTGTCAAGACCCGGGTTTACCTTTATTCCATACTAGGAGCTGCCCGCGGCTCCGCCCGCGTAGAGTCAAATAACGTAGCCTATGTGTTAATCCAGATCATAATCTATCTACGTGTCAAATTTCATTCAAAACCATTCAGCCGTTTAAGCGTGAAAGAGCAACAAACATCCATACATACAAACTTTCGCATTTATAATATTAGTAGGATATACTCGTATGTCGTAAGCGCGTGGTTCGATAAAGGTCTCAGTACCTGAGAGGGTAATACTGCTCACAGATACGTACGAGTGTATCTACAAGGAATATTTTTCAGGAACACCGTTTCTATATGAAATCTATGTTTGTCTGTGTGTGCGTTTTTTTTCGAATATTTAATTTTGACTTCAGATTCGGATTCAGCATAAAAATGTAGAATAGGAATGTTCAGGAACACCGTTCACCTTAAGAGATAGTCTTAAGGAACGCAGTCAAAATGGGCGACAAATTAAAAAAAAATTCAATTGTTATATAATTGACGAGCCAGGTGTTCCTCTGGCAATGCAAGCTTGCGCATTCTCAACTGGTTTAACTATGACGTAACTGAACTTTACTACTGATAATCAGTAAAAATATAGTTATTTAGAAGTCGAACGATTAAGTAAGATTGACGTTAGATTTGAGTTTTCTGTCAGTTTCGAGTGAGTTTTGGGTCACGTTTGTGTAATAATAATAGAAAACTGGCACAATGTTACAGAACTCACCAAACGCACGTACGGTTGGTCGCTCTTGATGGTTTTTCTTTAATTTTGGCGACAGTGCCCGGTTGAACTAGAGTGCTTCATGTAGCTTAAAACTACAACTACTGTCAACCGGGCTGGCAATACAAGTAGTATCAAATTAACACAGCCACTGACATAGCAACCTCTCAGGAGCTAACGTAACGTTAAACTATTTTCATATATACGTTAAATAACAAATTCGTAGAGAATTGTTATGTTCCTATGAATATCTGTAATTTGGAGGTACTTCCACAGTCGAGTTGCTTATTAAATATTACTGCGCAATACATCGCTTTAGTTAGCCTCGTTGGCTATTCGGCAACGTGTTTGGTACACCTTTCCGAATAGCAAAGGTCAGGTACACCCTAAACAAGCTCCATGACAAATTTTTGCATTGAGTGCTTTTAGGAGACAGTTGATAGCAAATTTATAAACTCGTACTTACATACTAGAAACTAGAACCAATGTAAGGCTTACGGTTGATGATGAAGTGTTGGAAAAAGTGGTCGAGATTGTATATCATTGCTTTCGGCAGGGACGGAAGTACTAGTACCGCAGATGTAGAAAGACGTATGAGTGCTAAAACTTCTTGGCAGTAAAAACTTAAGCAAGACGGCACAGCTCGCTATACACAATGCAGTGCTGGTCTCAACACTTATTTATGGAAGCGAGAGCTGGGTATAGCAGAGAGGGCATGAAAGTAGGATAAACGCAGTCGAAATGCGAGTGTTGCGCAAAATTTGTGGCGTAACGCTTGTAGACCGTATTCGCAACGATGATGTTAGAAACAGAGTAGGTCTGAAAGTGAGTGTCGGTGTTAAAATAAGAAGAGGCATGCTCCGTTGGTTCGGACATGTAGAAATAATGCAGAATGAAAGAAATACGAAGCAGATATACAATGTAAAAGTGGAAAGATGTAGGAGCCAAGGAAGGCTAAGACTTACCTACCATGACCAAAAAATTGGTATATACTCGTACATTGGTCGTGTTCTACGAGTATCATAAGGTGAAACCCCAGAAACCGGCGAGCGTGCATGAGAAGAGCAATGAATGTTAAAGAAGCGACTGAAGTATGTAAGGATAGAGGCACGTAGCGCTCGGTTCTCTCTGCCTACCCCGCAAGGGATATGACGTCAAGTTATAGATAGATAGATACATACATATTATAGTAGTTTCCAGCGGCTCTGCTATTGGTATCTTATTACTATTTGGAATTACAATCACGCTTCCCCCCATTTTTAACAAAACCGTTTTAAGTGAGTGTGTAAAAGACTTATTTATTTATTGAATACTTTATTGACCACAATACAGTAAGTACAAAAGGCGGACTTAATGCTAATTGCATTCTCTACCAGTCAACCATTGGGAGTTGAGAAAAAAAACACGATTGCTGTTTTTATTAAAAGTGAAATAGAATATGAATGATTTCGTAATACACTATATACGTAGGTCACACTATAAGTTTTGCGTAACTTAAAAATCAATATGTTATAACCAAAATATTATGTTTATTGCTTTTCAAAATACTCTCCTTTACATTTTAAACATTTTTTCATGCGATCGAACCATTTTTTAAAACAGGAGGACCACAGATCTGAAGGCATGTTTTCTACGTGCTGATTGAACGCTATCACTGCCTCTTCGGAGTTGGTAAAAGTGAAACCTCTCATCAAATCTTTGATTTTGGGGAAAATACAGAAATCACAGGGTGCTAGGTCGGGGCTATGCGCAGAATGGGTTACGAGTTGTACTTTTTCGGAAGTTAAAAATGACTTTGTTTTGTTGGCCGTGTGTGAAGAAGCGTTGTCATGATGTAGGAGAACGCGGCTTTTTGGTCGTCTTTCGCGAACTTTTTCTAACACCCTGGGTAAACAAATGGTAGAATACCACTCGGCATGAACACTCTTTTGATCTTCAAGTGGAATTGTGCAGATGGGACCCGTAGCTGAGAAAAAAACGGGATCATTTTTTTACCAACGTTTCTCGCCTGCCTCACTTTTGTTGGCCTGTTCTCATTTTCAAACACCCATTCACAAGACTGCTATTTTTTTTCGGGTTCAAAACAATAAATCCACGTTTCGTCTCCTGTGACAATGTCATAAACAGCATTAGAATGTCCGTAGTCGTACTTCAGTAGCATCTGTGAGCACCATTCCACGCGAGCCTGCTTCTGCTCCACTGTCAGTTCATGAGGGATCCAACGACAACAAAGTTTTCGAACTTTCAATTCTTCGTGTAAAATTTTCTGAATTTGGCTCATACCAATCCCCAGTAGTTCTCGAATTGTCTCATATGTAATCCGCGGGTTTTCTTCAATTAGCCGCTTAACAGTAGCCACATTATTTACGTTGACGGCAGTTGAAGGCCGCCCTTCACGAAATTCGTCATGTAAAGAAACTCGACCTCTCTCAAATTCAGCAAACCATCGCCTCACGGTGCTCATAGAAGGTGCTTCTCTCCCAAAAGCATTTTGACGACGAGCAGCACAGTCTTGCGGAGAGAGAGAACTTTTAAAATCATAAAAAATCATCGCTCTAAAATCTTTTCGACTCAATTCCATTTTCGTTGCGTACGTAGAACTTTGATGTGTGATAAAAAACAATTGACAAATGATTTCCCGCTAATTGTTTTTTTTATTACTAAGTAGGTTGCAACGTTTCAAAAAATATAACATTCGAAATTCAAATAGTTCCGATTAGCTAGAAGTGCAAAACTTTTAGTGTGCCCCATGTACACCTAACTATACATACATAAACACAAAAATACGCAAATATCTACGATAATACATACACAACCACAATAATATATAATAATGCATACATATTTTTCTCTATAAATAACTGTAATAAATTTTATTAATATATACTCGTACTAATTACTAAACACCCATTAGCTGACTATTGTTTGAATGCTAACTAAAAAATAGGCACGCAACTTCTTTTTAAAAGTATAGTTAATTTTTAAAAACTTACTATAATCTCTAGAGTTAAAGCTTACCTCACATGTTTGTGGTGCACCATGCTAATTAAGAAATAAGGTTATTCTTCGTGATTTTATGAGGAACATATAAGGACTTGAGGCTCTTATAAGGAAAAAGAGAGGTATGGTGCATGAAATTAGACCGACTAAGGAAGTACTTCCATTATATAGGTATTTAAGATGTCCCTAGAGTGTTGTTGTGTGAGCGATATTACCGCTGAGCTTCTGATCAATTGCCATGTTAACAGCGAGTGATTATCCTTATATTTATAATCCTTATCTTGTATTGGGGGTATAATAATACCCCCCATACAAGATAAGGAGACAATGAATGTTAAAGAAGCGATTGAGGTAAGGATCGAGTCACATGGGGCTCGGTTCTCTCTGCCTACCCCGTACGGGATTTGGCGTGAAGTTATAGATAGATAGATAGGTTAATACATACTCACATACATACGTCTTCACGCTAAGACTCTCACGGCGCAGGCAGAGAAAACCGAGCGCCACATAACTCGGCCCTTACACACCTCAATCGCTTCTAATATTACGATGGCACTATATTATTTTTATATCTTATTTTACGTATGAAGTGTTTTGATAAGTGACAACAAGTAACATCTTCCTCATACACTAACTATAATAATAACTTCATTGGATTTGACCCTGAGAGACCATGTTTAACTGATGTGTAAGCGACTATGTGCAGCTATGAAAAACATCTTCTTATGAAATATTACGTCCTTATCATGATACAAAGTTGAGTCCATAAAATATAAACGATTTTCAATAGGTACATGATCTTAAATACTCAAATGAGTTAAATGCAACTAGTATTCACCTACATGGTCATAATCATTACTAAAATTTAGAGGAAAGCACTTACAAACCCCAGGAACCGGCGAGCGTGCATGAAAAGAGCTATGAATGTCACAGAAGCGAGTGAAGTATGTAAGGACCGCGTCTTTCTCTCGCTCGGTTCTCCCTGCCTACCCCGCAAGGGACTTGGCGTGAAGATATACATACATACAAGCACTTACAAATTTGCAGGTTTCTAAATTTTTTCTACTTTTTCGCATATTTTTTTCTTATTCGAGTTTTCTTGTCTTGAAATTGATGTAACTGATATTCTATTTATCTCATGTACGGATGCGTATATGTTTATTGATCTTTCATAGAAGAAACTCGCAAGAAGTTCAATAGTTGAGCTGAAAACGAGTTCAGCGGTGCTGGAACCGGTGTCTTGTCGAGAACGAACAGAACTATTGGTAACTCCTGAGCCAAATTTGTTGTGTCGATCCGTCTTCATTGTCCCGTGTAATAGCTCAATTTTAGCATTTGATTGAGGATGATACGGTGTAGTACAATTACGAGACGAGTAGATTTTTTTTCAAGTTTGATCAAGTCTGCGAGTTCTTTAAAGATATTCGACTTAATTGTTGACCTTGGTCGGATGGAATCTAATCCGGACATCCGAAACGTACTATACATCCTCCGTACACTATTTTCGCCACGGTATCTGCAGTGATGTGACACGGCCGTGACGTGCAACGATCAATCATATTAATTAAATATTGTTTATTTTTGTGATGTAGGCAATCTTCCAACAATGTCTATGTGCAAGTGTGAAGAGCTAACAAGTGTTTCCCGAGCGGCGAAACCGTGTGTTTGTGTTCATGTTCTATCAATGTAAGTCATAACTGACGAAGATTTTTTTTCTAAATTGCTGCGGTAAATACGGGGTTCCGGTGGAAACATTTTTCGTTTTCGAATAAGCGTCATTTTTTTGTATCTATTTTTACTGCTGACAGAAACGCCTGGCAGAACTAATTTTACAATTTTACAATATATGGTAGAACATACGTAAAAATCAGCTTTCAAATTTTGAATAAATTGAGTAATGTTTTAAGTGCCTGTAGCACCTGGTACAGAATTGACCGAAGGCGCATACTAGCCAGTATGTATCAATCAATCAATCAATCAATATATTTATTTGCGTAAAATGTAGGTATTAACAATTATATTGATAATTATTAGAGGTCCCATATACATTTTGCTTAATACAAAGCATGCAAAATCACAAAATAATAAACATTCAATTTACAATATCATATAAAATTTAAAATAACCCATAAAAATCATTAACTTTAAAGTACAACATTAAAAAAATCTCATAATTTGTCATCTAAGAATTCTGTAATACTGTAGTAACATTTGTCAACTAATAATTCAAATAACTTTTTTTTAAATAATGTCAAAGGCAGTTCTTTTAAATAATCTGGTAATTGGTTGTAAAGCACGGGTGCCATACCGATAACATTTTTTCGGATTAATGTAGTATTATACCCACCAACTTTAAGAGTGTTTTTGTACTGAGCCCGTATTGGTCCTTTTCTTATGGATGCAGTTTTGACAAATAGGTATAGATTCGTTTTTACAAATATACAAATTTCTGATATATATAACGACGGCAGTGTTAATAATTTAAGAGATCTGAACATACGCACGCAGCTATCAGGACTTTTAAGACCACACAAAGATCTAACACACCTTTTTTGAGCTCTAAAAATGCGTTCTCTTTCAATTGAGTTACCCAAAAAAATTAGACCATATCTTAGAATAGAATTCACAGTGGCATGATATGCTATTAAAACAGTTTCTCGGTTAACTTTTTTTGTGAGGTTATATAAAACATAGGCTGATTTACTTAAATTCTTACATATATCCTCTGATTGCGATTTCCAATTAAGCTGGCTGTCAATTTTCAGTCCAAGGAATTTTGTTACTTTTACTTCTGTCAACTCATAACCGTTATAATTTATGTTAAAGTTCTGAATATTACGTCTTTGGCAAAAATTCATTATTTTACTTTTGGGTAAATTAATTATTAAATTGTTCATGTCAAGCCAGCCAATAATATTTTTCATAGTTATTTAAATTGTTACATTTAATTACAGCAGTGCTGTCGTCTGCAAATAAAACCATCTTGTGTCGAGTATGTCTAGGCAAGTCATTGATGTAGATAAGAAACAACAATGGACCGAGAATGCTACCTTGGGGTACACCATGTTTTATTTCTCTGACTTGTGATAGGTATTCGTGTTCATACTTTGTTTTTAAACTGAGTCTATTTATTTGAACATATTGTGTGCGACCACTGAGATAAGATTTTAAAAGATTTAGCACATTTCCTCTTATACCATAAGCATATAATTTCTCCGTAAGTCTTTGGTGATCCACATAATCGAAAGCCTTTGTCATATCCGTAAAAATGGCACAAATTGGTATTTTTTCATCTACATGTTTCGTTACACTATCAATTAGATCATAAATTGCCATATTAATCGTTCTGTTCTTTCTGAATCCTTTTTGTTCTTCACATAAAATTTTAAATTTATTCAAATAACTGTAAATGAAGTTATATAATACCTTTTCGAAGACTTTAGAAAATACTGAAGATAAAGCTATTGGTCTATAGTTTTTAAGTCATCTTTGTCACCTTTTTTGTGCGATGGCTTTACAATAACAGGTTTAAGATTCTGCGGAAATATGCCATGATTAATACATAAATTCAATATATAGCTTAGATGGTCTGCCACACAATCATGAACATACTTTATTACAATAGTGGCAATACCGTCATATCCTACACTTTTCGTGTTTTTTAAAGATTTTATAGCTCTGTGTATATCATTAGGTAGCACTGGAGGCATAAACATGGACTGGGGCTGATTTGGAATACCGATATTGTTGTTGTGTATTTGTTTAGATGATTGTTCAACTTGATCAATAAAATAGTCGTTGAATGAATCGGCTATTTCTTGTGGATCTATTATTATTTTATTGTCATGAGTAATTTTTCCTATATGTCGGCGTCATTCCGCCAATATGTTCATCATGTTCCATATTTGTCCGCATAATTCCATAATTATATTCACTAAGCTCTATATTGTATAAAGATGTATATAGAAACAATTTAAATATGTTATATTTATAATATATTTTTTTAAAAAAAAGGTACTGTACCTTTTTATTACAAATTGTATAGACTAACGCCTTACAAGTAGTTCAAGTACAAGGCCCACTACTTCCGCCATTACCCTGATCAAGCCACTCTTCGTACAAATCAAGTGAGTTGAATCACAACAGATTTCTAGCATAAAAATATAGCACAGTAATTTATAACATTTCATATTTTACATTGTTTAACTAAATTACAATGGAATCGGGACATAAATCTAACATTTCAAACAACATAAACAAACTTAAAATTAACATACTATGTAGTTACTTAGGATAATATATATAAATATATAATAATAAATTCCAAAGGTTTGCCGCGCGCATATACGTATATTGTACATACTAACACCACACTACACATTTTATGTATTAGAAAATAAGTAACGTCTGACATGGATCTTGCTCTACATAAGATACTAGTATGTTGACAACAGACAATTAGTCGATTAACAACTAGCAGGATCCATAGTGATTTTAAGACCAAGATAAGTATTTCTGTCAAACAATCTGAAAAAGACATCAACGAGTTACTATGACCATGGGCTACTAAAATACAATTTGAATGTACTCTGAGTGATAAGGTGATAACCATCAAGATATTAAATACTACCTGCAATTTCCAGTTATCTATCTGTCTTAAGGCAAATAAATATTTTTTATAGGAAGCGCCGCGAAAAATTTCTAATTTCTAGGCTACACCTGTCGGCCATTTTCTTCTTTGTATTTTTGGGGTTAAATTTCTCACTTTGATGTTCAACTGTTCATCTCTCCACCTGGTAGACTTCCACGACCTGATACTAGATTGCTAGACAGGAAATTTAGTTCTGGTAAAATAGTAGAAAACTTGAACATTAACGATGAGCATTTTTGAATATTTTGCAATTTGTTAGGGAATAATTTTGCACGAATTGCTTTATTTATCAGTATAAAAGTACTATCATGTATGGGGTAAAATACAATATTCATTTATTGCGCTATCGTTCACAAACATGACAATTTATATTACATTAAAAATTTAACACTTCAGAACTATTACAATTATTTTACATTAAAAAGTTTATATCTCAGAAAAATCAACTTTCGCCAATCTCTAAATTCAAACACACATCCACACTGGCGCAAGCGCCCTGCGCCGCTTAAACTAAACTGCGATGTTGATAAACTACGTTGAACGAAACGCGTAAGCGCCAAGAATTTCGCGCTTGGCGCTTACAACATACCTCGATGGACGTCATCAACTGGTGAGGGTCGGCGACTGTCGGTCTGATTGGTGTTACTTGACTGCGAGAGGAGGAGGAGGAGACAGGGAGAGATATTATCGCCAGTTTTATTTGCAATGTTTATTAATGGCATTACTCTCCCACTATTCTCTTGCAACATAACTGCCATAGACTTTTGTTTTAATATTCCTCAAAGAAAACTTTGTGCAAATTTATTTATATTTTCAACAATTAACCATCTACATCGAAACCCCTAAAAAATATAATTTGAGAATAAGTTAAAAAAAAATGTGATAACCAAAAAATCGCTAACATTTTAAAGTAAATTTAAAAGTCCAATATTTCGAAAACGGTTAGATTTGGGGGTGTGATATTTCATGGTCAGATCAGTTAGTAATGGTGTGAACTACATACAACGTATTAAGTATCTAGGTCGACTTTACCGCTATGCATGTGTTGCATTTTATGTTTTAAATTGTTATTTTATGTACAATAAACATACAACAAACAAACAAACATATCAAATTAATAAGCTTCTGTTTTCCGTAACTTTGAAAATGAAATATAGCTATCTATCTTTAACTTTACGCCAAATCCCTTGCGGAGTAGGCAGAGTGAACCGAGCGCCACCGCCAAGTGAGTGATAATTACGAAAATGTACATAAATCCGATACACGAATTTAGTAGTACATTATGTATTATATAACTAGCCATAAATACTCTTACATATAAACTTTCTTTTTTGCCTCCTTGGACAGACGCAGGATGATGACCACGTAGTACCTTAAAACAACTGGGGGGCTACTTTAGAACTATGTGCGTACACTTTGTCATTTTGTTTGTTGTAGTGGTTTTCAATCGTAAAGAGGATTTTCATCAGTAAAGAGGATGAGTCAGGAGGAGGAGGAGGGTATATGTGTTCATAGTACGATATACGGCTGATACCAAGCGTTTGAAGTGTTTGAATATGACCGACCGAGATTTTTTGTTACCTTCTGGGGTTTCGGTGAATTCTGGCTTGAACAGCATTAACAGCCTTTGTAGTTCTAACAGCATGAGGTCGCCCCGATCTTTTATGGTTTGAAGACTAAGACCAGAGGAACTGTTCGTGTATCTGTCAGTAGTACGATATACGGCTGATACCAAGCTTTTAAAGTGTCTTGTATATGATCAACGGCTCCATACCCACTTTGTGCAAGGCAATCACTGCAATTCTATTTTCTTTAATACCCCATTCCATATTGTAATTTGATAATAAGTACGAAAATATATGTAAAACGGTGGGAAATCGAAAGAAGTTTTTAACATAATAAACGCATTCAAAAATTTCAAAAATCAAAATACTTATAGAGTTGAATAAAAGAAGAGTTTTTATGTAACACTATTTATGGCCGGACTAGTTATATGTATTAGATTTGATAGTAGACCCAAAACAGTAATGTTAAAAATATATTCAAAAATGGATGCCCACATTAATGTTTTTTGCATCGGTAAATAAATGGCGAATGATGGCTGTGTTATTACAAGCGATCTAGATACGGTTGTATTGACAATCGTTTGCAATGGATAGATAGCATAGCTGTAGCTATTTTCCATCTTAGCGGTAAAAATAACTTGAATCAACTGGTTTATGTAAATTGGGTAGACATATCATTGAAATTAAGTAGTGGCAATGAGTGAAGAAAGCAAGTCGTGTTTCTATAAGCTGTCGTTAAAATAACAGTAAAAGTGGACAGTGGTGAATTTTAAAAGTGAACACCTGCGGTACGTAAATGGACCTAAAAATAATAATAACGTCCTAGTATCCACGCCCGTCACTGCTCGTACTTGATAAAATGAAGGTAAATAAATAAAATGCAATTGATACATTAATGTTACGTAACATGAGATTTTGCGTTTTATTTTTAAAGCAATAGTTATTTAAATGAGAATAAAATTTACGAAAATATCCAGAAAAATTGAATTTGGATTATTGATACAATTATACTAACTTTTCCTATGATTCCTAAGATTTTTTTCCTATGATTTCCTATGATAATCTCGATGGAAGTCATCTACCATCTTAGAGCCAATCTAATTTCACCTTGGAAATAGCAAACGAGATCCAGATGAAAGCAAAATACATCTACCTATAACTTCACGCTAAATCCCTTGCGGGGTAGGCGGAGAGATCCAAGCGCCACGTGCATCCTTACATACCTCACTCACTTCTTTAACATTCATTGCTCTTTTCATGCACGCTCGCCGGTTTCTAGGGCTCCTGACATCACCTTCGGATAGAACACGACCAATTTGATCATGGTCTTGGCCTTCCTCGGCTCCTACATCCTTCCACTTTTGCATTGTATATCTGCTTCGTCATTCTTTCATCCTGAATCCTTTCTACATGTCAAAGCAAAATACATCTATAATAAATAACCAGTTTACCAGAGGGAGACTTTGTACAAAAGTCGTCTCTGTAGGTACCTATGTCTCACCTATTTCTACCGCCAAGCAGCTATATTTATATAGCTGTGTTCCGGTTTGAAGGGTGAGATATGGCCGAGAAGTTACTGGGTACTGTGGCAAAACAGCCTTCTTTCACAAGATTGGCAGCGCGCGAGTAACACCCGTGGTGTTGCGAGCGCCAGTAGGCTGCGGTGACCGCTTATCATCTAATGCGGGCCGCATGCTTGTTGCCAATCTAGTTGTATAAAAAAGCGCAAGCTATAGGAAACAGCTCGATAAAGGAAGAACGCCGCCATTTTTTTTTATAGTGGCTCCGCTTTGCCTGGTTTTAAGCGAAAAGAGGAGCCCAAATTGCAGTGGCAACTGACAAAAGACTACAGATACTGTACCTATCAGTTGACGCTACCATGCTGGCCCGCAAGGTGCTTCTTCACGCTTCTTGACGTTTGAAAGATCCCATGTTGTAAGAAGGAGGAATCACATGTGCACGCAAGGCGTTCCACTTTTTAATGGTAACTACGACAGAGATAGGAGTTGCCGAACTTTTTAGTATGCGAGGAAATGTTCTCAACGGTGGAATAATCACATCGCAAGCCTGCACGTGTGGTTCTATGACGGAAGGCAGACGACAGGTTCAAGACACTGAGTTTTTTTGAAGCTGTTGAGACGAAGCTCTCGATGTAGCTATGTTGGTTGAGATCGCAACGAATATCCATGCCTAGCATATTCAGGCCATCTCGCATACTGCGGGAAGCGCTCTGAAAACTGAGAGTGAAAAAATGGGGGCATTTTTGATGTAAACGTTATTTAACTAGGTTATTGGAAGCCCATTTACTAATGAGATCCAAAACCCAGTTCAGCAGCGTCGATTTCTGTCCAACCAGCACCAAGCCTAAAAGAAATTTGAGTGCTGTTGCATCCACAGTCTACGAGGACGCTTCAGTCATCAATATCCACAGTTTACGAGTATGCTTGTTTGCAAGCGACGTAGTATTCATGAATTACAACAATTCATGAATACTATATACTATGGAAATACTGTGGAAATAAGTTAGAAGGGAAGATATTCAATTTATATTTGTATATACATAGACAGAAAATAAAATAGACAAAAGATATAAACAATTAACATCAATTGGGGTCGGTACCAGAAGCGTGCACGCCGCGACCCTGCCAGTCCAACACTGTGGACTGCAATTCTGGACCCAAACCGCACAGACGCACGGATTAGGGCGTCCCCCGACGCGCACCGATCCGCCCCCGTCGGTGCGAAATCTAGGGCATGCGGCGGTGGGGGGCGCCACCCACCACGCAACGCCCATCCCGGCGGATCGAAGAGAGCTGAGTGTCGTATAAGCACATGGAATGTGAGAGGTGGTCTAAAAGATAAGATGAATGAGTTGATAGATATAATGAACGTGAGACGCCTAGATGCTTTGTGTGTGTCAGAGACGAAGCGAAAGGGAAGCGACACCGAAGATCTACCCGGTGGCATGATGGCCCTGTGGTCCGGGGGTGGACCAGGACGTTCAAGCCAGCGCTGGCGTAGGTGTCGTGCTTTCATCTCGCTTGGCCGCTGGTGTGAAAGATTACGATTTAATAGGTCCAAGACTGCTCTGGGTTAAGATAAAACTGGGGATTACGCGAGTGTTTTTAGTTTCAGCATATGCTAATGTGAGCTCTGCTGATCCCCAGGAGCTCGAGAAGTTTTGGGAGGCTGTAAGGGGTATTCTGGATTTGGCCGAAGCGAATGAACGGATAATTATGTGTGGTGATCTGAATGGATGCGTTAGGACCAAGCGAAGCAGTTATGAGGCTGTGCTTGGTCCATACGGAGATAAGAGAGTGAACGATGCTGGTAAGTTACTTTTAGACGTATGTATGGAACGAAACCTCCATGTGTCGAACACGCTCTTCCATCACAAGGATATTCACACTTACACATGGAGACGGAATGAACAGAAAAGTGTGATTGATTTGATTTTGATAAATGGACGTCTCCGAAAGTCGTTAATGGATACAAGAGCCTTCAGAGGTCCCACTCTTGAAACGGACCACTATCTGGTGATAAGCCGATTTGTGGGCCTTTTCAAGAAGTGGAGGCACTGGCGAGTGCGTATTCCTTTCGGAGACCATGAAAGAATAAGAAGTGAAAAATTGGAAGATACAAATACAAAATACAAAATATTTATTTCAGTTAACATGATTCACTTATTATTACAGTGTTCGGAGTTACCAGGTAAGTATAAGCTACTTGTGTTTGGCAAACTCCGCTCTTCCGTATTATCTAAATAGGTATGCATGTTAAAGAATATTAAGAAAAATATACATATATATCTATTTAATATAAATGTAGGTACGTATGTAACTTTGCACAAATAAAGATGAAAGTGTGAGGAGTACGTATGTACGTCTAGTCAGTGAAAGACTTGCGAACGCGAGTCTTTCCGACTCAGATGTAGACGAATGTTGGAAAGTTCTGAAAGAACGTATGGTGGACAGTGCGAAAGAAGCATGTGGATGCGCAAAGAGACGTAGAACACTAAGAGGAGATGCCTGGTGGGATGCGGAGGTTCAATCCTCCGTGGAAAAAAAGAGGAAAGCGTGGCTGGATTACGTATATCATCTTTGCACCAGAGTGATGGTATGAAAGAAATGAAGAAAGAAATATACCGTCGATGCAAGAATGACTCCAAAGCTTTAGTGAAAGAGAAGCGTGAAAGGCTACATATGAGTGAGGAAGAGAAGCTGACGAAGAACTTCGAGGCAAATACCAAACTCTTCTGGAGAGAGGATGATGTCTCGAAGTGGTTCGTCAGCATCCAGAATGGACAAGATAAGATGTAAAGCTGGTGGCATTCTTGCTAACACT
Organism: Pyralis farinalis; assembly: GCA_947507595.1. NCBI lineage: Eukaryota > Metazoa > Arthropoda > Insecta > Lepidoptera > Pyralidae > Pyralis > Pyralis farinalis. Next base: position 15,003,578 of record OX382271.1, on the reverse strand, counting down.
CAGGAAGTGTTAGAACGGTGGAGTGAATATTTTAGAGAAATGTATGATTATGTCCATGACGCTGGCATTGTGAATGAGTCTATGATTGACGCGGCAGTGCCAGCGTACCATGAAGACATTACCATGGATGAGATTGAATGGTCGATACGAAGTTTGAAAGATGGAAAGTCAGCGGGAATCGATATGGTAACAGCTGAGATGATCAAGCTAGGTGGTACCTACGTTAGGGACGCCTTCTGGTTTTTGAGCAAATTATGCTGGAGAACCGGAAGGCTTCCGAGCGATTGGAAACGCGCGGTCATCGTGCCCTTGTATAAAGGCAAGGGCTCACGTATGGACTGCGCCAACTATAAGGCCATCAGTTTGATCAGCTTAGCAGCTAATGTGTATGGAAAAATCATTGTAAGGAGAATGAGGGTGAAATCCGATGGAATGCTTTGGGAAGCACAGGGTGGATTTCGAAGCGGCAGAGGATGTACGGATCAAGTTTTTTCACTCCGCAACGTCGTAGAGAAGCATCTGGCTTTGGACCAGAAGGTTTTCTGCGGTTTTGTGGACTTTGAGAAAGTATTTGATAAAGTCGTGCGAAAGAATCACTGGTATATTTTGCCCAGATATGGGGTTGACGGTGACCTACTCCGTGCTGTGCAATCCACTTATGAGGATTGCACAGCATGTGTGCGGGTGGACGGCAGCTTGTCGCCCTGGTTTGATGTCAATATTGGTGTCAGACAGTTGTCTTCAGAGAATAAGAAATATGAATGTGGGAATGCTAATGTGTGACTCAGTGGTCGACTGCCTGCTTTATGCAGACGATGCGGCATTAATAGCAGAATCAGCATCCGAACTGCAAACACTAGTTACAACAATGAAAGATGATTGTATGAAGAAAGGCTTACAATTGAATGCGAAGAAAACCAAGATAATGGTATTTGAAAGGGAGACAACCAGAACGAACACTAGGATTATGGTTGATGATGTAGCGTTGGAGCAAGCGAATGAGATTGTATACCTTGGAAGTGCTTTTAGCAGCAATGGCAGGTACACCGCTGATGTGGAGAGACGAGTGAGTGCCGGGAATAGGGTGAATGGAGCGTTGGGTAAACTTCTAGGCAGCCGAAATCTAAGCCAGAAGGCACAGCTCGCTGTACACAACGCCGTGCTAATTCCAACGCTAACTTATGGAAGTGAGAGCTGGGTATGGCAGAGAGAGCATGAAAATAGAATAAATGCGGTCGAAAGAGAGAGAGAGCATTGCGCAAAATTTGTGGCATAACACTTGCTGACCGCGTTCGTAATGAAGACGTGAGAGAAAGAGATGGTCTAAAAGAGAGTGTCGGTGTTAAGATAAGAAAGGGCATGCTCCGTTGGTTCGGACATGTAGAAAGAATGCGGGACGAAAGAATGACGAAACAGATATACAATGCAAAAGTGGAAGGATGTAGGAGCCGAGGAAGGCCGAGACTAACCTACCATGACCAAATTGGTCGTGTTTTATCAGAAGGTGATGTTAGAAGCCCCAGGAACCGGGGAGCGTGCATGAAAAGAGCTATGAATGTCACAGAAGCGAGTGAAGTATGCAAGGACCGCGTCTTATGGCGCTCGGTTCTCTCTGCCTACCCCGCAAGGGACTTGGCGTGAAGATATACATATATACAATTAACATCAGACAGTGTGGTTATCATATCATTTAAGTAGTTATATAAAATAATCGGTTCTAATAAACCGAGGGTTTACAGTACCAAGCGGAACTTGAGTTGTTTTAACTATCAAAATCCTACTTATCTATACAAGTAGACATAAAAACATCAAAATTTTTCTACGTAATTAAATTTAATCACCAAATATTTAGTACTACGAGTAATATGTTAGATAAAACTAATTTATTACGCATTTTGGTATCGCAACTGTATCCAACATTTTTTTTATACTACGTCGGGAGGCATACAAGTATACGGCCCACCTAATGTAAAGCGTGTACCGTAGCCTATTAACGATACTTAACGATATCGCAATATTAAGTATCACTCGCGCAATGACTCCTTGGCTGCTTACACAGCAACTCCTTAGGAGCTTATTGGTGACCTCACTCATATGCACGAACACAAGAACCTTCCAGGGAGTTGTTATTTGGCTGCGGTTTTCTGTGAGGTGGAGGTACTTGCCCAGACGAGCTGCTTTGATGCGCCCTACCTCTCTTAAAATATCCAGACCAAGATAAACAGACATGTTCATGCACACAAATGTTTGCCTTGTGTAGGAACCGAACCCACGAGCGTTGGTTTCAAAGTCGCGTCATTCACGACTGAGCCACCGAGCTCGTCAATTGAACAATCGCACCTCAAGACACGTTTTTGACGTATAAAGAGACCGATGATGCATGTTTTTTTGTTAGCCTGAATTCGGGATGCAATTATTTTTTATTAAGCGCATTTATTCATCGATGGGCCCAATGTATTAACGTGCCCGTTTCACGTGAGCTCGGCATACATTCGAGATTGTCCACTATCTGTCTACATAGGCACCCGATTACTTTTGTCACATTAGCAGAAAAATTATAACTTTGAGAAGCTACTTTTAGCTTTTCTAAGTCGGTGTTCCTAGGATGCTCTGTAACACATGCAAGATATAAATAAAGAAACGAGAAAGTACAATCGGACATGTTGGCCGGACCAGACCTACTCTACGATAGGGCCATCGTTCACAACGCCGTTCATGCCGCTGGAGACAGATACCGTAAGTAAGTCATATTTTGGGACCTTCCACCGACAGTAGAATTGGTACTCTTGTTGGTTACTTAACACCTGATTGGGAGCAGCGTCGCTGAGGTTTTTATGCCCCCACTTTGTAAGAAGGTTCTAATATGATTAGGAATATGAAAAAGAGGCTAAACCGCTTGAATGAATTATTTAATTGAATCCAATTCAATGGAATTAAACAACTAAGAAAAAGTTAATTTTTCATTTATTGTCTCTCTTTTGTATGTGACATTCTATATAGTGGTAACAAATCTAAATTTCAAATAAATACATGCTTATAATAGAAGTCACACAGGTACGAGTACAAATAAATATCGTTTTAGATCACACTTCGTCGATTAAGTAACGAGATTAAGAAAGTTCATACATCTTATTATATTTTATAAATGTCATTCATTAATTGCTATCATAATAATTTAGAAATTGGCGTATAATATAAAACGTTTGTCTAGCTATTTGTTTAATTTAATTTTAAAATGGTTCGACAATAGTAGTCTTTACTGAAAATCTGAGTATTTTTATATTTGGAAATTTCAGTATCACTATCATGTTTGTAAGTCTAGTTTTAATTGACATGCTGTCGATTATGATAAATGGATATCTCTAAGTAGGTATTTAATAGTAAAAAAAAATAGACTTAATAAATACTATAATATTTAAAGGAGTTTTCAGACCAGAGTACTTACGCTTTACATTCTGCATAACACATTGTGTAACTTATAATTAGGCAATAAATAACAACGTATTATTGTTTGATGGAAAAATAGTTTTTAAATACTAAAACACGTCAACTTCATTCTATGAGTACGATCAGCAACTCAATAAGGCGGATCATCGCGGCGTCAAATCTGAGATATAGGTAATATTGATTCACAGCTTCAGTATCTATATGATATTATCCTATAGATACTGAAGTTGTGAATCAATATTATTTAGTAATATTATTACTAAATAGAATATTGCACATAATTCTTTGAAATTAGTGTGTATATGTTTGTTAGTGTACTTATTTGTGGCGATCTTTCGAGATGTTTCTTGTATAAAGGTATCTTGTGGCTAAGCAGATATGACTGACTATATGTGTATGTAGTACGGTAATGTGCGTCACGTCATGCGATACGTTGCGATGCGTCATGATATGCTACGTATAAATTTAATTTTAATATTTATATAAAAATAATAGTGGCTCAAAATTCAATCAGTATCCTGCCTTGAGAGGGGCAATGGTCTAGTGATGCACTGAATTCGTGCCATGTTCGTTTACACATGTAGTAACAAGATGCGTAGTTTAAAGATTTTTAGGATCTTACAGCATAACACGCACAGCTGTGATAGCATAACTACTGTACGAAGTATACAATTATTGCTTCCGTTTATTACAAGCTCAAATATATTTATGTCACAGAGCCAATATTAACAATATTGTTGTCTAGTCGTAAATCGCGAAAATGCTTAAAAAGGTAAAAAATGTAACGCAAGTACATATTTTTTATCAATATGTGTGTGAACTAAGTATGATTGTTTATCAATGGAGGCAACAGCTAGAATGTTACATATGCCTTAATGTACACAGTCGCTTCATCAGTGTGTTACATTATATAATTTTAACCACATGTTTGAACACTAACGATACGTTTTTTACGACATATTGTAGTATCACTGTATAGTTCATTCATCGTAATCAGTGGGTATACACAAGACCACGGTGCCAATTTTCCTCGGCTGATATCCTTTGGCGCATCTTGATGCTGGTACAAAAATTGTAGCGTTTGTTGTGTTTATTGCTACCAAAAGCAATAGCGCGATAATCCAGCGGATTGTAATCTGAAACACGATACTTTTATCATTTATGGCATGAGAGGTTTTGCACTTGTACGTGTATTACATTAGTAGACATACAGGCAACGCTACTAATATGTACTATTCAAGATTTCTAATAATAGTTTTTTTTCTGGTGGTCAAATACAACAACCCCAGAGTCCTCTGTAAGATTGAGGTCATCATTTGATTATTTCATTATTCCCAGTCAGGCTGCTTCTATTTAAATACCGCTATTACTTGGCTAGAGGATTACCTTGCCTATAAATAAAAATATTATCTTAATAGACCTGATCTAATTCAGACTACTAACCGAAAAAAAACAATATTTTTTAAATGTTTTTATGATTGTTTGAAACATGGTACAGCCACTAAGATACTATTAATTTTATATATAGAAGCTGAAATAAAAAGAGATAATACCCTAGGATTACATAAATTAAGAAGAAGACCGAATTTAGGATACCCATTATTTATCCATTGATAAATTAGTATACCGACGCCTGATCAATCAATGTTTTAATATTTTCATGCCTAGTTAAGGGGTATAACAAGTCTATAGTTTAAAAAACAAATACTAATTAAAGAATGCAATTTTCGCACCTTGAGTACTAAAATAAATATCAAACTTATTCGATTTTATCGACAAAAAAGTAAAACTGAAAAACACTTGGGCACTGCCCACTGCGTTTTGCGGTTTTTATAAATATTATAAATTATACACAGACACTTAGATTACTAAACAATTATTTTAGAAGTTTCCCACGAAACAGTAAGATAATGCGACGTGCCAACGTCGACTATTATATCACACATTGCTTGCCGATCCGTGTCTTCCAGCAACACCACACTACGCTCTTTTCTGTGTCGTATGTTTTTCGTGAAAAGGTTCGACTTTCATATCGCAAGCGACTTTGCAATGGCGTTTTCAAGGTCATCGTCGCATTGGGCAAATATAAATAAATCAAATTTCGGAAAGTCCCTTGATGTTTTATGAAGATATCATAATCGTTTTATTTTTTTATTAAATTGACATAACTTTAAATAATATTGGTCAAGATCAACATGATTTCCTGCGTATCTACTAGAAACTCGAAATAAAAGTAAATACTGTGACTGCAAAGCAATTATATGTAATTGCTGTCTATTGTGATACTTATATACATCATATGTACAATAACAGTGTAAATATTTACATTACCTACATCATTATCAAACACATACAAGTTGCCGCAACATTCTATTTTGTAGTGTAGCTTATACCACAGTTATGTATTTTGACAGTACAATGTCAAGCGAGTGACACTGCTAATACAATTAATTCAGGATTCATAAACAATGAAAGCTCTAATAGCAAGGTACTCAGGTTAGTAAAAAGAGTAATATAAAAAGCATTTTTGTATAAACTCAGAGAAACACACTCATCAAATCATTTCGGAGGGGAACAGAGCAATCTTGTAGAGAAAGAGCACTTTTCTAATTAAAAAAAAAGTCGTTACACCGAAACCTTAACTTCATTTTCACTAGTGACGTTGAACTTCAATGTATGATGTTAACAAATGACACACGATTTCCCTACCCTTCCTTTTGTAAATAAGAATACACAATTTTATGAAAAAAAAAATTGCTACCATCAGGAATTGAAACTTCCAATGCGATCTAAGTCTATAACTACCTACGTATATATAAATGTGTTTAATCTCTTGGCAATTTACGTGTTTACTTCATAAGTAACAGCTGCTTAATTTTTCCTATTTATTACACTCAAACTACGTTCTCAAAAAAATATTACTTTATAATTTCGCACTTTAAAATATGATATCATCAGAGAATAATATTTTATTATTAACCAAACACTTACCATTTCAATGTCAATAATCCAAATAGTAATTTGTAGAAACACACAAACGATAATGCACACAACACATTTACCATTTCAACTTAAATGTATTTTATTATTTATTTCTACGTTATCATCTTATCACTTTTGAATGTAATATGAGGTGTCTAGAGACGTGACTGATACCTCACGCCGTGTGTGCTCTCTCATGGATAAAGAATCAATGAACGCGATTGCGACGTGGTGTATATGAAGCCTTCTGTCCGACAGAGATGAGTAATAAACACGACTGTCACTAGGGTTGCCAAGCCATGCTTTACGGCAATATAACTTTTATCAATACGATTAAAGTTGATAAGACATTTAATATGGCACACTGCGTCTATATCGATTGAAATAACGATTTTACACGTGTATACACATAATAAAGTGGATACAATTACAGCATTTCGTATCCACTTTGTACACAAGTGTAGTTTCAAATTTGTGTAATAAGAATTGATTTGATTGATTAATTTTAAAATATTTAATCAATTGATTATCTATATAACATTTTTATTGGTGTCGATGTCGGTCCCAGAAGTTCCCAAGTCCAAGGTCCCAAAAGTTGACCTTGCTTGTAAAATCTAAAGAGCGGGCTGCAGAAGTACCTCGGCCTCACAGGAAACCGCAGTCAAAAAACAGCTGGAGAGTTGTTCTGTTTCTGCGAGTGAGTAAACTCCCAAGGAATCGTTGTGTTAACAGCAGAGTTGGTGACACTTCCTGTATTTCAAGCAATAGTTTATGGTAACCACTCTCCATCAGGTGGGTTGCTTGTATGCCTCCCAACGCTAAATTACTCCTTTCACTTCTAACCATTTACCGTTTAGCTTTTTAAGCGTCAATATGAAAAAATGATTTAACACAAATAAATTTAAAAACGTCGCGAGATCACCAAGTCACTACGTTTTATTGCTGCACAATTTATACATCATCGGGACACATACAAGCATCATTTGAGCTTACTGCTTAGAGCTTACTGGTAACTTCACTCACACTCTGAAACAGAACAACAACCCTTCAGAGGGTACTTTCCCTAGACGGGGTGTCTTGATGCGCCCTAGCGTTCTTAAAACACCCACACCAAGATTAACAGACATGTTCATGCAAACAAATATTTTGTCCTGTGGCAATCGAACCCACGAGCGTCAGTGACAAAGTCGTGTTATTAACCGCTGCGCCACCAAACTCGTTGATTGGTATCTGCATATTAATTAATAAACACACATAACAAACACACATGAATACAAATTATTGTGCAGACCATAAAATGCCTGTGGATTGCTTGTGTGAGAATCAAAGTCACGAGCCTTGTTGCTAAAGTAGCCATTGCTTTCCACTCGACCTCCGGGCTCGTCATATGTATAAGTTATTACCTTGTACACTCTCCCTCGCCCAAATAATATACCAAGTGAACTTTGAAAGACTGAAATATCATAATAATAATATCATAATTCAACTTAAATTAATATGGGATTAATTAATTATTCCTTCAAAAAAGTTAGTAAAATGGACAACAGGTGCAGATTGAGAACTTACAAAGTATTGTCTTAGGTTTTCGCGATTGTTACACATTGAATTAAACTATTTTTAACGGAAGTATCGCATGTTTTATTTATTTTGTTTAACCTGACGTTTCGAATGCTTTGCATTTGCCAACTCTGGCAGCATGAGGACAACAGTCCACGGTCGCAGGAAGACTTCCTTGTCTTCCTGCGACCACGGACTCTGCAAAGCATTCGAAACGTCAGGTTCAACAAAATAAATAAAACACGCGATACTTCCGTTAAAAATTGTTTAATTCAACTTACAAAGTCCTTGACTTCCTGTGTTATTGATGTCGATCCCTTTAGAACGATTTTAACATACGTATCTAGCTAAGAAATATCTACATCGTAAGAAATACCTAATTTCATACAGTCATTTTAGCTGTTTAGGATCTATGACACCCCAGTTTTGTAATCTGGCAACCCTATTAAAACATCCTGGATTCCGGCTTCTGTATAATCTGCTAAGAATTTTAGTTTCTACGGCATTTTGCATCTATTACATAACAGAATACGTAGGATACCCGATAGGGAAATTATTATTGAGACAAAGACCAAAATTTAGGAAAATCCGACATAAAATCAGTAATGGGAACTCCCGGCTGCTAGTATGAGACCACACAAGAAATTTATTTCATTTCGGTCTAAAGTACCAAGAATTACTGGTATAATATTAATATTCCTTGAATTTTGTTATACATACCTATATATGTACTTATATATTTATTCATATTATGTACCAGCTGTTGTCCTCTGCTTCGTTCACGTGGAATTGGGTTTTTCACGTTTTTCGCAGCGACTCTAAATATAACCCTAAATACCTACATTTAAGGTAGCCTAAACGTTATTATAATTATGCTATCACGGTATAAAATCCGTTAAATTCATTCCATAGTTTCTGCGTGATGCGTGACAAATGAAAAAAAAATACATTATGGCTTTTGTATTGATAGCAGAATTGAACTGCACCGCTATCAAATATTTCACGTTCCCAACTATACTACTACTACAACTAAACAGCAATGCAATACAGTCAATTGCGCTACATGCATAGATTGCTTTCAGATAAAGTGAATTTGTTAAATAAATAATTGTGACTTAAGCCCAACTGTGACCTTTATGTTTCATAACATATTGTCTATTCATATAATGTGTATTACGGACAATGTTTACGTTAACGTTAATGTTAGCACAAATGTGAATCAGCAGCACATTTTCCTGAGGCAACAACTGATTAATCTCTTGACGTAATCACACTCCTGATAATTTGAAATGTGAACAAATACATTACTTAGCGGATATTGGGTCGTCGACGTTAATCTATACTGGTGGTATACGACGAAAGAGTACATCGAGGTCCTTTGATATAGTGTATGATTAAATTGGTCAAGTATCAATCAAATCAAATTCTATTCGTTAGCTACATAGGTACTACGGGTACCTATGTAGCTAACGAATAGAATTTGATTTGATTAATCATTGTTTTATGACAACAAAACTCTATAAATAGAATCGAATTATATGTAACACCATACAATAAGTATGATGTGTATATATAATTATATATAATATATATATATATATATATATATATATATATATATATATATATATATATATAAATTATGCATAAATTTATAAATCTATATCATTAGATGAAATTAATCATTATAATTTATTCTAATGGCGGGAATACTTTCTCTAATTCAATCTGATAATTTTATTTCTCTTATTTATTCGAAATAAAAAATCCTGTGTTTACTCGGCGCTATCAGCCATTATGACACTCGAACATATGTGCCCGAATCAACAAATGTTTATATATATATATATATATATATATATATATATAAGAAAATGTTACACGGCTTGCTAAAAATGCTTGTCGAATTTTCACCGTTTGTTGATTTTTACTGAAAATCTGTAGAAAACATAATATGAATATAGATGGTCCAAAAATTTTTTAGGCTTTTTTATATATGGAAAATAAAATTTTTGACTTGTCAATACGCTACTAAAAAAACAAAAAATATCGGTTAACAAATTGAGAAGAAAACGTTCTTATCTAGTTTCAGTTTTTTGACTTAATATTTAGGAGTTTCTATGGAACCTTCATCATCATACCACTTAAATGTTGGTATCACATTTTGCATTGATACACTCTCTCCCTTGTTTTATCATTCTCACATATCGCTTCGTCCTTCGTGAATGTTCATCTACACTGAAAACTATGTAATATCGGCTTGAATATACTCTACTCTTATCTTACGGAACTTCATTCAAATTCAGCGTGTGCCATATGAATAAAGTCACAAATTCTTATTAAAGTGTAAACTCGACATTATTCATTGCCGAATATTTTTTTATACTGCGTCGGGTGGTAAACAAGTTTAACGGATGTGAAGTGTAGCTTGGCGTACTATGTATCGGAAACTTGCAATAGATAATGTCTCGTTCATGTATAGGCGCCCCCGCTTCTATCACCACTGCTGATGCCAGGAAGCTTCTAAGGAGATGTTTTTAGCAGATTCCTAGAGACCTCACCTGTCCTAAGGAACACAACAATAGTCCAGGATATTGTTACACTTTTCTGTAAGTTGGAGGTACTTCCCTAGACATATTGCCGTGTACCCGTTATAAATCACTGAGACTAAAGACATTTCAATCACTAAAATATCTTTTACTATGCCCTATGTAAATGTACTTCGAACATATATATTAAGTATCAATAATTATTGGATCGTTTCTAAAACATACACGTTTTTATTGATTGCATTGATTGTAATAGTGTGTTTTTATTATGTGATCAGTGGAAATGACAAAAATGCTTAGTTCTAACTCTGACAATCATTACAGCAACAACAGCACAGTGCATTGGTCGTCAGACGCAGACGTTCGTCAGATGGTCAGGGGTGAACCCGGAGACAGCGGCACCCGTGTTCGTATACACGGCCAGCGGAGAAGAAGAGTCGCTACTAGGAGCCTGTTTAGCGCGCTGCCGCGAACTGGATGACTGTACTTCTGTGGTAGTTGCACACGCTCGAGGCAATTGTCACGGCATAGCTGAGACACTCCCGCCAAATCTGCGACCTGACAATGATGTATCATATTTCAAGAAGATCTGTCTGGAACGTATGTATATTGCAATATCAGTACTACATGTATATGTATATTAGATTGTAATATGTATTAGATTCGAATACTCTTTATTGCTCAAAAACAAATACAAAACTACAAGAAACAGGTAATCGCAATAGTACAAAAGGGACCAGAAGTATGCACGCCGCGACCCTGCCAGTCCAACACTGTGGATTGCAATTCTGAACCTAAACGTAAACCGCGCAGGCGCGCGCATTAGTGCGTCCCCCGGAGGCGACGCGCACTGATCCGCCCTCGTTGGTGCGGGTTTGAGTGCATGCGGCGGTGGGGGCCGCCACCTACCACGCAACGCCCAACCCGGCAGGTCGAGGAGAGCTGAGTGTCATATAGGCACATGGAATGTGAGAGGTGGATTACAAGATAAGATGAATGAGCCGATAGATATAATGAATGAGAGATGCCTAGATGCTTTGTGTGTGTCAGATACCAAGCGAAAGGGAAGCGACACCGAAGATCTGCCCGGTGGCATGATGGCCCTGTAGTCCGGGGTGAACCAAGACGATCATGCCAGAGCTGGCGTAGGTGTTGTGCTTTCATCTCGCTTGACCGCTGGTGTGAAAGAATACGATTTAGTAGGCCCAAGACTTCTATGGGTTAAAGTAAAACTGGGGATTACGCGAGTCTTTTCGGTTGCAGCATACGTTCCTGTAAGCTCTACTAATCCCCAGGAGCTCGAGAAGTTTTGGGAGACCATAAGGGGTGTTCTGGATTTGGCTGATGTGAATGACCGGATAATTATGTGTGGAGATGTAAATTGATCGGTTGGGACCAAGCGAATCAGTTATGAGGCTGTGCTTGGTCCATACGGAGATAAGAGCGTGAACGATGCTGGTACGAGTATGTTACTTTTAGACGTAACGTGTAACATTAGTTATTGTAGCATGAAATTAATAGTACTCGTAACTTTATGTCTTTTAGTACCGAAATCGTGCAGCCAACAGTGGTGGGCTATTGAAAGTACTCCTGGGTATAACCTGCATGCAGAGGGACCACAGTTATCAGTGATCAAGAATACCACACTGGCTGAGTGCTACGATTCTGTTCTATCCCCGGACGGAGGCCGTATTTATAGGTAGGCTCTCTGCCGGTAACAAATTTCACGATTGTTTTAATATTTCTGCCAATTTCTTTTATTTTCTGTGTTGAATTTAGGAAAATATTACATGAATAAACAAATATTACAGCTATACATTTTATGCCAATTAGCCTTATTACTACTGCGTAATCTAGGACCTCACACCGAGCATATCCGAAAAATGATATTTGACATATAAAAGCTTTTAATTGACGCAAAATCATTGATTATTAATACAATTAGAACTGTGTGATATGTACTCTATCTAATATAAGAATTCAGTCAATTGCAGGGACACAACTACAATCCAGGGAACTGTATTTTGTTTGGTTCTGTTATACAATTCCTAAGAACTCCTATACGCCATCATTGGTCTCAGCTGTGACGTGAATCCTAGTTCAAATCCAAACATAGACAGATTACGGTCGACGTTGCTCAACTGGCGTATTCAACACCATCGATCTTTAAGATACTCATGTATGTCTATCGTTATGCGTAAGTATTTACATATTAATGACGGTTTTATAAACGATCTAGAGAAAAAGAAGACATTTCATAATTTATCGTTGGGGCGTCCGTAGGTAAATATGCACCAGCGAAGCAATAAATGAGTCACAGCAGATTGGAATGGCTGCAGTGAGTCCTAATTGATTGAAACATTTTAACGATCTGATGCTTTGGGATGACGTGTTTTTGATAAAAATAGTCAGGTATACAAGGTAAAAGGAAAATGCGCTGTTTTAGATTGCGCGTTTCATATGAAGATACTTTACGGCATATTGTAGTTAGATATATTGGTATGGTAACTAGCTGCTTCTCGCAGTTTTATCCGTCTTTCGATGTTGAAGTTTCACGATATTATCCTGCATAATTCAAAGTTAACAACTAGCCTAAATGTTGACTTGTGATATAAATTAACACTGTGTATAACTTAATCGCAATCTGATCAGTAGTTTTTACATGATGTGTACAAAATGGTAGATATTTTCAATGTAATTGATTCATCTTCTTTATCGATCTAGCTCCTTTTCTATATTAAAATCTTTGAATGTACAAATGTGATCCTCCTACAATTTTAATATAAGTACATATTGTATTATTATAAACCTGGTTAAAGAGTAGACTATTGACTCACGATTGCCTTGTAGTAATACGAGTATATTAAAATAAGAGAGGCGATAAAAAAAAATAACTGGTCAAATTTGATTCGAAATTCCGCAGAAGCATTTAGACGAAGTACTTAGATACCAAAATATTGTTGCAGTTTCACCTGCGTACAATTTCAAATTTGTCAATGTAAAACTACTAGGTACTGTTAAGCATTCCTACTAAACTAGTAAATCCTTCAAAATCCTTTGTCTGCTGGTGGGTGATATACTCGTATAAAGCGGGAGAGTTTGTTTGTTCGATTGAACTATCAATCGAATTTGAAAAATTATATATGCATTTGATAGCCCAATTCTTGAAGAAAGATGAAGGTTAGAAGTCGAGGAAAAGGTAAAGAAAGTAAGATAAAGCGGTTCCCACGAGATACCGCGATACGTGCAGACGAAGTCGCGCGCTGCAGCTCGTATAATGTATACCTACCTATAACATTACAAAAATATTTCAGCAATGCATCTGTACACCGACTGCATACAATTTATATGAAACTACTAAACTATCGACTATTACGTATTAGTCGACTAGTAAAGAACACTTCCCCATGATAGTTTCTCCATTAAACTGTCCTTAATATTATACAAGTTATTATAATATATATTACAACAATATATATATATATATATACAATATATATTAAATAAAAAATAATAATACAGTATACCTATATCGGAAACTTTTCTCACGATTTGAATAAAAATTTTGTATTTAGATAAGTTTTGCTTTTAATATTATTATTACACAGGCGTCTTTGTTAAAAAAACACGATTGAATATAAAAACACTGAGCGAAGCTCGGTCGCCTAGATATTTTAAAATAATTAGTTAAATAGAGCGATTTAGTTTGTAGAAGGAAGGTCGAGGGGGAAGAGGGCACTATCTACATCTATCTAGATTTCAAAAACCGTGCAGTAACCATAGATCCGTTGTTTTGTTTAAGTACTGTTATGTCAAGAGGTGCTCTTCTTGGGCCCTGCTTTGCTGTCAGTTAATATGTCAAGCCCTAAAGATATGAATTTACATGTTTTTAGATCGGCACAGTGGGTAGGAGCGGACAATTCCTTGGATGTGCCGTCAATACAAACGCCTTTTACAGCTACCGGGAACTGTATTCTGAACCGTGAAGATAAATTTTCCGAGCCAGAATCTTACAGGGTTTCCAACTATTTCACCCTCTACATTGAGAACGAGTGTAGACATGACTGTGAGTACTTAAATACATAGTTTATCTCAATAAAATTTACTTAAAATAGTTCAGCCTATTGAAAAGGAAAAACATTCAGAAATTCTAATTTCCTATTTATATATAGATATGTTTGCCTGTATGTGAGAGAAAAACATATTTAAGGAAGCACTCAATAATTAGTTAGATAATGATATTGCTATTCTACAAAGGGTAAGTAACGCACTGTCTTGTATAGTGCCAACACTGACATCACCTGCAATTAGACCATTGTAAAAATACGGTACGGATCATACTGAAATTTTCTAGAACTATTTAATTATATTAGAAAAATTCATAAACCAATTACGAAATTTGAGAATGAAAGCCTCTGAATAGAGAGAATACGGAACCCTAAAAAATGTAACAGAATATGTTACATTTTTTAGGGTTCCGTACCCAAAGGGTAAAACGGAACCCTATTACTGAGGCTCCGCTGTCCGTCCGTCCGTCTGTCACCAGGCTGTATCTCATGAACGGTGATAGTTAGACAGTTGAAATTTTCACAGATGATGTATTTCTGTTGCCGCTATCACAACAAATACTAAAAAATAGAATAAAATAAATATTTAAGGGGGCTCCTATACAACAAACGTGTTTTTTTTGCCGTTTTTGTAGATAATGGTACGGAACCTGTAACGGACCACAATGAAATAACATTGTTGCCGTCACAAATAAAAATAACCTTGCAATCATATGGATATATGTAGCCGAATTATGTATAAAATAACGCCTAGGAATGTAGGTACATCGTTCGCTACTTCATTTAATAGGTCATTGTCGTTCATACTTGGTTTGAAAGACGCTTCACATAGTGCTCGATTCTCGCTGCCTGCCTCGCAGGCGAGCGGGCGTGATAATATGTTATTGAAGGTATCACGGCTGTATGCTTAGGAAAAATGTTAACTTGTAAGAGGGTAGACATATACCAGACGAAGTGGCGTGATATTCTTGAACTACCAATCAGCGAGCGGTTACGAGGCTGAGATAAAAGGTGTGTGGTGATTCATAACCAGTATAAACTACTTAAATGGAATGAAATAGATTCGAATATTGAATGACGAGTTGCTATAGAACATTCTAGAATATTTTGGAAAGAGAGACAGAGATACGCAGAGAGGGGTGAAGAGGCTTGATGGTAGGCGAATGATATAAAAACGGGTGGTTCGTTAGTTCATGGCTTTTTTTAGTGTGAAATTTTAAGGTAATAAGACGTATCGATAATTGTTCGTGAAGGGCCTTTTTGTCGGTGTGAATCTCTGGGGTGATAGGCGTATCGCTGATAAATCGCGGAACGGTTCTTTTTATCATTAATTTTAATTTCTTTGTGTTAATATTGTGTTGAGAACGGCATTGAATCTGTGCCTTTGAGCTGCGTAGCGAGATAAGGGACAATTAAGTTGTCTAATTGATCGTAACGTTAGGCTTGGGCATGGAATCAATGTAATTGTAGTTAACTTAATATTGAATAACCCGGTGTTTAATATTTCGCTAAAATTCAGGTTGATTGTTCAAATTGTGTGCAGCGTGGCCGAACCTACGGTGCTCAGGCGCCGATGGTGGTAGCGTGGGGCATGTTGAGCAATCAAAATGGCGCGGTTTTGTGATATGCAAATTCTAGGAATTGAAACGTAGCATTATTTGTCCGCGAAGGGGGTTTCTCTTATGGAATTTAACTTCTCGTGTTAATTTTGTTTAAGTATAGCGTTGATTCTTTATCTTGAGCATTGTGCACGGAATTGGCGGTACATCTGCCGAATTTTGTGACGCTGCGCTGGGATGTTGATTCAATGTGATCGCGGTTAAGTAATTAGGTCATAAATCGGGTTCTAATATTTCATCGGATTTAGTGTTGGTTATTTGACTGTGTTGTTGTAGTTCTAACATCGACAATTTGGTTAAATAGGGATTGTGTTATTTCACACTGAAGAAATTTAGCTCTCTTAGGGACGTAACTTCGTAAAAATACGAGATTGATACCTCACGGAGCCTACGAAGTCTCGTATAGAGTAGGCGTAGGAAGCTGGTAAGCTGTGGGACGGGCCAGCGACTGATTTTGCCCTTAAAGGGATCAGTTACGTCTCCCAGGTGCTTGGGTTCGCGAGCTTTCAAAGTGGTAGGAGCTCGTCGAAGTGAATTCCGTCCAGCGTATGCGGGCCATGGAGATTGATCGCAACCCAACCATACTGGTCTCATTTATTTATATATGTATATATACACACACATTTATTTCCTCTGTTAGGAGTCATGGTTCGTGTCCCAATTAGGTTAGGACCATGACGTACACACAGTTATAGGCAATAGACAAAGTCGAGGCTAACTACCTTGCATACCCTAGTTTCAATTAGCAAATCAACGTTGTACATCGTTGATTTGGGCTTAGCCACCTTATACATCACACGTTTAACGTAATACAAACTCAAGAAGTCATTATACACGAGTATCTTAGATTAGATATTGTAGGTACACATTTTATTAAGATCTAGTTAGGAGATAGATAGGTAGTCGCGATGAATATACGCGTTATTTAACATACAGCGTGGTAGGCGCGTCAGACGACATTTATAGGGACAGTAGGTACAATTACTGATTAGTTCTTAAGCTAATCGTGACGTGCGTGATAAGTAGCAAGCGGTTACGCTAAGCGGTCGAATCAAGGGTTTCGTTCAGTAAAACGTCCGGGTGATCATATTATCCTTCGGCGTGATGTTGGTACCTTTGCGGTGAGAATAAAGGAGTACGAGGATAGGCGCGTCGCGAGAATAGGCTAACATTTTAGTGGTTGTAGAGTCACGGTGGTGGGCAATAAATAATAGGCTGCAGGTGTCTAGATAAAGCGTAGTCTTGGGGCCTGCAACTTAATTATAACATAGATATGCAGGTAGCCTGATTCTATGCTCATTGCATACTTAAAATTATTAAATTACCTTTTGACTGTGGTTACGAGTCGAAAAACATTTGGCTTAGAGATAAATATTTGAATCTTTTGTGGGTTACATGTTCAGAGCTCGAGGGGTGCTTTATTCTGGTCAACCGATAACCTATACGCGACTACTAAATTAAAGTAGTACATTTGCCGGAATCTAACTCACCCGAGTCTCCAGGATTAGTAAACTCTTCCAGCGGTTTTCATTAACGCTTCTCTAGTGAATCTATGTAGTTCCTTGAGAATTTGCATCCCCGCGCCCGAAAGGGGGTCTCTGTCTTCGGACGAGCGCCGATTGAAACAGGTAATGCTGTCTTTCGGATTCCCGCGGTACGGCAAGGGATTTTCACATCTTAGAAGCCTTATAAGCCTCGTAGGGATAGCCTCGCAGTCGTTTAAGACAACCAAATGTTGGACGGTTCGGGCACGGTCAGAGTATTAAATTCTTAATACACAAAACCAGCTAAATGCTTACCATTCAATAATAAAGTAGTGCAAACATTTAAGTGAATTCAATAATTCAACCAAGCCTACCTAATCGAACACAATGTAGATATGTAACTATTAACTTGCTTCTTGGCAGCTCATGCGAACTGAAGGACGTTTGGCGTAAAGAAAATAGTCGAATAGTTTTGTGCGTTACATGTTCAGAGCTCAAAGGGTGCTTTATTCTGGTCAGCCGACGAGTTTTATTCGCGTTTGTTAATCTGAAGTAATTTATTCGCCAGAATTTAACACTCTCACCCATGCGTCGTTGTCGAGCGGCGATGGGTTAACACAACCCGAGTCTCCAGGACTGGTAACCACCCAGCGGCTTCTATTAACGGTTTTGTGTAGTGTTATGTAGTTCCTCTGGAATTTGCAATAACTGCGCGGATAAGAAGGGTTTCTAGGCGTTTCTAAAGAGCGCTGAATGTAACAGGAATGGGCTGACATTCTAGAACCTTGACATGCGATCCAAGTTTCTACATCAGAAACGTTATAAGCCTCGTAGGGACCACTTTGAAGTCCATTAAGACAACCAAAGGTCAGACAGAACAATTGAGCTGTTTCAAGACTTAACCTTAATACTCATAATAGATTACACTAGTCTGGCGGTTTTGCGTTCGGTCGAATTTAGCCTAATGTTTAGGGCGATATCCCGAAGTAGTACACTGCAAATACCGTTACCAAACTTACTAACGTCTCTCAAGTGAGGAGACTTCACTACTGCCGGAAGAGCAGAAAACTTTACTTGATTAATTGTTGTCTATATAATTTAGAAGTCTGGGCAATAGACCCCGTGTGACAGTGGTGACTGAGAAAAGCGCCCTAGCTGTTACATTACAAGACTGACAAATGTATAGATGAGGCTCAGAGTACATTTTATTATAAACGAATACGTTATCTGCGGGCGCAACTGAGGGATTTGCCTTATTTATAATAATTGATAGCGGTGGCATAGTGGCGATTTGACCGATTGCAATTCAGTTAGATTGTGCTCAAATAACCTTATACAATCGTTGGGTTCGGTTATCGGGCCAGAATTATGGGATTTGTGCTCTTATAACTGATACTTACCTTGAAATTGAGAATTCAAATTAGAAATAGGCGAAATGCCAAAATTTGACTTAGTGGTTATTGTCTAAAGTAAATGGTAACTTTGCCAACATAAGAGTCGATTACTTGATAGTAAACCTAAATTGGGTGCTTCCTTCAAAGCTCCGTTAATGCTAGTGATGAATTATGAAATACTTGTAAATTGTAATCAAACGTAAATTTAAAATTTCATACTATGAGGTTTATAACTTGCAACATATGAATAAAGTATAGTAAACTTATTGAAATATGTAAAGCGTGTGTAGGCATTCAAAAGAGCCGTTATCACGCCAGTCATTAATATATTGTAAACTTAAACGAGGGTGGCTAATCTTCAATTGGCCATTCAGCCTCGCAAGGAGACGTCTTTGGCTTGGTAGCTTGTCTCGCGAGGAGGAAGCGATGTAAAGTGGATGATCGCTACTGCTTTCGCGTTTGGATGGGGCGTATGCCACTGCCCCGCGAGGCTAGCGCGAGCCAGAGCGTTCTCTATCTTATATTTGAGCTCTAAATTGAATATAGGTTGCTTACTAACCTTCCTCTTTCATATCATTTAATATAGAATATATGCCACTACCCCGCGAGGCTATCGCGAGCCAGAGCGTTCTCTATCTTATATTTGAGCTCTAAATTGAATATATGTTGCTTACTAACCTTCCACTTTCATATCATTTAATATAGAATATATGCCACTGCCCCGCGAGGCTAACGCAAGCAAGAGTATTCTCTATCTTATAATTGATTTCCAAATAGAATCCTGGTGGTGGGAACTAATATTATCTCACTACCGAAAATAACTATAGCTTACCTTGTCATCGCTTTACGGAACCGTTAACTTGAACTGAACATCGAAATAGTAACAACATTCATTCACACTACAAAGTGACTCCATAGGTTATTTCGCCACGGCATTGTGAGTCCGATAGGAGCTGTGGTGTAAACAATCTAATCTTATACTTAATTCTGATTCGAATGTTAATGAGGAGTATAAATGCCTACTAGATCGATAGCTAAACTATAGCTAAATCTAGGAGACTTACGTTCTAATTCTGAGGGTCCTCTTAAGATTCTAAAGTCCCTGCCTAGTAATAGGATATCATTAAATCAATTACAGTGTTATATGAATATGCATAGACATTAGTTATAATCCAATCAACGTCTAACTACAAGGGTCATCTGATGCTTCAGAACCTCCTTTGGTACGCGCGTCCATCTGTCAGAATGCTGGTCCTAAGCAATAAAGAACCAATCAAAATCCGATAGGGTACGGTACAATTCTAACAGTCCGATTGAGACAGAGGGGTAAAGAAAAGCACACATTAAATCTTTGATATTTTATAATTTCCCCAAGCTAAGTCACCTAAACGCGGAGCGGACGATTGGATCTTCACATATATAAACATATTGAGTAGAGACAGGAAGATAGCCTTAGGGAATAGCTACTCTTTAAAGTACTGCGGTGCTACGTTATTTAGGAAGCTTAACTGGTAGGGTTCTCGAATTGCTTAGCCATCTCAGCCACGAAAAGGACTCTGGGTTGCTGCTCACAATGTAGTTGCCACTAAAACGATCACTGCCAATAATTTAACTTGAGGGTCGACGTGACACAGTCCGAGACACCTAATTAATAAGGTTAGTTAAGTAGATTGATTTTTAGGTCAAGAAATAGTTACAATTAAAATCAGGGATTCTAGTATATATATATCGTCAATACACGAGTGGTAGTTCAGGTAAAGATTAGGTACAGGAGTAGTTAGGTGCGGGGTAAGGAGGTAGATAAACAAATTACTATGTTCAATACATGAACAGTTCTCAGTAGATATATTTCTATAAGAGTGGGGTTCACATAGGTAGGACCATTATATATATCTAAGTTAATAAACCAATAAAACAGGAGGGGGAGACATATAAAGGTAGAGTATAATATTATATAGAGTAGCTCTGTACATAACATAAGTAGAGGCATAAAGTAGGTGAGGTGGTAACGAGGAAATGGGTTAAGTAGATGAAATCAGAAGGCGGGGTTTAGTTGTACACAGGTACCTAGTCAGTTATATATTCAAGCTATTCATATATATATGTAGTAATTAGAGTCTCCCCTCTGTAGCGCATACATAAATAAATAACTAAAAAAATACATAAAACAAAAATAATATAATAAGGAGAAAAGAAACAAGAAAAGGGGGGGGGGAAGTTACAATGTGGAAGCCGTGACCAGGATATTCAAAATTACATTTTAACTTAGAATGAGAATAAATGAAAATTAGGTAAACTAGGTTATGAGAGTTGGTAGTTTAAATCGGTATTTATTCATCTAAATTAGGCTGTCTCGGGGGGTCATGTCGGCCACAATTTGTTGCCGCGAAAATGGATAGTGTCTTGAGTGACTAAGCATATGAGAAGTATTGATCTATAGAAAATTAGTGCGGGAGGTGTCTTGAGTAAGTGCTGTTAGGTTGCCGCGTAGTCTGTTGAATGATCAGCATCTTCCGTTGTCTCGTGTCTGCACGTGGATTATCTGCAAAAAGTTGAATTCATTGTATCAGGGTATGAAGGAAACATAGTGTAAAGAAATGATACAGGGAAATTGTGAAAACGTAGATAGTATTAAATTAAGTTATCCAAATAGAATCAAGTTAGTGGTAAAATCTCCGGATAACCATCAGGTGCATTTAGTATTACATTCAAAATATAATTGTTAAATAGTAACAAGAAATAAACATCAGGCTTGTGAAAAAAAAATGATTGAGACGAGGAAATTGAAATTTTGAATTAATTTAATACATAATAAGGCATACATAATAATTAATTAAAGAGGTTGTATTGTAATAGGCAGTTGAGCATACTTATTAACTTCCACATAACAGTTAGGTTAGGAGACATAAATTAGATAGCAAACAATAACAAGGAGAAAATTGTAATATTAGTAGCATATTGGTACAGTCTCAAATAGGTGTATTAAAGTAAATACATAGTTAAGGCTATCTATATAATAGTTATATCATCAGAGTATTAAATTAAAATTGCATACTTACTTCAGTAAAATGATGTTGATTGATGAGTTGCGTAGACTCCAGTAGGCATATGGTGATAGGCAGATAGAATATCAAGTGATCAGGTAGATTTCCAATATGGGAGTGAATTAGCGCTTGAATGGTCGATTAAATCTGAAAGAGTGAGTATTGCTGAGTGAGAGGTTTATATGAATATAAGGTAACATGCGTCTCAGGGCCAAGGTTATGGGGTCGTAGAGCTAACGGTTAAATAGTTGGTCGGTTGTTACATCCTTAGGTACATAAAACAACAATAATGTAATTTAAAATGCAACACATTAATAAATGTACAAAGGCGGACTTATTCCTATAAGGAAGCTGTTCCAGTCCACTGTTGAGTGTCTAATTGGAACTTAGTAGCGAGTAGTGCGGTTGTATAACATAAACAAACTAGATCAGTATAATAATAAACAAAGTAGTGAGGGTTCCATAAGGACATGTAAATGAATTGGGTAAATAGGTTAGAAGGTTAGGTCCAACCGTTGTTGTATAGATTATTAAACTCAAGAGAATATGGTTAAATGATACGAACTACAAGTCAAAACACATAAGTAGGGGTATAAATAAAACTTACTAATTGTGGTTGGCGCAGGAATCTAGTACGGAACTAAGTTGGAAAGCGATCCTCTGTAAGTTACAAGCACACGGAATGGCGTTTTGTTTCCTCTTAGCACCTCACGTTGTCTCCCTAGGTCGGCTAGGGGTTTGATTGTGCTTGAGAAGATTTGTCAGAAATCTCGGTCCACCACAACATAAATTAGCACATTTGTTCCGTGGTTAAATAGCCTGAAAATTATAAATATCAACTTTTAACTTTCACAACTTCATTAACATAAATTAAGTAGGATTACTATTAACGTGTAATTATGCAAAGTTATTAGTTGGGCTAGTCTGCTTTGCAACTATCGGTGGGCTACGGTGACTGCTTACTGTCGAGCAGGTCGTATGTTGATTTCCATCATAATGGTATAGTGGTAGGTAAATGTGATTAGATTCCTTAGGTCTTATTAGCAAAGAGCACTAGATGCGTATAAGGTTAGATAGTGTATGGGTATTAGTTAAAATTGAGTAATTGATTGAAACTTGATTCGACAATGTTAATTCCCAGGGGTTTCACTTTCATTGGATTCTTAGAGATTTTGTCGTATTCACTAGTGGGTGACTAGATTAATAGTTGCATTAGATAAGTAAAGAGTAGGTACTATTGAGTTCTCCACATACAAAATATCCGGAAGTTAATTTAAATACTACTGAAGTGAAATAATGTATAATACATAGAGATAACATGTTAACTGGTAGGAGTTGTTGTTAGAATCGGGTTTCGAGGTAGCGTCATTCTAACAAAATCACTTACTTACACTAGTACCAAAAGAACATTGTTTATAAACTAAGGTTATAATGTACGAATTTTGAGTTTTATAGATATACTATGTTAAATGGGTATACTTGAACGATATTATGCTAATATGATGTGATATGCACGTGAAAATTAAACAACTAGTCTCTAATGGTTATATTTAGTTACCTATATGAAATTAGTTCACTTCTAAAGAAAAAAACTAGTTGAGTACGTAATTGGAACCTTTAGCCACTTTACATAAAACATTATAATAACACGTAACGTGTATAAAACTTTCACTTGTTAGCTTCATGATTCACAAACAAATTATCTGCGCGGTTTTAATTAACAAACAGTAATTCCATAGAGTCGTTCTTCTTCTTAGTTGTAGTTGTTGGCTTTCAGTTGTACATTAAATGATAGGGCTGGCTAGGATTTATTCGGAGAAGGATTATTTGTACATTAATTATTATTCATAGTTCATATACTAAGATAATTTATAAGATAGGAAAGGAAAGTGAGATGAACAAATGAAATAAACGGGTGAATGAATTTTATATCGATGAATGGTAGGTCAAGAATTTTCTCATACTCTCTCATACGATTTCATACTCGGGTTTGAAATAAAATAAGCAAGATGTGGGGTCGGGTTTTCGTTTATGGAATGTTATTGAAAAAATTTAATGCGAATTTTGTGATTAGGACTAGAGATTGTTCGAAGTACTTGAAATATTTCGAAATAAAATGTGCAAGATGGGGGGGTCGAGTCCTCGTGGTTTATTTAGGATAATCTGTTGTAGAAACAAACGTTCCAAACCTTACGTAGTGGAGAGCCATGTTAACTAGAAATCAATAATTAGTGTCTAGCCAGGTTATAACACGGAATTAGCTCGGTTGATTTACTCCGGTTCATGGAATTCCTTAAGTATTTAAGTCGCTCGTTGTAGAAGTATGATCGAATTAGGATATTGTGTTGAGATATACAGAACCTCACTACCTTCGTGTCGTCAAGTAAAATAGTGAAGGTAGAGTGATTCTGTTTAAGGTAGAGAGTGAACCAGTGACGTGAGGACGACAGTGAAAATTTGAATATTAGAAGTTTTGTTGGAACAAGTGCGAATATACGATGGAGAGACCAAGTCGTAAGAGAAGAGCGCCGGTTAGATATAGTGGTGTAAATAGTAGTGAAGAACATTTTATAGATAATAGTGGGAATACCAATTCATCAACGGTATCGGAATTGGGAGAGATGCCTTTGCAGAATAATATTCAGGAGAATACACTAGAAACGCACGCCGTGCGAACGAAACGACGTAAAGTAATACAAAGAGAAATCGGTAGAACTAAGGAGGGATCTAGGGTGTTGTTAAATAAATTAAGTAAAACCCTAGGAGCTTTGGCTAGGAAGGTAAATTTATTAAGCGAAGATGTAAGGAAAGTTCGCAAGGTTAATGAGGAGATTAACACAAATCATGTAACTACTTTGGATAAGGCGTCGGAAATGCCGCATACGACTAGAGAGGGAGAAGGGAGCAACGGTCGGGATAATGGATTGATTAATAATGAAATGCTAGAAGTGTTGCCAACACAGAGTAAAGCTATAAATTATAATATCAGGAATATTAGTTTCGAAAAACCAAAATTTGAAGGTAAGAATGACACGCATCCAGTTACCTTCCTGGAAGATCTAGATACGTATTTAGGAAAAGTTGGACATGAAGGCAAGGAATTGGAATTAATATTGGAATGTTTGCACGGAGGAGTGAGAGACTGGGCTAGGATCTACAAGGGTCGTTGGAAGGCTTTGCAGGACTTCAAGTTGGACTTTTTGGCCACTTATTGGGGAGAAAAGGAACAAAATGAGTTGAGGCGCGAAATAGTACAGGGAACTTGGAATCGTGGAGAGTCTCCCACCATGTTAGGGCATTTTTTGAGACTGACGGGACAAGCTCAAATGTTAAGCTTTAAGATTCCGGAAAAGCAATTAATAGCGGACATAATTAGGCAATTTCCTAAATACATCCAACAAGGGTGGTATACTTCAAACCCGGGTAATTTAATTGAGACAGCGGAATTTTTGAGAAAAATGGATGACATAGGGCGTCAGGAGAATTCGACAACGCTTGGCCTAGGCAGAACTAAGGAATTAGAAAAAAGGAAAGGGGAATATAAGCGCGGTTATCGGAATTGGGTGAAACCTATTGGGAATCAGAAGACCGTGGAACAATCACGATCTGGGACACGGAACGCCGAGGTGATTGTAGAAGAACCAGTAGCTTTAGATTAAAAGAAGTTGAATGTGGGTTCCCGGTTCAGCTTCGATTACAGAGAACGGCGTATCAAGTATAGGGGAAAGGTCGAGGATAAGTTAAGAGAAACGGAAGAACAAGGGATTATCAGTAGGTCATCCACACCGTATTGTAGTCCGTTAACCTTCACCTTCAAGCGGGATGGATCTGTAAGGGTATTGTTAGATGCTAGAGAAATTAATAAGTACATGATTGCTGAGACAGAGAAACCGCCATTGCAAATAGACGTTATGAACTCGTTTCACGGAGCTAATTACATTAGTACTTTAGATTTAAATAATGCCTACTTTCAAATACCACTTACGCAAAATAGCAAGAGATATACGGGGTTCACATTCAATGGAAAATCTTATGTCTATAATGTGTTACCGCAGGGGTTGAAAACATCTGTGGGGAGTTTTAGCAGAGCTATGGATTTAATATTGGGACATGAAGTGCGGGACTTTTGTGTGAACTATCTGGACGATTTAGCTATTATTACGACAGGGACCTTCGAACGTCATTTAGAACACCTAGATATAGTCATGGGGAAGCTGTTAGCAGCGGGGTTAACGTGTAATCTTGAGAAATGCATTTTTTTCTGTGAGGAGGTGAAAATGTTGGGTTATATCATTTCTATTCGGGGACTGAAAGCGGACCCAAGCAAGGTTACCGCTATTCAAGAGTTCCCTGTACCTAAAAAGGTAAAACAAGTACGGGCTTTTCTAGGGTTGTGTAATTTCTATCGGAGGTTTATACCGGATTATAATAATCAAACAAAGCCATTAAATGATTTATTAAGGAAACACATTCTTTGGACGTGGGGGAAAGTAGAACAGCAAGCCTTTGAAAAAATAAAATCTTTGTTCATAAACACTATATTATTACATCATCCCGATTTTAGTAAATCATATTATTTGCAAACGGACAGTTCGGGAGTTGGATTGGCAGGGGTATTGTATCAATTAGGATGTAATGACGGCATGAAGATTATAGGGTTTCATAGTAAAGCATTGAGGGGCGCGCAGTTAAATTGGACGGTAACAGAGCAGGAATTCTACTCGGTTATATGTTGCCTAGAAAAATTTGAAACTTATTTACGGGGGTCTAAGGTTATAATTAGGACGGACCATAAAGCTTTAACGTTCGTGAAAACTTGGAAGTTGTATAACGCAAGGGTAACTAGATGGATCAGTTATTTAGAGAATTTTAATTACGAAATAGAACATATTAAGGGGAGGGATAATGTAGTCCCGGATATACTGTCTAGATACCCACCAAAAGGTGATCTTTTACAGGACGAAAAGGTTAGGCTGCCCGAAATTCTATATATGGAGTCACGTGTTAATAGGGGTTTGATAGAAAAATTAAAGAATCTATCAAAATTGCAGGGGGAGGATGCAGAGATTAAAACAATCTTAGAACAAGTTAAAGGGAAAGGTGAGTCTGGCGAGGTAACAGGAAGTACGTTGAAGAGATACAAATTAATAGACGGAACCCTATATATTGTTACTGGGACTGATTCCAATAACGTTGCTTGCCTACCGGAAGTATTAAGGGAGGAGGTCATTAAGCAAGTACATTCCGAAATGGGTCACCAGGGGGCGTACAAGGTGATTAAATATGTCAAGGATAGATTTTATTGGAAGGGATTGACTCGTAGTGTGAGACGGGTAGTAAGGGAATGTCATGACTGCCAATTAACCAAGCATTCCAATTTAAATCATGTTGGTCAATGTTGTTCAATAGTGGCAAATGATATAGGGGACATAGTGATGGTAGATATCTACGGGCCGTTACCCACGGGGGAACTAGGAATGAAATACATTCTAGTGTTACAAGATGCGTTTAGTAAATTTGTTAAATTTTATAATCTCAGAGGAGCTACGGCAAAGTCTGTATTTAATAGGGCGAAGGAATTCTTTGAGATTATCAAACCAACGGTTATTTTATCGGATAATGGGACTCAATTCACCAGTAAATTATGGAAAGAGGGTATGCAGGCATTGGGAGTGAAAGTAGTTCACACGACGGTAAGAAACCCTAGACCCAATACTGTAGAGCGAGTAAATAGAGAGCTAGGACGTATGTTTAGGACATATAATAGGAAAAATCATAAGGGATGGGTTAGAACACTGCCTAAAATAGAAGAACTATATAATAATACATACCACAATAGTATGAAATTTACCCCATGCGAAGTTCTATACGGGGAATCTACACAGCTATCTATAGACGGGATTTTGTGTAGTAGAAATAGCAAATTAGATGTATTAAAAATTAGGGAGACTGTGCGACGAAATTTACAGGAAGCGGCGAAAAATCGCCAAGCTAAATTTAATGGAAAATATCGATTAATACAATTTCAAATAGGAGATTTAGTTAAAATTAGAAAGTTAAATAAGTCAAACGCGAGCCAGAAAACAATTAAGAAGTTCGAGGCGTTATATGAAGGACCATACCTGGTGGCGGGGATTCCTTATCGAAATGTCTATCTTTTGGTAGATCCGGAGACAAGAACAGTGCGAGGTAAATTCAATACAATACATTTGTCTAAATATTACCGTTAGATTGAAGCTGAATCGGGAACTAGGAAGGCTTAGTTTAATTAAGAACCGTAGTTAAAGAGGTTATTAGAAAGTAAAAATTAAAATTGTTAGAGTATAGATTAAATGATTAATTGTATAGTAGATAATTAATTGTATATTAGATACAATGTAAGTAAACTGTAGGTTAGATTTGATTGATAAAAATGTTGAGTAAATTGTGAATTAGAATTGATTGGTAAAATTATAACGGTTATCTTGTGTATAGATAAAGGTTGATTGTATAGCTAGTAGTAAGTAATTGTAGTCTTTAACATTAAAGTAATGTGGAAGAGAAAACAGGGAAATTAGGCGGTTCGGGGGAGAGGCCCATGTGATGGTTCCGAAATTGTCTCGAATAAATATAAAATTACAAAACCAAATCTAAGACGGAGAAACCGTAAAATAAATTGTACGAAATTTTCTCATATATTTCACACTCGAAAAATCAACGAGATGAATTGGGAATTGTCAGATGGAGGGGAGAGTCGGCGGTCTCTCTCTTCCCTTTTTTCTCTTTTTTTTCATATATAGTCCTAAAAGGTAACCAATTGTCGTGGTGACGATGGTGAGTGGTTGCGTAAACGTTAGATTGAGAAACTAAAACGTTAAAATAAGCTATATCTATTCTATTCTATATCGTGCAGAGACGAGAGAATGTGCTTGATGATTACGCGGATAATTAGACTAGATCATAGAGGGTTTAGGAGAATTTTAAAATAATGATGGACATTAAGCGGTAGGTGATTCTCTAAACTAAAGATCAAGCTCGGATACTTAGAAAGTTGGTAGTCAAAGTCGAAGGGTAGTGTTCAGTGAAGAGGGATAAAGACAGGTTAAACCATCGAGGTTGAGAGTTAAGTGGAATGAGGTGGAGTTATTTTTATTTGTACTGAAATGAAATTGAAGGGAAAACTTTGCTCCGGTTTAGTTTCACACACCTGTACAAAGTTTTGGGGTCGATTGTAACGGACCACAATGAAATAACATTGTTGCCGTCACAAATAAAAATAACCTTGCAATCATATGGATATATGTAGCCGAATTATGTATAAAATAACGCCTAGGAATGTAGGTACATCGTTCGCTACTTCATTTAATAGGTCATTGTCGTTCATACTTGGTTTGAAAGACGCTTCACATAGTGCTCGATTCTCGCTGCCTGCCTCGCAGGCGAGCGGGCGTGATAATATGTTATTGAAGGTATCACGGCTGTATGCTTAGGAAAAATGTTAACTTGTAAGAGGGTAGACATATACCAGACGAAGTGGCGTGATATTCTTGAACTACCAATCAGCGAGCGGTTACGAGGCTGAGATAAAAGGTGTGTGGTGATTCATAACCAGTATAAACTACTTAAATGGAATGAAATAGATTCGAATATTGAATGACGAGTTGCTATAGAACATTCTAGAATATTTTGGAAAGAGAGACAGAGATACGCAGAGAGGGGTGAAGAGGCTTGATGGTAGGCGAATGATATAAAAACGGGTGGTTCGTTAGTTCATGGCTTTTTTTAGTGTGAAATTTTAAGGTAATAAGACGTATCGATAATTGTTCGTGAAGGGCCTTTTTGTCGGTGTGAATCTCTGGGGTGATAGGCGTATCGCTGATAAATCGCGGAACGGTTCTTTTTATCATTAATTTTAATTTCTTTGTGTTAATATTGTGTTGAGAACGGCATTGAATCTGTGCCTTTGAGCTGCGTAGCGAGATAAGGGACAATTAAGTTGTCTAATTGATCGTAACGTTAGGCTTGGGCATGGAATCAATGTAATTGTAGTTAACTTAATATTGAATAACCCGGTGTTTAATATTTCGCTAAAATTCAGGTTGATTGTTCAAATTGTGTGCAGCGTGGCCGAACCTACGGTGCTCAGGCGCCGATGGTGGTAGCGTGGGGCATGTTGAGCAATCAAAATGGCGCGGTTTTGTGATATGCAAATTCTAGGAATTGAAACGTAGCATTATTTGTCCGCGAAGGGGGTTTCTCTTATGGAATTTAACTTCTCGTGTTAATTTTGTTTAAGTATAGCGTTGATTCTTTATCTTGAGCATTGTGCACGGAATTGGCGGTACATCTGCCGAATTTTGTGACGCTGCGCTGGGATGTTGATTCAATGTGATCGCGGTTAAGTAATTAGGTCATAAATCGGGTTCTAATATTTCATCGGATTTAGTGTTGGTTATTTGACTGTGTTGTTGTAGTTCTAACATCGACAATTTGGTTAAATAGGGATTGTGTTATTTCACACTGAAGAAATTTAGCTCTCTTAGGGACGTAACTTCGTAAAAATACGAGATTGATACCTCACGGAGCCTACGAAGTCTCGTATAGAGTAGGCGTAGGAAGCTGGTAAGCTGTGGGACGGGCCAGCGACTGATTTTGCCCTTAAAGGGATCAGTTACGTCTCCCAGGTGCTTGGGTTCGCGAGCTTTCAAAGTGGTAGGAGCTCGTCGAAGTGAATTCCGTCCAGCGTATGCGGGCCATGGAGATTGATCGCAACCCAACCATACTGGTCTCATTTATTTATATATGTATATATACACACACATTTATTTCCTCTGTTAGGAGTCATGGTTCGTGTCCCAATTAGGTTAGGACCATGACGTACACACAGTTATAGGCAATAGACAAAGTCGAGGCTAACTACCTTGCATACCCTAGTTTCAATTAGCAAATCAACGTTGTACATCGTTGATTTGGGCTTAGCCACCTTATACATCACACGTTTAACGTAATACAAACTCAAGAAGTCATTATACACGAGTATCTTAGATTAGATATTGTAGGTACACATTTTATTAAGATCTAGTTAGGAGATAGATAGGTAGTCGCGATGAATATACGCGTTATTTAACATACAGCGTGGTAGGCGCGTCAGACGACATTTATAGGGACAGTAGGTACAATTACTGATTAGTTCTTAAGCTAATCGTGACGTGCGTGATAAGTAGCAAGCGGTTACGCTAAGCGGTCGAATCAAGGGTTTCGTTCAGTAAAACGTCCGGGTGATCATATTATCCTTCGGCGTGATGTTGGTACCTTTGCGGTGAGAATAAAGGAGTACGAGGATAGGCGCGTCGCGAGAATAGGCTAACATTTTAGTGGTTGTAGAGTCACGGTGGTGGGCAATAAATAATAGGCTGCAGGTGTCTAGATAAAGCGTAGTCTTGGGGCCTGCAACTTAATTATAACATAGATATGCAGGTAGCCTGATTCTATGCTCATTGCATACTTAAAATTATTAAATTACCTTTTGACTGTGGTTACGAGTCGAAAAACATTTGGCTTAGAGATAAATATTTGAATCTTTTGTGGGTTACATGTTCAGAGCTCGAGGGGTGCTTTATTCTGGTCAACCGATAACCTATACGCGACTACTAAATTAAAGTAGTACATTTGCCGGAATCTAACTCACCCGAGTCTCCAGGATTAGTAAACTCTTCCAGCGGTTTTCA